>CP053462.1:113675966-113833167 GCA_022644695.1 Cenchrus purpureus | reverse complement strand
GATGGTCACAAGGATACAGCAACGGTTCATCCGACGCTAACTCTGAAGAAGCTAACAGTAAGGTTTTGGCGAGGAATCCTTAACCACCGGATGAACCGACGGTGCGTCGGTTGAAGCGTCAGATGAATGACGTCAGCAGGATTCAACGGTTAAGTGCGGTGGAAGACAACGGCTAGTAGCACCGGATGAACCGACGCCAGGAAAATGCACATCGTCGGTTCATCCGATGATACTACTTTCAGCAGCTTTGGCCCAACGGCTAGTTCAATGCCTTGGCCTATTTATACCCCTTCCACCTCATCATTTGGAGTTGCTGGAGTGTGTGGAAGTGCAGAGGAGTTCAAGACTCATAGAAGATCATATCCAAGCCATCCAAGTGCTAAAATGCTCATCTATAGACTCTTTGTGTGTGTGCTTAGTGTTAGGTTTAGCTTAGAGCTAAGTGAGTGCAAGGTGTGCCTACCTTGTGAGGTGATTCTCGAGTGGATCAAGTTGCGAGGTGCGCCTTGGAAGCCTTGGAGCCTAGGTGGCTCTCCGCAAACGTCTTCGACCTCCGGCTTGGTGTGGGCGGCGAGGACACTTTGTGCGAGGAGGCGTGGAGACCCCCTTCCCTTGGTGGAGAAGCTCCTTAGTGGAGGCGACATCAAGGTGACCAAGGGAGCTTGGCGAGTGCCTTCGTGGCGAGCCTTTGTGGCAAGTCAAGTGGTGCTCTTGGGAGAGACTTGATGACCGGGAAGCAATATTCTTGTGTAGAGTGCTTCAACAACGTGGACTAGGGGTGGCTTAGTGCCTACCGATACCACGAGATAAATCACGTATCAAGAGTTTGCTTCCTCTCATCCCCTTTACGTTTCCGCATTACATTCTTGCAATCCTTGTTTGCCTTTACTTTCCTAGAGTAGTATCTTGTTAGGATTGGCTATAGGTTGCAAAACTTGTTTTGGGATGGTAGTTTCACACTAGAACAACCCTAGTTGCACATCTAGATAGTATGTTCTAATTTATCTTTGATGCGAATAATGATAAGTCATATGATAAGTTTTTAAGTTGCCTAATTCACCTCCTCCTCCTCCTCTTAGGCTACGAGCATCCGATTCCTTACACTTCCGTCCCAAAACATTGCAGCATTATTAGTTTGTGTTGTGCCTGATTCTTTCCTCGCATTCTTTCCCTATATTCTTCCCCTATATCTCTCTCAGTGATAGCATCTCGATCGATCGAGGAGCCAAAGTTTTGCTACGGGTCAGGTGGTTGAATTTCAAGTTGAAGCTATTGGCTGCCCCACTGGTCGGCGATGATGCATCGACAAGATGGGGAGGGCGTCCCTTCTCATATGGATTCTCTCGATGCCTTCCATTCGTAGAACTGCAGTCGTGTTGCTTCTCGATCGATTTGTTTTCCTAGCCTATTTTTGTGAAATCTCTCTCTCTCTTAACTACACAACATCACTTTGCTAAAAAAACAAAAAAAAACTACAGAACATCACAAGAGATCGTGTTTGGCAACGGAAAGGAGCAAGAAGCTATATGCTATGGTGGGTGATCATGCATATATAGATACTCTTGTATATACACAAGCCTCCCCAGTCCAGATGATGGTAAGTAGAGGACGGCTGCAATAAGTAAAGAGCTAGCTACAGCCATGCTTTATGTGAAAAATCACGAACAATAACGAGTAGACCACGCACGCTTTTGAGCTTCCGCATTCAACTTGAGAAGATTACATGCGACATGGCATGTATTGGCAGACGAACGGCATGAAAGCTGATCCTGCAAAATGTTGACTGAATTCAGACCCACATGCCAATCAGCAGAAGAGCAATGATGGATATAGAGTATGCACGATGCTACGATTGTATCTGCATCTTCTTTATTATCCATCATTGCTATCGAGGACCATGCATCCTTTTATAGCATATACATTTTCTCTTACAATCTAAATATGCTCGCGGCAATTTAGATTGGACTCAACAGTATACTTCCTTTTTTTTTCTTTACTATTTAAGACAAACTAATTAGTTCAATTAGCTTGTACTACTAATATAAACATCGTATATTCAAAATGAAGAGAATATGTGAGAGATGTGAAGAGCAAGATGCTATTAGTTTTGAGGATGGATTGACCATTCAATATGCATTCTGGAATTGGAATTTGGTCATGCCGATACTGATCATGATCCGATATATTTCCTCTTTTTTCTTTAGAGAACCACAATTATCATGTGAACATCCTAGCAAATTTAAGAGACGTGCTTCTTAAAATAAGTTCATAGACAAATAAATTAGGTCCGACAACTAGTCAAAATTGTTTATATGAAATACTAATATTTTTTCAGTTGTGAAAATTTATATGCATGCTTGATTTCCTTATGTATACATGCATGCTTTAGTTGAAAAACAGTATATTTGGGGCTGATCCTTCGTGATTGGAAAACTATGAAAAAGATAGGCACATCACTCCTGGTATCACTACGGGAAAACCGACGATTGCCGTGCGTTAGACTCTTTGCCGTGCGCTTTCTATCGGGCGCACGGCAAAGATGATCCTTTGCCGTGTGTTTCACCCAAGGCGCGCGGCAAAAATAAACGCACGGTAACAAAATTCTTTGCCGTGCGTTTTTCAGAAGGCGCACGGCAAACACAAATCTTTGCCGTGCATTTTCCCTCGACGCACGGCAAAGAGCTACAACACGTACGCCCCTCGTGCGACCGCGGACGGAGAGCAACGGTCGCTAACGGTCGTCAACCCGACAGTGCGCGTGATAGGCACGTGTCGCTCTTTGCCGTGCGTCTTAGACACGACGCACGGCAAAGGTGAATCTTTGCCATGCGCTTGCCACAAGACGCACGGCAAAGGTAAATCTTTGCCGTGCGTTTGTGTCAGCGCACGGCAAAGGTTTTAAAAAAATTGTGATTTCTTACCTTTTTAAAATTTTTCCTCTACAAATACATTACTTTGTACTATATATTTCAATTTGGTAATCATCTCGATCTTTTTATATTTTAACGATTTTCTTTCATTGAAATGAATTTTTTCGCATAAATCAAATTTGAACTACAAGTGCGTAAAATAATAGAGTAAAGTTTGAAGAAAAATAATATTCGTGTAATTGAGTTCTTTTTAAGATTTTACCCATGGACTTACTTGAAATTTCGAATATTTTGTTCGCAAAGAATGAAAATCCGCGTGCTTTTGAAATGTTTTTTAATTTTATAAAATGCAAACGAAGTTTGAAATTCATGAGATTAAATCGTCGAGAGCTCATGATATCCTATGGGAAGGTTGTGGTAAACAATAGAGAAGGTTTTGAACAATTTGTCACGCAATGTGTTTAGAAACCGATGCATCACACTCAAAGTTTCAGAGTGTTTAGAGTCATCTCATTTGGTTTGTAGTCTTACTAACATTCGAACTTGATTTTTGACATGAAAACTTTTTCTATAGTGAACATACAACATACATTGTCTCATGTTAGTTTACGGTAATTTTTCGCATCCATTTAGTATTTTTTTATTAACTCTAATTAAGTAATTTAAATGAACATACATTGAATTTGAGTAATAATTTAAAAAAAACAGAATAAAGTGTTGTAAAAATGATTTTAATTTTTTTGACAGCAGTGTAAAGCTCCATATAACTATTGAAAATATTTTGAATACCACACTGATGAAATTCAAAAAATTATAAGTGTGAAATCGATCTTATCAAATCATCTAAGAGTTATGTTTCTTGCACCACCTTGTTATGTCTTGATATCACTGGTTAAGGGATGGAAAACCGTGAGTGGATGTACACGGGCTGGAGGAATAAGCGTGACTTCTCCTCTGAATTCGGGCGCAACGTCGATGATTTCTGTAATAAGGCATTTGACAAAGGACAACATAAAGCGCCGTGTCCCTGTAGTAAGTGTGAAAATCAGTCAGACCAAACTAAACTCACTATGGGTAAACATATTATCACATATGGGTTTGTGGTAAACTATACCCGGTGGATCTGCCATGGTGAAGCACATCGTACGAGAGACGAGGTCTTGAGGTAACGCATCGAGGCTTTTGATACTGAAGCCGGGTGCGGAGACATGTTAGAAGGCTTTCATCAAGCAAACTTCGATGAAGGGCCTGACCATGTTATGGAGGAAGCTCCAGAGGCAACCGCGAAGGCGTATTACGACATGTTGTCTTCTGCACAGAAACCACTTCACGAGCATACCAATGTGTCTCAACTTGATGCCATCGGACGCTTAATGGCCCTAAAGTGTAAATTTGGCATCAGTCGAGACGGCTTTAATGAAATGATGGTAGTTTTTGGCACCCTGCTTCCGAAAGATCACAGTCTGCCACAGAGCATGTACGAGGCACAAAAACTCATTCGTTTACTTAAGATGCCATACGAGACGATAGATGCTTGTACAAATGGATGCGTCTTGTTTCGGAAAGACCATGCGGATGCAAAGGACTGCCCCAAATGTAAATCCTCTAGGTACCTGGAGGTAGACTCTGGTGATGGTCATAAGAGGCAACTCGACATCCTAGTGAAAATCTTACGGTACCTCCCATTCATACTGAGGATCCAACGGCTTTACATGACCGAGGAATCCACAAAACAGATGACATGGCCCAAAAAAGGCGTACGATACCATCCCGATAGCATGGTACATCCAGCCGATGTTGATGCTTGGAAATATTTTGACGGCAAACATAGGGAAAAAGCAGAGGAAGCTCGAAATGTACGTGTTGCGTTGGCTACAGATGGGTTCAATCCTTATGGATTAATGGCTATGCCACACACTTGTTGGCCCGTGTTCGTTTGCCCCCTCAATCCCCCCGTCATGTTTAAGCGACAGAACATATTAGTGTCGTTGATAATTCCTGGATACCCCGGTGATAAAATGAGTGTGTACATGGAGCCTTTGATTGATGATATGGAAAGTGCTTGAAAGGAAGGGGTATATACATATGATCGAGCTACAAAGACAAACTTAACAATGCACGTGTGGTATATGTACTCACTGCATGACCATCCAGCGTATGGGCTATTCTACGGCTGGTGTGTCCAGGGGAAGTACCCATGCCCAGTATGCAAGGCTGCTTTCGACTTCATCTGGTTGTCGAAGGGTGGCAAGTATTCTTGTTTCGACTTACACCGACAATTCCTCCCTATGGACCATCCACTCAGACGAGACACCAAGAACTTTACAAAAGGTGTCGTGGTTGAAGACCCACTACTACAGATCAGGGCTATTGTAACACCAAGTTGTGTTACTGTAGGTACACAAAAGTGTTACTACGACTCCTAGTAACACATCTAATTAGTGTTCCCTTTGGTGGTGTTACCATAGGATGGTCTATTGGAACACACTAAATGTGTTCTTGTCCATCCAAAAAAGTGTTACTACTTTGTAACACATAAACATATTTAATGGAACATTTATCAAGTGTTACAATGACTCGATTGGGTAACATATTATTTAGCTATTGTAACACTTCCTTATCATGGTAGTAACACTTTGCAATGACATAGTTGATTTTTCGGAACAGATAGTTTGTAACACATATTTTAGTTTTTGTAACACATTCAAAATTTCAAATAAATAATTAATATATAATTGCATACAACATATAATGTAGACATTATATTTTCTTATGAAACCTAACACATTGCACAATCACACAAATCACATATTTTATTAATCAATTGACGTCACAATGGTTGTATGTAAGGTACAAACATATAGTACTTGTTTACATCATCTCATAATCTTTATACTTAACAACATAAATCCAAAGAACAAACTAATGTACATAGCAGTGGATACTACAAGTTCTACTAGATATAAAACAAATCTCATATGGCTTGAATTTCTTGCTTCTTGACCTGTTCTTGTATGCATCCAAATATAATTATCCAGCCATTGATTATTGAACCTGCAGAAATAAAGATGGCTATGACGACATT
Organism: Cenchrus purpureus; assembly: GCA_022644695.1. NCBI lineage: Eukaryota > Viridiplantae > Streptophyta > Magnoliopsida > Poales > Poaceae > Cenchrus > Cenchrus purpureus. The sequence goes on along the minus strand of CP053462.1, from coordinate 113,827,212 downwards.
ACATATGCAACATACACATTTTGGTGCTCAAGTATTTCTATAATATTAGAATATCCTATTTTATTGCATTAAACTAATGTGCCCTGATCAAATCAATCAAGTAGGCATGTGTCATCTCTGTTTATTTCCCTTTTTACGTATCTCTATCATGGAGCTTCCCTTCACATTGAAGATTTAGGCACCAAATATCCAGCCATGGTAGAAAAACCAGGATATTACCTTCTGCTTTCTATAAGCCAAAATGACCAGGATATTAAATTCTTCATAACTTGCCTTCCATCTCTTTGACAGTTCTGTTATGAGAAACAAACAAGCACAGGATAAATAGTACAGTTGTGAACCGTGATTGGTTTTTCCAGAATCAATAGAAAAGAATGAAGCACTGGTGAAAGAAAGAAAAGAAATTTCAGTCATCGAAAGAAGAATTAATTATGGATTTCACAAACTCAGAATGCAGTAGGAAGTTTGATCTATTCTCTTACAGCAACATGAAAGTGCGTAATAATCGATTTACCGTATTTCAGCAAGAAGATCGATGGTGCAGCCGGCCGCGAGAATGAGATGGTGACACATCTTGCTGCACCGGTGTCGCTGTGGAGGATCCCAGGGATGATGCGGCAAGCCCGGACTGTGTTCCTGACCGCATCCTCAAGCTGCTCTTCCTTCACCACCGTGACGTGCCCATCTTTGGATCCAATGCTGCCTCGACGCCACGATCGGAGACGCCGTCGAAGTTGCCCAGGGGCCGAGCCAAACACAAAAACCGCCGCCGATCGGGTGTCCAGGCCTCCAGGGAGGAGACGAGCGCGGAGGTCTGAGGGAGGGAGTGGAGGTGCGTGCCACTGGTAGAGGAGAGACAACCGCGCAACTGTCGAAGGGAAGCAGTGAATGGGATCTGGCCTCCTGGCGCTCATGGAGGATGGCGGCGGCGCGGAGGATCAGAGCAGTTTGGCGGCGCGGGATGTGGAGGCGTGGAGCGCCTGGGCGACTTGTGCCAATACAAGTGCAGCCATCACGTTTTATGTTTTAACCCTATGTGGCATATGTATTACTCAAGTATGGTTGAATGCAAAACATAATAGAAATGTTTCAGCGGAGCAGTGGCTAGAAGGTTAATTGGTCGTGCCAAGGTCACGTGTTCAAGTCTCATTGTTTTAGTTTTTCTTTCGTTTTGTCCCTGTGGTTAAAAATACATTTATAAATTCTAAAAAATAATTTCATTTAATATCAACCGGATCAATTCTCTGATTCATAGGCAAAACTAAATTTCATATTTTATTATTTTGAATGTAACGTTGCATTAAATAAGAAAATATTAAATTTGCTAACTGATTCTAATGAAGATATGTTATTATGAAAGTTGTTGGTTTCAGTGACATCTCAACTTATAATTGCGATTTGTTTAATTGGAAGTGGTTTAGCTGACTAAATAATGGAAAATGTGTCTAGGGGACAACACCAAAAAGAAAATAAATAAAACGCCTTACACCAACACAAATTGGCATTGGTGATGTTAAGGACGTTTAATGTGAGTAGGAAGGTCATGGTTCAAAGCCAAACAAAAGACCTTTTTTATTACCTTTGTTACTTTGCCAATACCCTCAAGATTAACTTTGTTTACCACTAAAGGGAAGGTTCCCTATATATACCCTAGTGACACTACAAAATTTAAATTCAATTCCTAATTCTATCAACTTTATTTTTTTACAATTTTAATACTCTTCCTAACCATGAACTCGTAATTTTTAAGAATGGATGAAATAAAACTCTGCAAACCAAGAATCAAGCATAGGATGTTCGGAACATAGGAGAAGGTATGGAACTATATAGAACATATATATGATCCATTGTAACACTTAAGTTGTAACATCATTTTGCATGTGTTACCAAATACTACATCCTTGTAACATTTTAGGTGTAACATTCATTTTGTGTTACTATAATTATTATTTGTAACACAATTTTACAAAACAAGTTCTATGTGTTACAATCTCTCTTGTAACACATAGTTTTGTGTTCCTATGAAATTTCCTTGTAACACATTGATGGATGTGTTACAAGAGTGTGTTACCTTATCTATGTTTTGTAGTAGTGACCCCCCACCGCCGATGTTGACAGGTGCCGATGTTCTTGCTCAGTTAAATGCGCTGAAGGAAAAAGAAGCATGGGTTACAAGGGATACGGCGTGGAGCATGCCTGGACACAGAAGTCGGGCTTGTGGAGGCTACCCTACATGGCTGACCTTCTTCTTCCACGTAACATTGATATGATGCACACGGGAAAGAACAACACCGAGGCACTCTGGTGTACAACCATGGAGATTGCTGATAAGACAAAAGATAATGTTAAGGCTAGACTTGATCAAGCTAGTATATGCGATAGACCAAAGTACAACATTCCCCTCCCAAACAAGGCAAGAAATGGAAAAAGCCTCCAGCCCCATACGTCCTGACCAGGCCACAAAGGAAGGAAGTACTACAATGGTTCCAAACTTTAATGTTCCATGATGGTTATGCAGCGAATCTTAGGAGGGGGGTGAACTTAACTACTATGCGAATCAATGGGCTCAAGAGCCATGACTACCACATATGGATTCAGCGGCTTCTTTCGGTGATGGTTCGAGGCTATCTACCTGACCATGTGTGGCAAGTCTTTGGCGAGTTATTTCTTCCGCATCCTTTGTGCTAAGGAGATATCTCGTCCACTTGTTGAAAAACTGGAAGATGCGGCTCCGGTGTTGCTTTGTAAGTTGGAGAAGATCTACTCAACAAGCCACGCAAGTGTATATCTCTCATACCTATGCAAAACCGACGAACGTCTCCAGGGTTGGGACGTTGTGTACAAGGTATCACCACACGGTAGACTACCTGTCCCAAATAATGAAGATTACAACATAGACCCAAATACATATGAGGGAGAGTTCTTCCAAGAAGATGGGCTACCTGGGAATTTTGTGATAGACTTAACCGAAGCATTCGAAATAATGGAAGTAGCAGATGACGTTGGAGATGAGGTTGATGATGAGAGGGACGTAGAATTACTTGAGAAAGTTGCAGCCGGGCTTCATGTAGACGTTCCTCCATCGGAGGAATATCTGGACATGTGTGATAGTGATGATGAGACTTATGATCCTGATATTCTACATGAAGATGTTTATTACTAATACATGTATGCTCCATACTTATTGTATTATTATTTGCAAAATCATGTTTTTTTAATTATGTCTTATTTCTCTTTTGCAATATCATGTTCATTTTATTTATTATGTCTTCGTTATGTGTTTCTTCGTACTGACTGGTTTACTATTTTAATTTCAGGTGATAGAACAAAGATGGTGGGCGGCTCCCTTCAGCGTACATGCTTGTCTACCTTCAGAAGAGCTGTTGACGTACCACCGCCATTGGCACCGGGCACCAAAGGCAAGGGTTGAGGGAAGGGTGGCCCCAAGAAGGGCGGCCAAAAGAAGGGTAGAAAGTCCAAGAGAGGGCGGCGGGAGGAGGAGCAGCCCCAGGAGGAGGAGGAGGAGCAGCCCCTAGAGGAGGAGCCCCAGGAGGAGGAGCCCACGGAGGAGGAGTATGTGCTGCCGTCGGCTGAGGAGGAGGATGACACGACAGGTGCTTACTCTAGTGTTAGCGTTTGGCAGCGAGGTCGCTCGCGACTCCCGGATAGGCCGATACCTATTTCCCTACACCCACTGATTAAACCCGAGGGCCCACGGTAAGTAATTTTAGATGTTGTCAATATTTTGTCCTTTGAGAACTTGAAATCACAATGAAGACTAATATTTCATCTTTTTCACTTTTGGCAGGACTTGGGAAGTCGTCGAACCGGTTGGTCACAACCGCCTGGTCAACGGCATCTTGGGCATTTTGTGCAGGTTGCACTTCCCAGGCATAGTTCGGATGGGTCGGGGTGATGCTACCAGGTACGAGCCGGCCTGGACGTGGGCACACTACAAAAAAGCCACCGACACTATCGATAGGGACAATAGATGCTTCCAGAATAAGGTAGAGCAAGTGAAGGCCGAGCTGTGGGTAAGTCTTCTTCGGTATACAAATTCATCATATTCATTGGACATTTTTGCAATATTGATTGTAGATCATGTGGTTTATATGCATGATTTCTATAGGTTGTTGGGTGGATATGAGGAGAAGGCAAATAAGGTGCAGGAGACGGTATGCAAGAAGCTTGTGCTGGACATGCATTACGAGGCCCAAATTCAGTGCGTCATAAACTACTCCGCTTCAAAGTTTGGAAAGGTGAGGTCAAAAAGAGAAGCAAGAACCTATAAGCTGACCCGGGAGCAGTACGAGGAGGTACAATTGTATTTCACCTTTAAGAACAATGCTTAATATCGTATTCTTACATGTCTTTCACTTGATCACTTGTAGATGCCTGCGTGGTGGTGCCGTAATGATTCCGAGTGCTGGAAACTCATAGTGGACAAGTGGTTCACACCAGAGTGGATTGAGAAGCACGACATTGGCCGACAGAAGTGTTTGTTGATGCCATTTGCAACACACCATCAAGGCAACCTTTCCAACTCACAATACTCATAGGAAGATCCATTTCTTTGTTGTAAGGAAAAAGTTCATTTTTGACCATCCAACTTTTGCCTCAGTTTAGTTTTGGTCATCGAACTTCAAAACCGGACATCTTTGACCATCCAACTCTTAAAACCGTTCACAATTGGCCATCGGGCGGTTTTGATGGGTGGTTTTAACTTTTTTATTTACAATTTAGTCCTTAGAACTTGAAATGATCATTACTTTTTGCTCGTAGCTCCGATTTAGGTGGTTCTTGCGGTCACGTGTTCATAACGGTGAGCTTTATCTTTTAGAATGTTTTTATACAACTTTTATAACTATTCGTTATATTATTTTTCTGTTGTTGTGTAAAAATAATAATATAAGAAACGTAAAACAAACAGTTATAAAATAATATGAGCAACATTTTGAACGATAAAGTTCTCATCTTATGAACACATGACCAAGAATCACTTAAATTGGAGATACGAGAAAAAAATAGTAATCATTTTAAGGTTCAAGGACTATTTTTAATCAGTTTATTTACAATTTAGTCCTTATATCTTAAAATGATTACTATTTTTTCTTGTATCTCTAATTTAAGTGATTCTTGTAATCATAAGTTAATAATGATGAGCTTTATCTTTCAAAATGTGTTCATATTATTCTGTAACTATTTGTTTTATTTTTCTTATATTGTTGTTTTACACAACAACATAAGGATAATATAACAAATAGTGATAAAATAGTATAAAGAACATTTTAGAAGATAAAGCTCATTGTTATGAACATGTGACCGCAAGAATCACCTAAATCGGAACTATAAGCAAAAATTAATGATCATTTCAAGTTCTAAGGATTAAATTGTAAATAAAAAAAGTTAAAACCACCCATCAAAACCGCTCAATGGCCAATTGTGAACGGTTTTAAGAGTTGGATGGTCAAAGATGTCCGGTGTTGAAGTTCGATGGCCAAAACTAAACTGAGCCAAAAGTTGGATGGTCAAAAATGGACTTTTTCCTTGTTGTAAAGCTCAATTCTGCATAATTCCTAATGCATTTGTTTTTTTTTGCAATCTCGGTCACATGGAGGCGCTGAGTGCAGCGAGGTGATGGGATGGATCTTGTCCAAGAAGGGCAAGGCAACCGCGTCCGAGACCACCTACAACCCCGACGACCCACCGGAGGCGTATAGCAATCCCTCCCTCCACTCTAAAATCAATGTCTACACGGAGACAGGAAGGCAGATCCATGGGCCAGAGTGGGATCTGATCCATGCGCCGTTTGATGGAGAGACGGTCATGAGGATGGGACAGGGAAAGAAGCATGGCCATTACTATATGGGCGACAACATTTTGGACACGACCACTACTTCCACTCTCGCACGGGACACGGGCAATGCCCCTCCCATACTCCCACGGCCGACCGCGGCACTAGCCCACGTGGAGCGACTTCAGGTTATTTTTGTTTTATTCATCGTTAATGAATTTCTACATATGTGTGCTTTGCATTGTAACATTTGGATGAACAATTGCAGACGGCCTTATCTGCGGTTGAGTAGCAGATGACCCAGCAGCAGCAGCAGATGACCCAGCAGCAGCTGCAGATGAACCAGCAGCATCTGCAGATGAACCGCGAAGAATTGTTGGCCGCCACGGGTGGAGATGCAGCGGTGGGTGGCGTTGCAGCAGCAGATGATGACCGAGCACATGCAAGCTTGCATGCTAGCTGTCCAGAATGGTCAACCGATGCCCCCGATGCCCGTGATTCCCCCGATGCCCGTGATGCCTGTGGTGATGCCCTCGGTCATACTCCTTCCGACTACGGGTGCAGCTCCTCAGACTCCTGCTATGAGTTACTTGACATCTTTGCTGTTTCATTTCAATTATTAGAGACTTAGAGAACATAGACTTAGACTCACTTAGAAACCTAGGGAAAGTAGAGACTTAGAGAACTTGATTCTTATTTGGTTTTGTACCTAGTAAATTCGAACTTAGTTTTTGACTTGAAAACTTTTCTCTAGTGAACATAGAACATACATGGTCTGTAGTTAGTTTATCGTAATTTTTAGCATCCATTTGATAATTTTTGTATATTAACTCTAATTAAGTATTTTAAATGGACATACATTGAATTTGAGCAATAATTTCATAATTCTTATCTCACTTGCAATTTAATCTTTTTCTTGAATGAATCAATCGGCAGCATCGAATAATCTACATGAGTCCCCGGGCATGTGCCCGATATTCCCAGCAATGTTCCCACCATTGGGCCCACGGCCACCTCCATCTCAATGAGCCGCACCTCTTTATTTCATTTGATTATGCTTGTCAATGAACTGTGGACGTGTGCATGTACTTGTGGACGTGTGCATGTACTTGTGGACTTTTGTCGATAAACTATGGACGTGTGCATGTACTTGTGGACTTTGTGGAAATGTTGTGGACTTTGTGGACATGTCGATAAACTGTGGACGTGTCCATGTACTTGATGCTTATTGTGATATATATATGATGCGTGTGATGATTATTGCGATATATATTATGCCTTATATTATGTCTGTGATTTTTGGGATTTTTATACGTGAAAAACAAAAAAAATAAAAATATAGGTCACTTTGCCGTACGCCACACAGGAGGCGCACGACAAAGTGACCTAAACTGCAGCCTGGAACAGGGCCTTTGCCGTGCGTTTTAGCTGGCACACGGCAATGTAACCATTCATTGCCGTGCGTCTTTTGCAGGCGCACGGCAATACAACCATTGTTTGCCATGTGTTTTGCTCCCGACGCACGGGAAACGTTAGCTCATTGCCGTGCGTTTTGCTCCTGACGCACGGCAAAGGTTAGGTCTTTGCCGTGCGTTTTCTTCCCTGGCGCACGGCAATGGGCGCATCTTTGCCGTGCGTTTTGTTGCAGGCGCACGGCAATGATTTTTCCACGCAGTTTGAACCGGAGCGCCGTCAGTTGCTTTTTTTTGCCGTGCGCCCACTAAAACGCATGGCAATAATTTTTTGCCGTGCGTTCTCTTCAAGGGCGCACGGCTGTCACACCCTGAAATTTCCAATTTCATGATGTGAATAGAAATAATAATTATGCAATGATTTTCACTCAATTTTAAAATTTTTGCAATATTTATTTTCTTTATAGGAAATATAGTATAAGAAAAATCAATTTGTTTGTTTTCCCGAAATTAAATAAAATGTTTATTTGAGTGTTGCATTTATGCCGATGCATCTTGGTGTTTTTAGTGCAAAATATTTTAAAAACACGCTTAGGTGCTGACCAAACCCTTCCGAGAATTTTCCGGAATTTTCTGGGATTTATTCTCATTTTCTCTGAGCATTTTTCTATTTATTAGAAGGCTCTAAAATCTTTTTCATGAGCTCCAAATATTTTATTTGGATTGTTCGTATTGCAATCTACCTCTGGGAATTTTCTTAGAATTTTTATGATTTTCGAAGTATTTTTCGTGCTTTAAATGGATTATCTAGATTTTACTAGATTTTTCTTTGCACGGGAAAATAATTTCTGAAAAAAAGAAATTAATCCTCCTTTACTGGGCCGAGCCCATAGGCCCGACTCTACCCGCTCCGCACCCACTTCCCGGCCCAGCCGAGGCCAGCCCATCCGGGCCAGTGAGCCCATCCGCCACCGAGGTCATGCGCCACGGCCACCGCCCTCTTTTCTTGGCGTGCGCCGGGGACTCCCAGCGGCCCCATAAAACCCCAGCTGGCGCAGCACGCCACCTGCCTCGCCCCCGCGCCATGCTCGCTCCGCGCCGGCCGAGACGGCATGCCGAGCTCATCACCGCCACGCGCCGCCGCCGCCTCCATCCCGGAGCAAGCAAGCGCCACCGCGAGCTCCGCCGGGACGAGCCGAGTCCGAGGAGCCCCTTCACGTCGCTGGAGGCCCGCCGGAGCATAGCAGTCGCCAGGAGCCGCCACCGGCCGCCGCATCTCGCGGCCGCCATCCGTCTCCGCCCAAGGTGAGCAGATCCACACGACCCCCTCGGCCTCCTCTCCCTTTTCCCCAACTCGCCCGAGCACCTGGCAGTCCAGACCACCGGCGACGCTGACGGCCGGAGCTCCCTATCCGTCGGCGTGACCGAGTGCTGGTGGTAGGAGATGATGTTAGGGCCGTTTTGCACATAACCCCCTGTGAATTCCTGTAAACCCTAGATTTGTTTTTGTGTCTTGCCCCTTTTGCAGATAACGCCCTACAGAGATCCCACTTTCACACATAAATCCACCCTGAAGACCTTGCATAAAAGCCCTCGGGTTTATATACGAAATTGCATATATGCCCTCGGTTTTTCGCGGATAAGCCCTGGAAGTTTCTAATCTTTCACAACTGGGTCCCTACATCTTTAAGAAGCCATATCTTTCATGTTTTAGCTCCGTTTTCATCCGTTCAAGTTGCGTTAGGTTCATAATAATGTAAAGTACGTGTTAGTGGTGAGTTTTCTTCATGTTAGTTTTTTGAAAAATTAATTAATAATAATTTTGATTAATGCTTAGTTATAAATGTCTTTTGTAAATAAAAGCAATATAGTGCTATATACCGTTTTTCATAATCAATATTAATTTAATTAATGATTATTTCATGTTCTTTTATAAATAAAATATAATTAGATCTTTTACCTGGTTTTTCATAAATCAAATATTAATTTGCTTAATATATAATTAACTTTTCTAAATAAAAGTTGATTAGGCTTTTACACCGGTTTTATAAATAAATGTTAATTTGATTAATATCAATGCCATGATGTTTGCAATAATAATATGATCTACTCGAATCATAAAGTTTCGATTAGAGGATTCATATAGTTTAGTTTTTCTAAATTAAATGTTTAATTGATATAATTTTTATATATGAATCTTTGTAAATAAAATTTGATTAGTTCTTTACTCCGGTCTTTTGCAAATAAAATATAATGCTGCAATAATTCAAATTCAGGGTATTTTCTTATGAAATATCCTCTACATAATTTTTACTAATTAAAATAAACCTAGCTCATAGCTTGATCTCTCACATATGCAAATCGATCGGTAGTCGTTCTTTATCAAAGCTCTCTGTCTCAGTGTGTCTCTGTTGTAGAGCTAATCTTCTTTCAAGCTCTAGATCTTTTGATCCTAGTTCATGTTCAGACCTAGTGTCCCTCATAAAGCTAACCAAGCCTTTCTTGTTCTCAGCACGGTCTGTGTGCTTCAGTGATCCATAGCATCGAGCCTATCCTTTAGTGCGTTCCTTTAAAACTTTTCTTTTGATTGGTGCATTGTTCTTAGTTAGTTAGTTTGCTTTGTATCCTTACTCCCGATGATTGATGCGAGTAGAAGGAACGTGGTTCGAGAGCAGTGAAGAGCTTGAAAGCGAAGACAATCTGAGCAACAACATTACACTGGTTAAAGGCAAGTGTGTCCTTGTTCTTTTGTCCTAATAACTGTGTTTAATCACATTGCATATGCTTGCATTTAATTTGATGGGTCCTATTAAGGATTATCCTAGTCTTTATGATCATTTCTTGTCAACCTGGGTTTACCTTTATGTTGGGTAGCGATGCTTAATTGCTCTACTTGGGTTATGGTGGTTCTAATGAACAACAATGATGAACTTGCTTTACTTTTATGTTGTATCTCTGGTTAATACAAGATCATATGATTAATTGGAACATGGAGCGACCACCCAGGACAACAGTGCAACCACAAGGACTAAATGGCTCTGGTCTTGGCTAAGTAATTAGGGAAGTCTTGTGTGGCCATTACTCGCATAATAGCTTGGGTACGGAGGAATGCTTTTAAGGCTCTTCTATTCCGGATAGGTATTGGAATGGAAGTACTCTATGGCTGACCGTCCGTGAATAGAAGTGAGGTACGAAAGATAGGCTCTATGGCATATGCTACTATGGACTAATACACATGGGATGACTCTTTGTAAAGGTCTCGTAGCGTCCCTATGCAATCACACCTAGGTAGTGTGGTATGATGCTTGGTCGGCATCGCATAGTTGGGTTCAAAGTTCTTCAGGACTTTTACGCGACTTGTGGTGAAAGTGTACAACCTCTGCAGAGTGTAAAACTAATCGATTAACCGTACTCACGGTCAAGAGCGGCCTGGACCCTCACATGATAATTGAACTTAAAGATGGGCTTAAATAATTGTTGTGGTTATGTTAGCCATATGCTTATGGCGTATCTCTTTATGTTTATGTGGGTTGGTATATACTTATACTTTCTTAGTAATCAGGTGCTAATAAAATTTGACCAACTAAAAGTGATTAGTGCAGTCAACCTGTCAATCTTTCCTTGTCAAGCCTCTGCATTCATACTTTCCCCACACTTGCTGAGTACGACATGTGCTCACCCTTGCTATAAACAATGTTGCTCGAAGAGGAAGCTGCTATGAAGACGCCGTTGTGAAGATGTTGTGGTGCTAGGCGACGCAACCCCGGTCGCTTGTGGATGTTTGGTGCCTTCGTTTCCAGGATTTAAGCGTAATACTCTGATAATCTTCCTTTTTCTTACGTGATACTGTTTCTGTATTCACTTATATGTCACTATATGTATGAAACTTGATCCTGGCATACATATAGTTATGCACTTGGTTTTCTTTGGAAAAACAGGTGTGACAATGGCAAAAGCCCTTTACCGTGCCAAATGCTGCCGTGCGCCCTTTGCCGTGCACCTCGATGAAAAACGCACGGCAAAGGGTTTGCCGTGCGTTTTATTGTCTTTGCCGTGCGTTCGGGACGCACGGCAAACACCCTATTTCCCGTTGTGTATGCATACATGGTTTGAATTATTTTAATGTATTAATAGTTAAAGAGAAGTGGGCAGTTTCTTATTGAAGAAATGAGCAATGGTGAAACTTTGTATTATTTTTATTGGGGATAACAGAGATGCAAATTTAAAGGGTTATTTAAATTTTTTAATAATGGCATGGGAGGATTACTTAGACGCAAATTTATGGGTTATCTTCCATAATGTCGTCATAGTAATTTATGTGTAGATGTAGGGTGTTACTTTATGTTGTTTTTCGTAATAATAGAGGTGGGTAATTGGAAGAAAAATAGATGACCCAATGGCTATTGCAAAGATGAAGTGTAAAGTTTATCTAGTAACCAACTAACGAATGAACAAAATCGACTGAAAGATGAAAAAGAGGATCGTAGCTGCTGAAAGTGTAGAACCTATAAACTGCTGGCACTACTAGAGAAACGGGAATCACTTTGCGGCCCAGCAATCCTGCTTTACCGGCACGGTAATGGTGACGCATCACACTACCAAGCGAGCAAAAAAGAATATACGTGCCTACGCTTACACTGATGCTGAAAACTATGTTTTCAGTGTTCCCTAATGCCTCCCGTTCCCCCCAAAAAAAGATTTAGTGGTGCTACTCGTGTCATTTATAGTGTTTTTCTCATTTCTGTCACTTGCGCTCTCTCTTACACTATTAGTATACTGTTAGTTACAAGAATTCAGATAGAAGCCTAGAACACACGGATTGCCGGAGACAATCAGGTTTGAGGTTTTAAGCTGCGAAGAAAGCATGGAAGACCAAGCAAAGATAGTCCCGTGGCCATGGCTATATATAGGGTGCAGTGGTAGAAGGCGAGCACGAATAAATGTCACAATCGACGATGATGCAGTACAAGGCACAAATGAGCAGTAACGCGAGGATGAATGCCATGGCTTGGGCTGGTTTTGCAACAGGTTTATCCATTGAAATGTCCTGCCTACCTGTGGCCCAGAAACACAACTAGGGAAACGCACATTTGTACCGGTTTATAACCCTCGTTAGTACCGGTTTCCAAACCGGTATTGCCGGTACTAATGTGAACATTAATACGGTTTTGGTAGGCGGTACTAATGTGCCCGGCGACGACGTTCACATTAGTACCGGTTCTCATTTCCAACCGGTACTAATTTCTTTTTGTTTTTTTTCTCTAATGTTTTCTGATTTATTAATTCTATCGTATTTACGTATACTAATCCTAATGCTTGATACGCTATAATATATATTCGTGTGTCATATAAAATATTTGAGATAATACTATACATGCATACGTATATATGTACTAGTATAATATCTAATATTATACTAGTACATATATTTGTATGCATGTATTATCTCAAATCCGGTAGTTGATCCAATGCAAAGAACATATATAATATTGTGCATACAGAAATACGAAAAATATATATATTAGTGTATATAATACATTGCATCAAAGGTTAGAAAGATTTAATATTAGTTTTTTTTTGCTTCCTGAAGATTGGTCTTTTGCAGAGCTTTTTCCTCTCTTGCTCCCCTGCTTAGTGGACTCTGCTTGTTCCGTCGACTTCCCAGTTGCTTTTGCAGTAGACTTCCCTGATGTTTCTTCCGTGGACTTCCCCGTTACAATCACAGATGATAAGCCTGAGTAGAATTCTCCACCTGGCGTAATCACCTCATCTAGAAGAAATCCACAAAGTTGTTCTTGAATTAACCGGATTATTTCCGACTCGAGGAACCCCTACTTGATGTCATCAATCTACGAAAGAACATGAACAAAGAATAAAAACTAGTACAAAAAAGAACATGGACAAATAAGAACTACATGCATGTGTCGTTTAGTTTAGTGGCGCATGTCTTCAAGGTTGGTACCTCTTCCGATGCTTGAAAAGGTATGCATGAACTCGCATACATAGTATCCGCATGCATTGGTACACTGAAGGTTGTGTCAAGCACTACACATGCGAAAACAAGGTTATGAAATATGTTTAATTATATTGGAAGACATGAGATATGCGGACTAGCAGAATAGACATACAGGGAAATCATAGTGGAAATAAAGATTCTCTTTGTATGTTCCCGGGTGCTCTACATAGAGGTGAGTCCGTGCAAGTTTGATCATCTCTACGATATCTTGATATGCGCTTTTGTCTGATGTTGCCCTCAAAGAGTCTAAGATGAAGACCTTGCTTAGAGACGGACACAATGCAAAAGAATCCGGAAGTGTGCATACGTGTAAGCTTCTTGAAATATATATGCAATATCATTTGAAAACTGATAAAATAGATGAGATACACGTTGCTCACCCGGGTTGTATGGCGAAGTATGATACCCTTCTTATGGTGTTTTCAAGATACAATTATATATAGTCCAATGTGTCCGAGCTCCCATTTTTCGACACAAGTCGATTTATCATTAGTGGATCCATGCCGACTTAATTCCTCTCCACCTGCACGCTACATCTCAAAGCTGCATGATTGAAACTAAATTCAAATTAAACACAAGTTAAGATAAGGTAGAATGGCTAGATCATTGTTTTCGAGACTTACAGAGTCCAAAGAAGCGATGAGTCCCGAGTCAATTGCATCTTGATTGAATAAGAACCAAAATTGGTCAAATTCCACACCAAAAGTTTGTCGGCCACGGAAATAATGTTGATCATCTATGGTAATTTCCACATAGGTTACACTTTGTGACGCAGCCATGTACCAATCGCAGTTCATGCATTCTCGTTGGAAGATACTGCACCAATCGCCACACAAGAGGTTTACCCAACTCATACTTCGGTCTATTTGCCCCTTCATGTATTGGGATTGTTTCGTCCCCTCGGATTTGACCAGGAGTCAGACCTGATTCCTTATTGAATACAAGCATATGCTGCTCTTTTTAAGAAAGCACCTTGATGGGGAGATGATTGCTTTGACAGGTGCCTAGTTGTGGAATAGATTTAGCTTTATTCGCCAACTTCTTCTGTTTGTCAATCTTGAGTGCCTGTCTGTCATAGTCACTCAAAGGGGGTGGCTGGGCATTTATTCATTTCTCCTCCTCTATTTTCTTCATGAAGCGATGAAATTTGACCCGGTCAATTGGTTTCTCAACAGGTGGCTTCTTCGCTTTGAATATTTGTCTATCAAGTTCAGCCCGTACTGAAGCATCTAGCTCCTCCCAGTCTTCTCGTAAGATAATTTCGGTTGAGGCTTCTTGACTGGGTCGCTCGCTTCTTTGGAGGAGGGGGCGGAGGATGATGCGTAGCTTGTCGTTTGGTACCCTTACCCTGTTGCTGAGGGGGCGGACTCTCGCTTGGGTCCCGATCAACTAGAGGACTCATGCTTCCTGTTGGAGATGACGGTGGCGCGATCTTCGCCTTCGTGCACGGGTGTAGATGAGGCTTCGTGGAAGAGGTGCTTCCGGTGAGGCTAGGGTGCTTCTTTGACCGGTTACTAATCTTTATGTGAGCCTTGGCCCACAATACCGAACCGTGCATCTCAAGCCAAGTACCTCTTCGTCCCGGTAACTCCAGTCGAGGTCTTCCCAAGGGGACCACTCGGTCGACAACTTTATGGTAAAATGATTTCTTGAATTCCACGCCCATGAATGTTTCCTGGGACCTCGCAACACCATAAGCCACCGGTAACATCTTGTTTTGAGTTGGCGTGAAGCTCACACGCTGACCTAATGTGATGTCATCCACGGGAACCGTTCGTGGCACTCGGCTGCTTTGCTAAGGTGCTTGCCGAGGCAACCTGCTTCCGTGAGGTTAGGGGGTGCTTCGCTTCCTTGACCGGTGCTTCCGTGTTTGCCGTGCTGCATCCGTGGCGGGAGTCGGAGCGTGGCGGGAGTCAGAGCGTGGCGGGAGAGTGGGGAGCGTGGCGGGAGGTCGAGCACGGCGGGGAGCTGAGCGTGGCGGGGTCGGAGCGTGGCATGGCGGGGCGTGGGAGTGGGAAGCGTGGCGGGGGGCGGAGCGTGGCAAGGTGGGGGTCGGGAGCGTGGTGGGAGTGGGAAGCGTGGCGGGGAGTCGGGAGCGTGGCGGGGGTCGGGAGCATGGCGGAGGCGAGCAGTCGGTCGAGCAACTAGACTCGCCCCGACTCGCCTCAATCGCTCCCGACTCGCTCGAGAGAGTCGAGCCAAACATGTCAATTTGAAATTTAAAAAGCATTTACATACACATTTAAAGAACATTTACATCCACATATAAATAACATTTCAATCAACATCCAAATTGAATTCTAAATCAAATTCTAAATAACATTTACACAAAAATTATAAATCCATTTCTAAATTCTAATTTCTAAATCTATATTTCTAAATTCTAAATCTATATTTCTAAATTCTAAATTCTAAATCTATATTTCTAAATTGTCTAAATCTATATTTCTAAATTCTAAATCTATATTTCTAAATATATAATTTCTAAAACAAAAAAAGGGGCTGACGTCACTAAGTAGCCCCAAGATGTATAGGGCCTGACGGGAGATCGACGTCGACGCGGGACACGGCGACGCGGCGCGGCGGCAAGCGCGGCGACGGCGGGCTGGCCGCAGCACAGCGACGTCTGGCGGCGGTGGCGGCGGGCCGGGGCGGACGGCCACGACGACGCGCAGCAGCGGCGGGCGGGCGGCGGGCGACGGCAGCGGGCGGGCGCGCGCGCACACGGAAGCGCGGCGGACGGGCGGCGGCGCAGACGCAGATGGACGTCACGGCCGCTCGGCGGGGCGCGCGACGGGCGGCGCGGGCACGGCGGGCGGGAGTGGAGGCGCGCCGACGACGCCGGCGGAGAGAAGGCGGCGCGGGCACCGCGCGCGCCCGATCGGGACGACGGGCACCGGGCGAGGGACGACGACGGGATAGAGGGGGAATTGGGCCTAAGTGTTGGGGAAGAAAGGCGCCGCCTTATAACCTCCCAAAGCGTCGCACCGGTGCTAATGCACTTTAGTACCGGGGCTTGTTGAGGCCCGATACTAATGTCCACATTAGTACCGAGCACCGGTACTAATGTGACTTTTCATTTGCCGCCAAATAGAGAAGGACATTAGTACCGGTGCTAGTTTAGCACCGGTAATAATGTTGTTTTCATTTTATTGCCCACTGTTCCCTTTTTAATTTTCGTTTTTATTTTCTATATAGTAGTTTATTTATGGAAAATCATATATAACGCTTAAAATGGTAGAACAAGTTTGGTTAATTTTCTTTACATAGATACTATAACATTCTAAATTTAACTATTAAAATTAAAATTCTTATCAATAAGCTACTAATATCTTCTAAATTGTCTTTTTTTCTTCACTTTAACAAATGAAAATAATTTTATTTTTTTCATGCAAAATCTTTCTTAAATAGTACATCCAGTGTAATTAATATAAAAATCATGATTTAGTCTTGCTCATGTATGTTTTTACGTAAATTTATTATTTAATATCTGATAATGCTAAAAAAAAGTTAAATATTTGAAAGTTTTGTTAATAAAGTAGCAAAATACTAGTTCATTCAAATATTACAATACTTTGGTACATATTATACATCATCATCTCTTGCAACATTAACAATCTTCCTCTTCACGAATGTCCCTTGGATGTGATCACGACGTAGGTATGGAGTGTCCTCTTCTAACAGGATGCTTGGGTCAATCTTTCATCGAAAATGGAGGAAGACCATCAAATTGATCATAATCTTCTGAAATGTCAGTCTTGTCCTCAACTCCAACGATTTTTCTTTTTCCCGGTAGAACTATGTGACGCTTTGGCTGATTATTAACAACACCCTTATCATCACCTTTCTTTATTATTGGTGGTTTGCTCGACATGTCTTTCACATAGAAAACTTGAGTCACATCATTCGCTAGACAGGTTCATCTTTGTATCCAATCTTGTTGAGATCCACTGTTGTCATCCCAAATTTGTCTGTCATTATACCTCCTATTTGAGGCTCTGACTTCCCTTTGTTTGAGGCTCGTACAATGGACTTATGCTCCTCCCTGTATGGAGCCACTAGGGATGATTGTTGCAGGACAAAGGAATGTGCTGTACGAAATAACGTTTCATCCATATCCATCCGAGTTTTCTTCCCTAGTGTACCCTTTCCCCTGAGTCTCCCCTCATGGCGTGATACAGGGAGTCTAATAGGAGCAAGCTCATCAATAAAGTCGACACAAAACTCAATCACCTCCTCTGTAGCATATCCCTTTGCGATGCTTCCTTCGGGACGAGCATGGTTACGGACATACTTCTTGTAACTAGACATCAACCGCTCAAAAGGGAACATGTTGTGTAAATACACATGCCCTAGTATAAAAATCTCTTCAACTAGGTGCACTAGAAGGTGGGTCATGATAGTAAAGAAAGAGGGTGGAAAGATCATCTCAAAGCTGACGAGGCATTGCACGACATCTTTCTGCAACTACACTAGATTCTTTGGATGGATTGCCTTCTGAGAGATCTGGTTGAGGAATGAACAAACCTTGACGACTGCCAATCTCACATTCTCTGGTAGAATACCCCTTAGTGCAACAGGCAGCAATTGTGTCATCAACACGTGGCAGTCATGAGCCTTCAGATTTATGAATTTTTTCTCTTTGTAATTTATTATTCGTTGTATATTTGAGGAGTAGCCAGTCGGGACCTTGATACTGTTCAAACAATCAAACATCATCTTCTTCTCTTCCTTGCTGAGGGTGTAACTAGCAGGGGCCAACCAATTTCTCTTATCTCTCTTTTCGGGATGGAGGCTTTTTCGTTGTTTCATAAATTTAAGATCCCGATGAGCTTCAACTGTATCTTTTGGCTTTCTGTATACACCTAGGTGGCCAAGAAAGTTTACGCAAAAATTCTTCATCACATGCATCACATCAATTGCATTGCGAACCTCAAGGATTTCCCAATAAGTAAGCTCCCAAAATATCAACATCTTCTTCCACATGGGTGCACGTCCATCCTTGTCATTTGGAACAGATTTGGCACCAGAAGCCTTTCCGAAAACTACCTTCAAATCTTTCACCATAGAAAATACAAGTTTACCATCACTTGCTTCGCTTCTTACGTTTTTCTCCAACACCTTCAAAATGTTTTTTTCCTTCTTCTCTTAACGGGTGCTTAGGAGGAAGAAATCGACGATGGCCCAAATACACAATATTTTTACTGTGTTTTAGATACACACTGCAAGTATCATCTAAACAGTGCGTGCATGCTCGGTATCCCTTGTTTGTTTGTCCTGGTAGATTACCAAGTGCCGGCAAATCATTGATGGTGACAAACAGCAACGCTCATAGATTGAAGGTCTCCTGTTTGTCCTCATCCCACACAGGTACACCTTCTTTCTTCCATAACGTTTTAAGATCCTCAACCAACGGTCTCAGATAAACATCGATGTCATTGCCTGGCTGCTTTGGACCTTGGATGATTATTGGCATCATGATGAACTTTTTTTTCATGCATAGCCATGGCGGAAGGTTGAATATGCATAAGGTCACAGGCCAAGTGCTATGACCACTACTGAACTCACCGAATGGATTGAATCCATCCGTACTTAAACCAAACTGAATGTTCCTTGTGTGTTCTGCAAACTCGTGGAATTCTCTATCAATTAGTCTCCACCGCGACCCATCGGATGTCGATCTTGTCATCTCGCTTTACGATCTTCTTTGTGCCAACGCATCAACTTTGCATTAGCCTTGCACCTGAATAAACGCCTGGTATCACCGAAAGTACCACATTACCTTAGCAGAAATTTTCTTCTTCTTCTTCTTCTGCTTCTCCCGCTCAACATCGTAAGGGTCATCTCATGGGATCTTATAACGCCGCGCTTCGCACATAGGACAAGCCTCCAATTTCTCATATTCTTTTCCTCGGTAAAGGATACAGTCATTAGGGTATGTATGTATCTTTTGAACCTCCAAACCCAGAGGACAAACAACCTTTTAGCCCAGACGTTGACTCCGCAATTCGTTCTCCTCTGGAAGCATGTCCTTTACGATCATCATTAACTCATCGAAGCCCTTGTCAAAAACTCCATGTTTAGCCTTCCACTGCAGCATTTCTAATGTGCTACCCAACTTCTTGTGCCCCTCTTTGCAATTTGGGTACAATGGTTTCTTGTGATCTTCTAACATACGGTCAAACTTCTTTGCCTCCTTCACCTTTTCGTAATCTTCCTTCTCCTAAACTATTTCTGATCTATTTCTTGTCTCATATTGAGAGAGACATTGCAATGAAGGTCAAGATATATTTGATTATTAAGCATTTAAATATGGTGAAGAATCGTGTGGTGAAATTTAAATAAAAAGATATATTAACCACTGTTAGTGTTTTAGACACCGAGCCTACGACGGGGTACCCGAAGTAGTAGATGTGTCTTGATGGGGCTCGCCGAGATCGGGAACACGATGGTGAGACACGGGGCACACAATTACGAGTTCGGGCGCAATGTGTGTAATACCCTACATCACATCTTTGCGTGACTCTGTATTGATTGCGTATGTTCTGAGAGGGGTCCCTGCCTCGTCTTATATGCCACGGGAGGCAGGGTTACAAGTCGGATTGGTACAAGAGTACTATTTGAGTAGGACTTGGAGTAGCCTATACAAGGTATGGAAAGCTATCTTAGTCTTAGTACAAGTCCTTATCCGCCTTGTTTTGCCTTGTGGTCCCACAGTCTGACCGTGGCCCACTAGTCGAGTAGTCCAGGTGTACATGAACTTATCTCCCGGGTATGGCCCATACGTGTGGTGGGCCCAGGGATGCCCGGTCGACAAGCCCCGAGTACTTTGTAGTTGAGTGTGATGCTTCCAAGTAGTCTTTAAGGTCTCTACGAGTAGTTCCCAAGCGTCCCCGAGTTCTGCAAGCTTCAATCTTCAATAGTACTTGAATCATCACGAGGCTGGAAGGTACTCCAGCTAACTCCACGAGTAACCTTGAAGTCTTCTCGAGTTGTTCCCAAGCGTCCCCGAGTACTTCCCTTGAAGGTCTTCAATAATACCCGCTTCGTTCTTGAAATCTTTGCATCAAAGATCCATATGAAAATGTGATTACTAAAATCGCATTCCATATGGAATGTAGCCCCCGAGACTTAGGTCGAATCCAAGATTCAAGCTAAGGGTCAATCTTCTACTCTTTGATCTTGCTCCAAAAAATCCATAGAAAATCTGAAGAAAATATATAGGAATGCGATTTCAAAAAATCGCATCCTATATGGATGTAGCCCCCGAGCCTTAGTTTGAATTGACAATTGAAGCTGAGGGTCAATAAGTAGTCTTTGTCAAATAATTCCGTAAAATCTTGAGAAAAACTGAAGGACACGTGGCACATAGCCCCCGAGCCTTGAGTCGAGTACTTTCTCGAATTGAAGGATCAATCGAGTAGAATAGTGGCACAATTCGTGAGCTGGTGAGTAAAATCCAATTCCATCGAGTAGTCTAGCCCCTGAGATGGAGCCGAGTAGGTCTTGGATTTAAGTCCTCTGACTTAGACGAAAATTTTGCCTGCGTGAAACCAATCTGTTGAATACGAAGGGTCACCAGGTCGAACTGTTAGGGTTTTTTTATAAATACCCGAAGGGGTATCCCTTAGGGTTTCAGTGCTTCCATTCGCCCTTAGATCCGGAGAAAGCCTAGCATCCGTGGCCGTCGCGAGTTCGGCGTCCACGCCAAGTGCTTCCACCTCCACCCCTCGCCCTCGAGTCAATGCGAAAGAAGACCCTCGTGACTGGAAGGATGAAGCCAGCGCCGTCCAAGGGTCAGAAGAGGAAGTCCGACCGCGGTAAAAATCAGTTGCCGGAGCCCAAGTACAAGACCATGGTGATCACAAAGCCACCAAGTCAAGCTATCTCTTGGAAGAAATCCAAGATGAGGGAAGATGATGTGAAAGCCCTCGAAGCCGCAGACTCTCTCTGGCGAAGGCAATCAGCGGATGGAGCTCACCCGAGATGCGTGGCCAATGGAGAAGACCCCAGATGAAATCCTAATGTTCGGCCACTTTGTCGAGCGTGGGTTGACGCTGCCGTCATCAGATTTCTTCAGGGGCTTCCTCGACTTTTTCAAGTTGGAGCATGTGCACCTGAACCCCAACAGTATCTTCCAGATCGCAGTGTACGTGCACTTCTGCGAAGCCTTCCTTGGAATCCGCCCACATTGGGCTCAGTTTAGGAAGATATTCCGCGAGCCGCAATAGCGCCAATTTCCCGTAGTAGTCGGTGGATCCGGTTTCCGGATCGGGAAGGCAGGAGTTGTACTTCAAATGCGACTTGATCGATTCGAATCAGGACTGGAAGACCAAGTGGTTCTACATCGACAACATCCCACCTCAGCTGCCGAAGCCAAGCATGTTCGGCGGGTGTATGACGAGCTCGAAGGATGAACCAACAATGCAAGAGTGCATTGATTCGGCATTGGCGAAGATTGCGAAGAAGGCGCAAGGCTTGACTGAAAGGGTAGCCTTGACTTCATGAAGTGGCGGACCCACGATGCAGCGGAGCATCTTGGGTACAAGTACCTTTGGGCGATGATGGCTCGAGGCTGTCTTGAGAAGAGATCGTTGATCTCGTGATGGAGAGACGGAAGATCTTCAAGAATCTTCACGGAATTCTGCGGTGTCCGAGTATAGTCGACAACCCTCCGCGTCTGGTGAGTTTCCAAGAACTAGCCCCAGTACTTATTAAAAGTAGTCATGTAGCTAACATTTGCTCTGTTTCGCAGGAGGATGTCTTGAAATTTGTGTCCAACCCTCCTCCTCGTCCCCAGGATCCATTACAAGCGCGAGAGCCAGCGAGTGGAGACTCAAGCCCCGAGAGTAGTCGATCTACTCAAGGGGAAGAAGAAGAAGAAGTCTTGGTGGAGGACGCCTCCTCAAGCGATGATGACGGACAAACACTTCAACAGCGTTTTGAAGTGAAGGGCCGTTACAGGTACTCTAGGGTGCCAATCCCCAGTGGTCTCTCCGCGAGAGCAGTGAAGAGGCCAGGATCATCTCTTGCAGATGATGTAACGCTGCCGCCACGGAAGAAAAGGACCACGGTGGGGAAGCAGGCTGTGAAGAAGATCACAGGTCTGCCATCCATTATGGTGAGTGTTGAGAACTTAAGTAGTCAATAATATGTTGAGTACTTGCTCTCTGTTGTAATGCCTTGAATTTTAACTTGCGCAGGATATGGAGAGTGCAGCCAATGTACCCTCGAGTAGTCCAGCAAGACCAACAGAACCCGAGGTGGTTCCAGCGTCAACCGTTGAGACGGCGATGCGCGAGCAACAAGAGGCTGCGGGACCAATAAGTGTGCCGCCGGTGGACAGTGTGCCAGTGGTGCCGGCGGCGCCTTCATTTTTTGATATGCTGGGGCTGAAAGTTGTTGTGCCTCGAGCTGCTCTGTAAGTACCTGAGTACTCGAGTACTTCTTATTGTTTGTAATCTTGAATATACTGACCAACTTGTTGATGCAGTAAATCCACTGATGTGAAGTGGGGAAACTCTGGAAGCAGTCTTGCCGGAGGAGATCAAAACCCTCAAGAACAACAAGATGAGCCTTCGAGCCCCAAGTAGCAGTAGCGATGCTGAGCACTCGCTTCCTCTGCGGGCGATGTAGTCAAGGCAGCAGTGGAGGCGGCTTCCAAGCCCAAGGCTCAGCAACTCGAGGACATTGAAGCAGTGGTCAATGAAGGCCTGGAGGTTGATCCGACCGACTGCCACGAACATCCCCATTCTGAAGCCCCACTGTCGTCAGACGTCGTACGACTAACGCGAAGATAACCCGAGACGCATAGTGCCGCATGAGCCAATAATTGAAGACCCGGCTCCTCTGCGCAGCGCTGCAATGTACTCGGAGGCGAGAGCGAGTACTCAATCCAGGGCCGAAGACTTGATGCCGTATGACGACTCATGCCTGGATGAGGATAACTTGCAGGCGCATGCCGAGATGTTCCGCAGTGTTGAGAAGCTCTTCGCGGTAAGTTGTAGTCTCTTATAGAGTACTTTTTAGCCAAAAATATCTTGTCTTTGACTCTTAAGTTGTTTTTGCCCTTGCCGGAAGTAGTCAAGCAGTCGAAGCGCAAGACTCGTCTGCTGGAGCAACACACGGTAGACATCGAAGAAGTCTCGCAGCTCAGAGAACAACTCAAGGAGCAGAAAGCCTTATCTCTGAAGCTGCAAGAGAAGCTTCATGGTAACGCCTCACAGCACCACAATGAAATCCAGAAGCTGACGGCTCAAAAGGATGACATTGTTGGGAAGAACAGGTCCCTGCGCGAGAAAAACAAAGGTAGTCTCCCTTTCTAAATTCATCGTAGAGTACTTTTTCCATGCATACTGCCTTCTGATAAGTTGTCTTGATCTTCGACAGAGCTGACTGAAGAAGTTGAGAAATTCAAGAACAAGGCTCTGGACTAGCAACTGGCCTATAATCGTGAAGAAGCAACACGCATGGATCTTGAAGCTAATTATGAGGTGCGATGCCTGGAACTTGAACGAGAAATGGAGATTCGCATTGCCGGCTGGAATGACTTGTTGACTTGTATGCAGTCGCTCAAGATCAAGATTGAAGAAGCTGAGGGCCTGCGAGTTGAGTTGAAAGCCTTGATAGAAGCAGCCGAGCCAGTGGTGAATCTCTTCGTTCGAGGCCAGAGTTGCTGGAGTTCAGCCGCGTCCACTTGTGGAGCGGTTAAAAGACACGCCGAAGAAAATCTTGGAGTACGCTCAAAGGCTGGCCTGCACCATCCCCAATCAAGTCTTGAGCTTCATCAAGTCATTCTACGCCGAGGTGGATCTGACGGTTATCATGAACGGAAGATCACGGGACTGCAGACGATATGGCGAGTTGATGCAACAGACATCTCCCATCGCGGAAGCAGTTTCCAAGTTCATAGATCTCCGGTAGATGTACCTGTAGGATAAACACTAGGGAAAAACAAGTGTAATTCCAAACAAGTGTTTATGTAATATAATTGAAAACTTGAGTAAGTCAATTATCTGGATCTCTTGTATGCTTGTGTGATTGCCAAGTACTCGAGTTGATAATGAGTGTATGGCTGCAAAAAGAGATATGGTACTCGAGTAGAAGTACTTAAGTATAGATATGTTTCGAAGAATGTTAGTTTAATCACATCGAGTTGAACACCTTAGCTGTAGCAGCGTAAAAGAAGGTTTTGTTGTGAAATAAGCTAAGGATAGTAACAAGTCGTTATAGAATAACAACTTTTTACTAAACACATTGTACAGAGTTTACAATGTCTTAAGTACCTCTGAGGCTATGAGCCTAGTGAGAGAGTACTCGAAAGGAACTTATTCACAACGAGTTGAACACCTTTGATGTGGCAGCGTAAAAGAAGGCTTTGTTGTGAATAAGCAAAGGACAGTAACAAGTCGATATGAAAGATAACAACTTTATTACTGAACACATTGTACAGAGTTTACAATGTCTTAAGTACCTCACGAGGCTATGAGCCTAGTGAGAGAGTACTACTAAGGATGTTCAGAAAGAGAGTAAGACCGTGAGGGGCAGTGTGGTGAACTCATCCTTGCTATAGCAACAACTTGTATGAGAGTTCCACTGAGACCCTACCAGGAAGGGTGTTACTCTAGGCTGAAGGCTCTTATTAGAAATAGAGACATGGACAACATGTGCCACTTATTGCTCTATACGACGCGGAGTCATTTGGAGAGAGTTGTCATGACTCCCTACGAGGTCGCAGAATGAGATTGCCTGGAGAGGATTATCATGATCCCCTACGAGTGATCGCAGCTAAAGCCACGAGTAGATACAGCCGAAACTGTCTGGAGAGGGTTGTTGAGGCCCCCTACAAGTAGTGATAACCGTAGCTGTCTTTTGTGTGGATGCAACCGAAGCTGCCTGGAGAAGGTTGATGAGACCCCTACGGATAGAAGCGACAAAGCTGGTCGATGTTCCAAGAGTTGTCGACTTCTTCGCCTTCAAGAGTTTGGAGACGATACGAGGCTGGGCCAGTGACCTTTGCGACAGAAAAAGGACCTTCCCATGGTGAGTTGAGTTTGTGTAGCCCTGCCGTGTTCTGGATACGACGAAGGACTAAATCACCAACATTGAAGGAGCATTCCTTAACATTGCGGTCATGGTAGCGGCGAATCTTCTCAAGGTATCGAGCTGATTGAATGAGTGTGTTGCAGCAAGCTTCCTCGAGACTGTCGACATCCGTCTGTCTTGTTTCTTTAGCTACGCCTTCTTCGTACTGGTCAACCGCCGGAGAACGTCACATGACAACAGCAGGCAAAACGGCTTCAGAGCCGTAGACCAGGAAATAAGGTGACTGCCTTGTGGGAGTAGTAGGCTGAGTACGTAGCCCCCAGAGTGCATTGGGTAGTTCCTTGATCCACTTGCCGCCCTTGGTATTTGCAGTATCATATAGTTGCTTTTTGAGAGCGTCGAGTACCATCCTATTAGCGCGTTCCACTTGACCATTGGCGCGTGGATGAGTGACAGAGACGTACCGGACATCAATTCCACTGTTCTCACAGTACTCTCAGAACTGGTGATTGTTGAAATTCGAACCCAGGTCTGTGATGATGCGATTAGGGAAACCATAGCGATGTACAATTTCATCCAAGAAGTCGAGGACTCTATCAGCCTTGGGACGTATCCACTTGGTAAACTTGTCGATAGCCACGAACTGTTGAATCCCCCTGGCGCATTTGGGAGAGGACCAATCATATCCAGCCCCCAGCAAGCGAAAGGCCAAGTTGGTGGAATCGTGATGAGTTTGTAGGCTGGAACATGTTGTTGCTTGGCGAAGAATTGGCATCCATGGCATTTCTTGACTAGTTCCTCTGCATCAGCAAGAGCTGTAGGCCAGTAGAAAGCGCGTCTAAACACTTTTCCCACCAAGGTGCGGGAAGAAGCGTGATTGCCACAGATTCCTTTGTGTGTCTCCTCCAAGATTTCCTTGCCTTCTTCGCGAGAAATGCACTTCATGAGTACATCAGAACTTACGCCTCGCTTGTAGGGTTGATCTCTGACTAAAGCATAAGCCTTGATGTGGCATGAGATGCGCTCGGCTTATGACTTATCTTCAGGAACCAACTAATGCTTAATGTAGTCGATGAAAGGAGTTCTCCAGTCCACATCAATCATAAGCACTTCTCGTGTTCTCGGCATTTCGATCCCAAGAATCGTTGACTTGATTGATGACCACCAAAGAATCACTATAAACAAGTAGTCGTGTAATTCCAAGAGAGACTGCAAGGCGAAGGCCATGCAGTAGAGCTTCATATTCAACTTCATTGTTTGAGACCTTCCAGAAGGTCTACAAAACATATTTGAGTTGCTCACCCTTGGGGGAAATCAAAAGTACCCCGGCACCAGCGCCTTCCAACTTGAGTGAACCATCGAAGTACATGACCCAATGTTCTGACGCTCAATTGGAGTTGGGACTTGATTTTCCCGCCACTCGACCATGAAATCAACCAAGCTTGAGACTTGATAGCGGTCACGAGATTTGAACTCGGCGATAGGCGCCAAGCTCTGACCCATTTAGAAATCCTTCCTGTAGAATCCCGGTTGTGCAATATCTCACTAAGCGGGTAGCTAGTGACCACAAGAATCTTGTATTCGTTGAAATAGTGGCGGAGCTTCCGGTGAATGTAATCGAGCGCATAGGTAACATCTTTGGAGGGTAGCGAGCCTTGGACTCTGAAAGTACTTCACTGACGAAATAAACTGACCTCTGGATAGGGTAGCCATGGCCTTCCTCCACCGTTCAACGACAATAGCAGTCTTGACAACATTAGTAGTCGCGATGTAGAGCAAGAGCTCTTCATTGGGCAAAGGAGCCATAAGGATGGAGGCTTGGATAAGAACTCCTTGGTGAAAAAGAGCTTGATCAGCTTGGTTGTCCATGTAAACTTCTCTTGCCTTGAGTAGCTTGAAGAAAGGTAGACCCGTTCTCCAAGTCGTGAGATGAAGCGATTGAGTGACGCCATACATCCGATAAGCTTGGACATCTTTGATAGTAGTCGGAGCTTGCATGTTGGAGATGGAGGTGATC
Organism: Cenchrus purpureus; assembly: GCA_022644695.1. NCBI lineage: Eukaryota > Viridiplantae > Streptophyta > Magnoliopsida > Poales > Poaceae > Cenchrus > Cenchrus purpureus. The sequence goes on along the minus strand of CP053462.1, from coordinate 113,799,928 downwards.
TTCTCGGGTTTGCTTGATGCCACGATGGCGATGATGAACCCGAGTAGTTTTCCGATGATACGCCAAAGACGCATTTGTTGGGTTGAGCTTCCATTGGTACTCCGTGAGCGAAGCAAAGTTTCCTCAAGATCCGTGATAAGCATGTATGCGGATCCTAGTCTTTATAACGACATCATCCACGTATGCTTCCACGTTCTTGTGAAGTTCTTGAAACACGCTTGGATAGCTCTTTAATAAGTAGCACCAGCATTTTTCAACCCGAAAGACATTGTTGTGTAACAATAAGCATCAAACGGGGTGATGAATGCGGTCTTCTCTTGATCAGATTCCTTGATTGCAATTTGATGATATCCGAGTAGCAATCCGGAAATGAGTAACACAACCGCCGTAGAGTCAATGACTTGATCAATCCGCGGCAACCCAAAAGGGTCCTTGGGGCAATGCTTGTTGAGATCTGTGTAGTCGACACACATCCTCCAATCATTAGAGTTCTTCTTTCTGACGAGCATAGGGTTAGCAAACCATTGCGGGTGAAAGACTTCCCGGATGAAGCCAGCCGCGAGTAGTTTGGCAAGCTCTTTCTTGATAGAAGCCCTGCGGTCATCAGCAAAGCGACGAAGGTGTTGTCTCTTAGGGGTTGCATTAGGATCGACGTTGAGTGAGTGCTCGATCAACCTCCTGGGCACACCTGGCATGTCAGATGGCTTCCACGCAAAGATATCACGGTTAGCCCGAAGGAAGTTGACAAGCGCGTCCTCCTATTTGGGATCAAGCTGTGCACTGATCATGGTCGTCTTGCTGCTGTCACCAGTACCAAGGTCAATGGCTTTGAGTAGGACATCACCAGTCGGTGCAGGCTTTTGGTTGTTATCCGTCTTCTCAGGAACCTCCAGCTCTCTCGGAGCAAGCTTTTTAGCTACAGCGAAGACTTTCATCATAGCATTGGGTACTTGAGTTGTCGAAGCAAGTTCTACGGCTTCAGTGTCGCAGTCGTAAGAACGCTTCAAATCCCCTTGCAATGAAAGAACTCCTTTGGGGCTCGGCATCTTGAGTACAAGGTACACATAGTGTGGAATAGCCATGAACTTAGCCGAGGCAGTGAGGATGGCATGGTAAGAAGTCTCGAAGTCGGCAACCTCGAACTTGATGTATTCGGTGCGATAATGGTCCTTAGTCCCAAAGGTGATGGGTAGTACAACTGAACCCAAAGGAACAGCTGCGTTGCCCGGGATGATACCATAGAATGGCGAGTTGGTCTTGGTAAGCATATTGGTGATATCCAGGCCCATCTTCTTCAAGGTCTTGGCAAATAGGACATTGAGACCGCTGCCACCATCAATAAGAACCTTAGTGAGTCTGGAGCCTGCCACCACTGGGTCCAGAACGAGAGGATATCATCCTGGCTAAGAGAGACTAGTCCATTGATCCGCCCTTGAAAAGGTAATGGGGGTTTCAGACCACTTTAGAAAAGTTGGAGCTGCTGGTTGAATGGACATAATCTCCCTGAGTGCAAGTTTCTGCATGCGCTTGGTTGGAATCCCACCAAATATGACATTGATAGTGTTGGAGGGTGTTGAAACCCGTGTCTTTGTCGATGATAGCCTTCTTCCCCTTGTGTTTACGAAACCTTGGGTTTGGGTGTGTTGGCTTAGGTGTATTCTTCAGCGCACGACGAAGTTGGTAACACTGCTCTGTAGTATGATCACCCTCTGAGTGCCATGGGCATTTCTGCTTGGTCAGTGTTGCCTAGTGAGAAGCATCTTAAGTCTTGGCAGTAGTTTCCATGGCTGCAACAGTGTTGTCGAGCTTGCGCTTGCGATTAGGATTGCTCGAGTAGTTATTACCCGTGCGATTTCCCTACTGTTTCTTACCACTATTGCTTCCACCAGCATTATTGTTGTTGTTGTTGTTGTTGTTCTAGTTGTTGCGAAGATGCTTGAACCAATTCCGAGCCTTGTCTTCCTCGTCCGCCCAGTGAGTGATCATCTCCTTGAGCTTGGTGATGTTGGCTGGGCGAGCACGACCGAAATCTTGAAAAAGCCTATCGTCATAAAAACCATCCTGGAAGGTATCTATGACTTCTTTCTCGGTGACATCAACAACAGTAGCCCTTTTTTCGAAGAAGCGGCGCATGTACTCTCGAAGAGCCTCGCCTTGTTTTTGTTTGATCAGGGCCAGGTCCATCTGAGTACCATGACATCCCAGAGAACCCGCGAAGTTGTTGGTGAAGCATTGCTTGAGTTGTCCCCAGTTGTCGATGGAGCCGCGTTTGAGAGACTCAAACCATGTGAGGGGCTCTTGCTCCAGAACAAAAGAGAAATAGATACATTTAGTATCATCATTGCCCCCAACATTAGTGATAGATAGAGCATAACAGCGCAACCACTGCCTTGGATCTTGCTTGCCATCATATTTAGAGATGCCATAGGGCTTGAATTTCTCCGGAAGAAGCAGAGCTTGAAGTCGAGCGGAGAAAGCAGGAAAGGAATCAGAGTCCGCATCCTTTTGCTTCTCACGCTCGGCGTCGCATTGATTGTTGTCGAGCATCGTAGCGAGAGTCTCCCGACTTGCTAGTGACGCTGCCTTCACCACCTTTGCCCCTGTTGCTAGCTTCCGGACGCATGCGTTGAGGAGTGGGCGTGGTGCGATGAACACCTCCACTACTGCCATGGTGACTAGGAGTACTGGTGTTTTGACGTAGCATAGTGTAGGCTAGTTCGGCGCGACTTAGCGACTTGTATCATCACGAGGCATAGGCGACCAAGCAGATTGATCGCATTGATAGCTTCCTCTGGAGTGCGATATTGACGAGTAGCTACCGCATCCAGATCCTCTTGAAGATTACGAGTAGGTAGAGCTTCCGCGAGTTCCCAACGAAGGGTTGCACGATCAGCATTGCATTGGTGACGTGCAGTCTTGGCCTCAGCAGTTTCATCAGCAGGAGCATTAGCGGAGAGTTCATCATCAGATACATCATCCGGAAAGCGGTAATTGGCACGATGTCCTTGCGGAGTAGATGCATCAATGACGAAAACTTCCCGATACGGTGAGTGAGTACCCGTACTCTCAATGAGCTTAGTATCGGTGTCATAATCAACAAGCTTGGCACCTTCCTGAAGGGTAAGTTGTCGAGACATGCAATAAAGTGCTCCTGATCATCCAAGGTGAGATCAGCAGGCACATGCTCCGGCCAGTAGACGAATCTACTCTCAGGTGTCAATGTGATCACCAGTCCTTGAGCAGGGCCAGTCAGTTGTTGTGCTGTAGTAGAATCCGAACCGTAGTCGAACTCGAATTCAGATGAATCCGAATCATAGTAGTCGAGGTTGACTTCCGAATCCGAAGAGTACTCGAGCACGATCTTCGAGCCAGAGCACATGAGGCGCTTGCCGCTTGGTAAGCGGCGACATGGCGATGGCGAAGAGGTGGTGCTGGGATGTTATCCAGGCTGAGTGCAAACTGTGAAGCGGAAGAAAGCAACTCAGGCTGAATCGGAGACAAAGTCGAGGTGTACTCGGACTCCGACTCGAGTTCTCTGAGTGGGTCAGAGATCAAAATTTCGCCGAAATTTTCGATGCAATCCTCCATCGAAGCTTGTGTAAGCGTCGAGGACTTGAGCTTTGACTCCGGAGTTGATGCCAAGAAGCGCAGGAACGATCCGGCTCCGTCAGCAACACAAACCCAAGAGCAAAAAACGAAGGTGTCGCCTTGCTGGAAAGCGACGGTCGGCTTGATGATGACAAGAGCCATCGAGTTCGCCAGTGGATCAACAACGAGATCCCCTACCTAGCGCGCCAGCTGTCAGTGTTTTAGACACCGAGCCCTCTGACGGGGCACCATGTAGTAGATTGTGCGGTGGGGCTCGCCGAGATCAGGAACACGATGGTGAGACACGGGGCACATAATTAGACAGGTTCGGGCCACAATGTGTGTAATACCCTACGTCCTGTATGCTGCATGGCTCTGTATTGATTGCGTATGTTCTGAGAGGGGTCCCTGCCTCGCCTTATATGCCACGGGAGGTAGGGTTACAAGTCGGATTGGTACAAGAGTACTATTCGAGTAGGACTCGGAGCAGCCTATACAAGGTATGGAAAGTTATCCTAGTCTTAGTACAAGTTCTTGTCCACCTTGTCTTGTCTTGTGGTCCACAGTACCAGCACCACGGCCCACTAGTCGAGTAGTCCAGGTGTACAGGAACTTATCTCCCAGGTATGGCCCATACGTGTGGTGGGCCCAGGGATGCCCGGTCGACAACCACTTCTGCAAACTATTCACATTTGTGTATTGTCGTTTAATAATTAATTTCTATAATCATGACTAGCTAGTATGTGCTTGTGTGGACAATGAAAAATTAGAGCAAATCATCAAATGTTTGGATCAGCAAATATTTGTATGGTCCCCCTTAAATTTTCACTCCAGTTCCACCACTGCGGGAGGGGCTTCACACCGACACAGGCATGGACGTGGGCACACCACAACAGACCTCCTCTTCGCTCGTCGTTGGTCTTTCTAATGTGCAATTGAATTTGGATCATAACTCAATACAGGTAGCACCATAGTATATACGTTGCATTGCCCGACAGGAAGTAGGCAATTTCAATAATAGCTCCATCATCTAACTATGGCTACAAACAAGAGCTGTTGTGCGCCGGCCAAGAACTGTTGATTATGTCATTGTCGGTTGCCGAAACCAACCAGGAAAAGATGTAGATGTCCTTGATGTGTAGCAAGGGTCCTTGAAATGTTGATCTCGCTAAACTTGACTCAAGCTGTGAACTGTGGAGAACTGCACGAGGGGATATCAAGGAATCTGATGCTTGAGAGTCACCATGTGATCAGCACCGTCTCGTAAATCCAGATCATGCACAAGGGAAGTACCACTAAGTTGCAGATAAGCTCCACTATTCAGCTCCCCTGGAAACCTACAGTTGATCCTGCAAAATGTTGGTGCTAGTTTAGACCCATAATTTAGCTCCACAGTTGTTAATTTGTAGCCTCGTTTCTTTTGCTAGACACTAAAGTTTTAGGCTTTTAGCATACAATCTATTCCAATAATGTCTCTGCATCCACCTCTAATGCAAATGAACTTCCACTTCTATTCACTTATTAGCCACTACATAAGAGAGAGATATTACCTTTTTCATCCGGTTGTCCTGATGCTAGTTGTCCTGATGCCTTCCTTTCCTAATGAAGCATATATTTGAGAATAAGTAATGAATAAATACTAATATGAACTAGTAAGTTTGGGATGTGTAGCACATAGCCAACTACTCAAGATGGCATCTGAAGAAAAAGGGAGATGCGTGAGTATATATTTGGAGTTTTGGACTTGTATGGTCAGTTGATATATAGCTACATGGTACAGAGATCGGAGACATCATATTTTCAAACGATAGAAGACTTTATTCTAAAAAAAACAGAGACTTGATAGGGGTACCAAATGCCAGCTGAATGATTCTACTAGTGGGGGGTGGTTTTGGAACAAAGTTATGGATACGACTCGTTACTTGAGCCGATTTGATATGCATGTCTTTTAAAGGCCAAAAAGGCCCAGCTTTGATTAAAGCTAAAATAAGACTGGGGATATCAGTTTTACAGAGTTAAGGCTCATCAACAAAGACAAGAACTAGACACTCTCTAGACACCTCACTCCAAACAGACAACCATAACACCTGAAAATAAGGCAGGGGAAAGCCCAGGGCGAAACAGAGCAAAAAGATCTACAAGATCAACAAAAGGACGCAGCATAAGGGCAACAAAGCTAGAGACAGAAGTTTAACAGACAACAACTAAGACCTAACTAGGCCCTTTTTCTGTTCAATGAGTCCATCTTTTCCTGGTGCTTCAGATTCTTTAGTCTTCACGCCTTAATGATGATAGTTGAAGATTCAACTTTTGTATCACCATGTCTATCCATTGTTGATCCATCTCTTTGTTCAGTCTTTTCCATTTCTGCAAAAATGAGATAGCACGGAACAAACCTACATTAGGTGATGAGACAACTATATTCTGGAAAACAAACTCATTACGAATCAGCCACAAACTCCAAGCAACACATCCAAACAGATATATAACCTGCTTAGATTGTCTATTAGTACTCTCTCTACAAAAATTATACACATCATCTGGACAGGAAGGGGAGAAAAGCCACCCCAAGGCATCTCTACAAACACACTAGCAAAAGCAAGCTAAATCATATTGAAAGAAAATATGATTAGTTGATTCAGGTTGTCCACACATTTTACATTCTATAGGTACATTCCAGTTTCTTTTCTTTAGCTGGTCAGCAAGCTGAATCTTATCATTTATAACTTGCCAAAGGAAAATCCTGATCATTAATGGAATCTTGGTTTTCCATAAGCATAACATCCATCTATTTGAAAAGCCAGCAAAAGTGATTTCATTGTAAAGCGAAGAGGTGGTGAAACTTCCAGATTTCTCTAAAAGCCACTTCACCGAATCCTTTGACTCTGACAACAGAACACCCTCCAACATAACAAGAAGTTCAGCTAATTCACCATGCTCTCTATCTCCGAAGTTTCTTCTAAAAGTTAGAGAAATATCACCCTGGTTGAACACTCTACTTACAACACAATCTTGCTAATTACAGATTTCAAAAATGTGAGGGAAAGCAATTTTATTTCAGTGGGCATTCTCCCAACCACATGTCATGCCAAAAGCGAGCTTTTTTACCATCTCCAATAATGTATCTGAACCCTCTAAAGTATTCATCTTTAACATCCTGTAAACTTCTCCAAAACTGTGAGCAATTAGTTTTTTTGCAACTGAAAAAACCTTTGTCTCCAAGATATTTCTTCCTTAGTAAATTACAACAAACATTATCTTCCCCACTCTCAATTTTGAAAATTCACTTAACCAGCAAGCATTTATTCATCACTCTAGTATTAGTAAAACTTAATCCTCCAGCCCTCTTGGGTGAAGCCAAGAGTTCCCAGTTAGCCATATGGTACTTGTTTTTGAAATTAGGCCCATGCCAAAAGAAGTTTGATCTTGCCGAATCCATCTTTTGGTGAATCTCTTCTTGTAACAGATAAACTCCCATAGTATAATTTGGAATGGAGCTATGACAAGATTGTATAAGGATAGCTTTCCCTCTAGAAGTTAAGCTCACACTTTGCCAGGTTGGAAGTTTCTTTTCCACCTTTTGGTAAACATAAGCCAAATCAGATGCAGACATATGTCTATCACTAACCATCACTCCCAGATACTTCATAGGTAAACAACCTGTATTACAATTGAACATGGCAGCTACTGAATTTTGGACATCATCGGATCCACCAATAACCAACACCTCACTCTTTTCATAGTTAACTTTTAACCCGGACATATTCTCGAAATAGTACAACAGGAATTTGGTATACATAATTTGATATGCATGTTGGAATGCGAAAAAAAGATTTAGGCAAATTTTGATTGCAACTCTTTGTTGTGTAGTCCCAAATGCAGTACCTTGCATTGCTTGGCGCTGGTGTAGCCAGAAACAAAATTCAGCTGGGGCGAACTTTTAATGAACGACTAAACCGAAATCAAGAACATTGCAATTCAGATCGCATTAATGCATCCATATATTGTAATCACACAATTTCAATGCAAAGTTGAAATATTACCTCAAATTTGAAGAATAAATCAATAGTTCTTAACTCACCATTAAGCCCAATCAACAAACAATTTATTTGATTGACAGGTTACTGCATATATTTCATGTGATGTGACTACTGGAGCAATTAACTCTGGTGATTTGCCTCTTTTCTTAAAGAAACCTCAGCCCCTACCTGATCCGTTCGAGATACCCCCGGTAAACGAAATTGGGGCGTCAGCTCAACATTGACCGAAAAAGAACTAACATTGACCGAAAAAGAACTAGTAACAGAGGGGATGCCTCGATGGGGTATTGTGGTAGGAACAGAGGGACGGAGGTTGACCTGTTCTTCTTTGAGAGGAGTTTGTTCTCGTTGATCTTGCGGCCGCCCCTCTCGTTGGTGCTGCTGGCGCCCGAGAACAGATCCCAGCACGGAACCTCCAGGAAAAAAGTTCATGCATATATGTTCGATGTCTTGCCATAGATAGGTATTGGACACCTTGTTTAAAGCAGCAGCAAGTTATTTGAAGGCCGTTTACATGGTTGGGTTTGACACAACTTAACAAAGGCATGCAGTATTAGTGTGTACATGCTCATCACTTGAGGCGTGTGACACCCGAATTAATTAGGACGACATGCGTGGCTTAATTAGGGTCCATTCACCGGCGTCTTGTGGCTGCAGTCCTATCACAAGGTACCCCGTTGTGGCAGGGCCGTCTGCCTCTTCTTCGAAGTGGTCATCAAGAGGGACGAGCGCTGAACCTGCAACAACGTCGAGAATTTTTCCCATAGAGCCATGGAATCCCCCAACCGTTGGGGATGTACCTGTACTGCAGGAATACAAAAACCCTTACTATATTCATGAAAAAAGGCAAATCGAATGGGATCATCCAAAACTGGCATTTAGCTCCGCCATCAGGCCTCCTTGGTTCGGGACAACGACGAGGCTTTGCCCCCGATGAGGCCACGAGCTCCACGCCCTCCAATGGGCGGGCGCCATGCACATGTGCCAGCAACAACATCGCCTCAGCGACTAGGAGGAGGAGGACGGGCACGACCACGGCAAGCTTGGCCATGTTTGGCGAGTCCTTAGCTTCTTGGTGGTGCTTTGTTATCAGGGAGCTTGGCTTCTTTTTTAGCTTATGTGTCGGAGTTGGAGCCGCACAGCTGATTTTATATAGAGATGAAGTACCCTATACAATGTTCTGCAAACTTTGTAATTAATATAAAGTTATTACTAGTACGTTCTGTGTTTAAAGTTATTATTAGTATGTTCTGTGTTTAGTAACTTAGTGTAGGAATTGATGGATCGGAATTCACTTTAGTACGTGCTGATTTATGCTCTTAATCATGGAAGGAAAAAAATAATAAAGTGTCCTTCATTAAAAAAACTCCCTCAAATCATGCATATTAAGTGATGTTGGGTACTCATAAGTCCACTATATTATTCCAAAGTTTGCTTGCTTGCAGTTTGTTTTTTGAATGAAAACTGTAGAGGAGTACTCTACAGCGTAAATTTTAAAGCAATAGTGTCGCACCCAGGATCAGGGTTCACATTATCATTCGCTACCGGCCGGAATTCTGCAGTAACCGGTAAAACCGGTCCGGTCTGGTAGCGAAATCGGCCGGTTAATCGCTCCCTAACTGAACCTACAACAGCCTCACACCGGTTTTACCGGTGAACCGACCCAGTTTTTGTGCTTCGAAAAACCGTCCGGTCCACGGTAATGTGAACCCTGCCAAGGATTCAGAGCCCTCAACCAGTGGCCTTTTACCAATCCAACTGTAAACCCCTTGACCTTGCTTGTTGTTGTTGTGTACCTAACAATGATAAGGATAGATTTGTAATTTGTCTCAAGACACCATGCCGAATTTATTTATATCTTCAGAACTTTATTTATTATGGTATTCAAAAATTATTTATTTCAGCCGTCATACATGGCACACGCGGACCAACAGAAAAGGTTTCCTTTTACATAGTTACCCAGTGCATCAACAAGATTTTCTTGACTCGTGAACTGAGCAACGGTGCCTTATATAATGCACGATTATGATCGACAAATGAATGCCACGGCTCTGGCTGCCTGAGCGATGATTCAGCATACAGAATGAATCCTATGGCGTGGATGATTCAGGCATTCAGCCAACACAAGTAACTGCAAGTCACAAATGAGCAATTACGCGGGGTTAAATGCCATGGCTCTGGCTGGCTGAGCGACGAGGTTGTAAGCATCAAGGCCCCACCGCACCTTTGGTAAGGGTGTGTTTCAGTGATAAATGACAAACATATACTTGTGACTAACCTTGGTTTTGTAGCGGATTTATTCTTGGTTATTGTCATGAGTGATAAATGAAAAGAGACCCCTCAATTTGAAATCAATGGACAAAAACTACAAGACTAAGGACATTTCTAGTTCCAAGTGTCACAAGGAGATGAAGGACACTTGGATTTGATAGTTTGTAGTGTTTGACCGTACTATTAAGAGGGGTTCACACTTGAGTAGCTTGACCATGCCAAATGCTATGCCATATTCATGCACTATCAAGCTCCTTGTCACTAAACAGCTCAAGATACTCATGGAAACACATTGAAATAAGCAAAAGACTTGAAGAAAAACCCAAAGGTGTTTGAATTGGATGAGTTGAAATGAAAATGGGCACGTCGGATGATCCGACGCTATCATTTCTAGTTGCACCGGATGATTGATGTGAAAGTTTCAGAAATTGATACCGCGGATGAAGCGATGTATAAGCAAGTGCATCGGTTCATCCGGTGACCTAGGGTTTGGTAATAGTGACGAATCAAGTCAAGAGCCTTCGGATGATGAAGCGACGGTCCCAAAGTGGGGTTCATCCGGGCGTACATATATTTCATACAGAGACGCACCGAGTGAACTTGCTTCAGCACCGGATGAACCGACACTCATGAAAACTACCAGCGGTTCATCCGGCGACTATGTTTATTCTACGCAGAGACGTTTTGAGTGAAGTTGCTTCAGCACCGGATAAACTGACGCTACAACGGTGTATGCGTCGGATGAAGTGGTACAACGGTTGAGTTCAACGGCTATATTTGGAGACTCAGTGACACCGGATGAACCGACGCTGAGAGACATGGGTACCCATGGGTCCCCACCGGTCAGGGTCCCAGGGGCCCCTGACAAGTGGACCCGACCTTCTAGAAGATCCGCCGACCTTACAAGTGGGCCCAGCGACCTTATCCGCACCTCCGAAGACCGCGACTGATCAGGATCCCGGAAGACCCGCGAAGCCTTGGCGTGCAAGTCAAGACACGGTGACCTGGCGCGCCGTCAGAGCTCCGAGTATCACGGTGATACTCCTTGTAATCCGAAGATAAGCTTCCCACGGTTGTAAGACCGACAGGGTCAAGCCCGACCACGGCATGCAAACCCTAGCCCGTCCTCCCTATATAAGGCGGCCTAGGGCTCCATGCACAGGGACAACTCATCTTTATCCTCGTATAATCCACTACAACTGGACGTAGGGTTTTACTCTCCGGATGCCTGAACCAATATAAACCCTTGTCTCCTTGCTCCTCACCGCCATACTCGCCTAGTTTCATGTGCACCCCGTGCATAACCACTTACGCTTTTAGGTCCCGATCCTCCATTAACCTGTAAACCACTAGGGCAACCCCCTAGCGGATCTGTCCAGGTCTCACCCCCTGACAGTTGGCGTGCCAGGTAGGGGTGATCAGGAGCTCGATGTGCAGCATGGTGGTCCGACCCAGCGTCCTCTTCGACGACGACACGGAAGACTCCCTCACGGCGCTTAGAAATTTTTTCGGGTCCGCCCGCCCACCCGACGAGATCCACCTATGTGGATCGGAGTACGTCCACGCCAAAATCAAGATCGGCGGCGGCCTGGTGCTCTCGCATCAACTACGTGACCATCACGTACACATGGTCATGGCCGGCAAAAAACAATCTACGAGATCAATTCGTCGACCTCCGGGTTTGACGCCTTAGCTGCTCGCTGTCGTCAGCGCGTGAATCGCTCTCGGCTTTCAGGCACGGGCGATCAGCTCTCCTGAGCACGTGCGTCCCGAGGCCTCGGTAGTAGCAGTTGGGCGTGTCGGCAACTGGCCCTGGCCGTGCATCACGCGTGCATGCACGACTCCATATCGGTCACGTACAGTCAAAAATTCCATCTACTAGATGGCCACGAAAACAGGGAAGGCTTTTCCTTTATTTTTTCTCTCTCTTTCTTCCTAATCCGATCAAGTGCTTTTCCTTTGATTGGCTAGCAATTTCTATTCTAATCTATTTTTTCCTCTAACGTGCATATGCATCTACAAGGAAAAAGCTAGCAGATGGATTTTTGCTACTACCGATCTACATGGTGATGACGCTGCTGACTTGATGGCTGCAGCGTGCGAACACGGTCTCCCGTGCCGTCTCGACGACCAGTACACCACGCGCCGCTGCTCCTACAGCTGGTTTCGTCGACCTCCTCGACAGCTCGGCTCGAGTCCAGCTCGCATCGCCGACCCTCCAACGCCGCTTTGTCGACCCCTCGGCGTCTTGATCACAGCATGCTTGCGTGACTTCAGCTCGCCTCGCCAACCTTTTCGGCGTCTCGAGCTCGCATGGCTCCAGCTCCGCCGACCACGCTCGGCGCTGGAACTTCGACAAGCTTCGCAGCTCCTCGACGAGCGTGACACAGCCTGCTACCGAGTCCTGCACGGCCAAGGAAACCAACCGCAGGAAATTGGTTACGGATTACCTCCACAAGAAACATGAAGCATCGACCTTCTATTTTCTTTGATTATTTTATGGGTCTGTCTCTACATCAATCGCTTGAGATTTGATTATCCCTCAAACACTTTTTTTTCTAGCTGTTGATTTTGAAACCAACGGCTGGTGGTGGGCAGCAGATGTTTTTTTGTTTTCCGGGTCCGCCTACCTGCTCGCGCACCCGTTATCAGGTGGAACCAGCCGGACGCGCTGGTCTCAAGCAAGCATCATTCAATATGTTTTGGTTTCCTCATTTATTTCTTTACCGTTACTAGACATATATATCAAATAAAAAACAGAGCATAATTGAGACCCTTCCATTTTTTACATACTGATTGAGGAATAAAACAAGGTAAACAAATTTTACCCACCAAAAAAGGAAAAAGGTTGCATCCTCCCCCAGATCTATTTCTCCCATAAAAACTGACATAGAGAGCGCTCTGTATGTGAGATCCATTGCCTCCATCCTCCTGTTGGAAAAAATAAATAAAAGTCACGTTGATCAATTTGCTTTTTTGGAGGGAAAAAATCTAAGCCACGCTTGCCAAAGAAAAAAGTTGCATCTTGGAAAAAAAGTTGTGCCAAAGCAAAAAAAAAAGTGTTTGGAGGGGGAAAACACCACATTCTGGTTTTTTTTTACAAGAAACACCACATTCTTGTTGAACATTTAAGTTATGGTGAGTACCGTCCATTTCTAGAATGCCATCCCACGTTATAAAAAAACAAAGGAGGTTTAACAATATCAATATATTGTTAGACAAACAAAAGATATTTAATAATGATGACATCAAATGTCACCAATTAAAATATTTAATTAACAAATAACATTAATGTGGATGATAAACAGAGCTAAAGCAAACATTTTACTTTCTAAACAAATCATTACTATTATTTTGTAATATCAGGATATTACTGTTTTTTTCTGTTCATTAATACTATTATCTGGATATTTTTTCTTTGAAAAAGTGAAGGCACTAGCAAGAATGAACTGCACTACCTAGAAGGTAAATGCCTATCAGAAGAAAATGTCAGATTCGGATAATTTCGTATTCATGGAGATGATTCCATTAGGGCATTTAGATAATTATTAAAACTTTGTTAAATTCTTTGTAGATGTGAAAAGAATGGAATGTTGTGCAGATTAATGAAAAGCACCAATCATATACTTTCAAAAAAGACGAAAATAACAGAACCAATCAATGAGCTTTGAGAATAGCTTTCAGACCTGCTGTAGTATAATGGGACCACCTTGCCATGAATAAGTTTATCCTGTTTCATGCTAAATACAGTTTTTGTCGCAAAAGTCTGCCTTTCAGCCTACAAGATCATTCTATGGACCAGTGGATCTAAAAGAAAGAGATAAAGAAAGCTCATCAAACTCTAACTATACTTCTAATTGGTAGTTGCTCTACCTTGTAGGGTTCACTGTCAGTACGGAATATGGCACAGCCAAACTGGGAAACCACTGCAGAAATGTATGACAAAACAACATAAAACAAACGAACAAAGGCTCAAAAGGGTACGATTCTACTCAAAAAATTTCTCAATTGAGGACGTGTAATCAAATAAAACCATGTAGGCTTAAATGAAGAAAAGATGTTTGTTTGGTAGGTTGGGAATGGAAAACATGAAAGGGGAAAAATATAGGATAAAATATCCACACTACAGAATGACATGACAATTAGACTACAAAAAGATCACAAAAAACACAACAGTTAAAGATATTACATATTTTTTTGAGCAATACGAGAGAGAACAACCACTCAACTTTTAAAGCAACTACTTGATGAAGTAGAACATGTAGAAAGGATGCATATTTATGAGTAGTTATTTTAACTAGCAAAAACCAGAGCAAGAAATGTGCAAAAGGCAGATCACATCTGCACACACATATTTTGCAGATTCCAGCAATTGGTGAAGGCAACAGGTATATGTTGCTCATCTTAAATTGTTGCTGCCCAATTTCTCCTGTCTACTTCGCGATAGAAGAGTTGCATTCTAATCAAAGTAACTACTCCATCCGTCCCGAAATATAAGGTCTTGGAGAGTTCAAACTCAAAAAACAACAGTGAGAGGAAATGACTTTTATACCCCTTATTTTACACTACCAACCAACTCTCCACCTACTCACCAACCTCATTCATTTTTGTCCTATCCTTCCAGAACCTTATATTTTGGCACAAAATTTGAACCCTCCAGGACCCTATATTTTGGGACGGAGGGAGTAAAAATTTGAGTAGATATATCAAAACAAACCTCAAAATGTGCTCTTACCCAACAATAAATCAATTCTGCAAATACTGTAGCAGCACTATAGCAGAACGGGATTTTACCATCTTAACTTTTGTACGCCGGCCCTCCTTGAACTATAAAAGGGGAGGTTGGCATCGGACGCAGGAGATACGAACTCGGCAAGACGAAAAACAACACACCACACTCACCGAGCATCAGCTGCTCTCACTCACATACAGAGACTTGGGACTTCTTCCCTCTCTCGACCTAGGCTTGTATCCCCTACTACAGCCCCCTGTGGGCATATAGAACACTTTCCCGAACTAGACGTAGGGCATCCCCTCGGTGTCTGAACCAGTATAACCAGTATATGTCGAAGACATCGTGGTGAAATCCAGGCAAACGGGGGAACTGGTCCCCGACCTAACGACTGTCTTCGAGAAGCTGAGAAGATTCCAGGTCCGCCTCAACCCTGAGAAGTGCGTCTTCGGGGTCCCTAGGGGAATGCTCCTTGGATTCGTCGTGTCGGAACGCGGCATAGAAGCTAATCCGGAGAAAATCACGGCCATCACCAGCATGGGGCCGATTCAAAACATCAAGGGGGTCCAACGAGTAACCGGGTGCCTGGCGGCCCTCAGCCGATTCATCGCCCGACTGGGCGAGCGAAGTGTGCCTCTCTATCAACTGCTAAAGAAGTCAGAGCACTACGCCTGGACCGCGGAGGCCCAGGAGGCACTAGAGTCTCTCAAAAGGCTGCTCGAGAAGCCACCAATCCTCACGGCACCAGCACCGGGGGAACCGATGTTATTATACATCGCTGCCACGACTCAGTTCGTAGCAGCCTACGGTGGTCGAGCGCGACGAGCCCGACAAGGTGCTGAAGGTGCAGCGGCCCGTCTACTTTGTCAGCGAGGTACTCTCCGACTCCAAGACCCGCTACCCGCAGATCCAGAAGCTCATCTACACCGTATTGATCTCCAAAAGAAAGCTCAGGCACTATTTCGACGCACACCCGATCACGGTGGTTTCGAAATACCCGCTCAAAGAGGTGATCCAGAGGGGGCATATCAAATTTACGGGCGCCCACACGGGGCCGTCCGTGCGGTCGATCCACAGGCTATGGGCCCCTCCCTGCCCACGTGCGGCGTCTGGAGGCTTGCTTCACTCCGGGCGGGCGATTCTCCGGCGTTGTCACGTGGGCCTGACCCACTCCCCGTTCCTCTCCATCTGTTTTTGATTTCAAATATATATATATATATATATATATGAGAAAATGATTTTCAATACAAAACTTATACAAGAAAATTTTCATACAAAATTTATTCGGATCCAAAAAAGTTTGTGTAAAAACTTTTCTGAGAAAATAGATGGAAATGTTTTGGAGAACATTCTGTGGGGAACTTTTGAAGGAAATTTTTTGGAAAGAATTTTTAACCAAAAATTTGTGAGAAAAACTTTATAGAGAAAAGATTTATTGACAAAAATTATTCGGATCAAATGTTTTGGAGAACATTCTGTGGGGAACTTTTGAAGGAAATTTTTTGGAAAGAATTTTTAACCAAAATTGTGAGAAAAAACTTTATATAGAGAAAAGATTTATTGACAACAATTATTCGGATCAAATGTTTTGGAGAACATTCTGCGGGGAACTTTTGAAGGAAATTTTTTGGAAAGAATTTTTAACCAAAATTGTGAGAAACTTTATAGAGAATAGATTTATTGACAAAAATTATTCGGATCAAAAAGTTTGTGATAAAAAAGTTACGTAAAAACTTTTCTGAAAAAATAACTTTTCTGAACAAATAGAGGAAAATATTTTGGAAAACATTTGGGGAAGTTTTTGAAAGAAATTTTTGTAAAGAATTTCTGAACAAAAATTTGTGAGCAAAACTTATTGACAAAAGATCTGTAAACAAAATCTAAAAGAAAAAGTTTATAGATTTTTTTAAAAGAATTACCTGCAACCGCAGGCTCCAGCGTCAGCGTCCCCGGCGTGGGAGCCCCTCGCGGCCGTCGGTGGGTCAGCTGGCCCCGCACCGCCGCTTCCCCGGCGTGGGACCTCACTGCCGAACCCCGGCGAGGGAGCTCGCCACCGTCCACCGCCCTCGCGCGCCGCTCCCTGTGTGGCCTCGTGGGACCTCGCCGCCGCCCCTCGGCGGGCGGAGCTCGCCCCCGTCGCTTCACGGGCACCACGTTCTGCGGCCGGCAGCTTGCCGGGGAAGCGGGTCCTGTGAATCCTGACGGCGAGCGCGATTTGGATCTCGGTGAGATCACAGGGAAAAGAGAAAGGGAGAAAAGGAAGGAGAAGATGGTGGTGAACGGTGAATCGAGTGGATGGCGGAGTGAATGAACAAGAGACGGGGCCCACCACGTGATAGGTACTAGTACAGTAGAGAGGAGGCATTGGAATTGACCGCACGGAAGGAAAGTGGCGGGTGACAATAAATTCACCGGAAGCAGAGGGGAGGATTGCTAAATGGGCCATAGAGCTGATGGGGCAGAGCATCACTTACGCTCCGTGCACCGCCATCAAGTCCCAGGTCCTGGCCGACTTCGTCACTGAATGGACGGAGGTCCAAACGCCCGCGGCCCTGATCGAGCACGAGACATGGGCCATGTACTTCGACGGCTCCCTCAAGAAGGAGGGAGGAGGAGCCGGGATCGTCTTCATCTCGCCTCTGGGCGTGCGCATGGAATACATGATCCGGCTCCACTTCCCAGTATCAAACAACATCACGGAGTATGAGGCCCTCTTCAACAGGCTCAAGATCGCCCTCGAGATCGGGGTTCGGCACCTCGAGATACGAGGGGATTCTGAACTCGTTGTCAACCAGGTGATGAAGGAGGCCAACTGCATCAACTCGAAGATGGCGGCTTACTGCAAGGCCGTCCGGGAGCTTGAAGATAAGTTCCATGGGCTCGAGCTCAAGCATGTACTGCGGAAGTACAACGAAGCGGCCGACACTCTCGCAAAGGCAGCCAACCGGACGCCGGGCCCGATCCGAATGGCGTCTTCGCAAGCGACCTACGAGAGTCGTCCGTCCGTTGCGAAGAGGACAAATCCTCACCGCCCGGATCTTGTGAGATCATGGCGTTGGGAGAGGCTTCAGAGCCCAATCTCGAAGATCCTGACTGGAGGATCCCAATCCTGGAATGGATGGTGGAGGGGAAACTCCCGAGTGACAGCACCGAGGCCCGACGCATCGCGCGCCGAGCCAAATCCTTCAGGCTCATCGATGGGGATCTTTACCGGCAGGGCGCGGCTGGGATACTCATGCGCTGCGTCCTCGCGGACCAGGGGCGCCAACTGCTGCAGGAAATCCATGCGGGGGCTTGCGGCCATCACATCGCCCAGGCGATCGTCGGCGCTTCCGGCTGTGGCTTCTACTGGCCTACAGCGGTCGCAGACGCCACAACATCGCGGGCTGTGAAGGCTGCCGATTCCCATGCCCGGCAAACACACCTCCGGCGCAGCGCTCGGACCATTCCTCACGGCCTTTTCGTGTGGGGCTCGACATGGTCGGACCATTGAGGAAGGCACCCGGGGGCTTCACGCATCTGCTCGTGGCGATCGACAAGTTCTCTAAGTGGATCGAAGTGCGGCCCATCAGCAGCGTTAGGTCGGAGGAGGCCGTCGAGTTCTTCACCGACATCATCT
Organism: Cenchrus purpureus; assembly: GCA_022644695.1. NCBI lineage: Eukaryota > Viridiplantae > Streptophyta > Magnoliopsida > Poales > Poaceae > Cenchrus > Cenchrus purpureus. Next base: position 113,781,678 of record CP053462.1, on the reverse strand, counting down.
ACCGCTTCGGGATCCCGAACGCCATCATAACTGACAACGGATCGAACTTCACCGGCAAGAGGTTCCTCTGTTTCTGCGACGACAACAATATCCGGATAGACTGGGCCGCCGTTAGTCACCCGAGGACCAACGGACATGTCGAGAGGGCGAACGGAATGATCCTGCAAGGGCTAAAACAGCGCATCTTCAAGAGGCTCGAGAAGTTCAAGGCGAGATGGGTGGCCAAGCTACCCTCGGTACTATGGAGCCTGCGGACTACCCCAACGCGTCACACCGGTTACACCCCATTCTTCATGGTTCATGGGTCGGAGGCTGTGAGACATGGGTACCCCTGGGTCCCCACCGATCAGGCTCACGGCTGTCCCCGACAAGTGGGTCCGGCCTACCAGAAGACCCACCGACCTGACAGTGGGCCCAACAGACCTAGTTGGCGGCCCACATGACCTCCTGAAGACCTTCCAGAAGTTTCCGCAGGCGACCTTATCCAGAACGACCTCGAGACTTGGCATGCAAGACAAGACAGCGGTGGATTCCGACAAGCAGATCGACGAAGTATGGCAAGCGTTGTAATCAACTAGATTTAGGTCTCCTGGTCGTAACCGACCCAGAGTCTGGGCACCGACCTTGTCCGCTGGCCAATATAAGACGGATGAGGCGACCCCTTGTAATCACGCAATCCTCAAGCAATCTACACCAGCAACTGGACATAGGGTTTTACTCTCCGGAGGCCTGAACCAGTATAAATTCGCCGTGTTCTCTGTGTTCCGTGTGCTCATGCGCAACCATCGAGTTCTTAGCCCTATATTTCACCCCGCCGAACAAATAAATCACCGGGGTTAACCCCCTTCTGGGCTGTCTAGATCTAAACATCTGACAGAGGCGGTCCTCCCGACTGACATCGACTATGGAAGCCCAAGGGTGCGAGCTTATATCGACGAGGGAAACCAAGTCTCCCTCGAAGACGCTATCGACCAGCTCGACGAGGCTCGAGATGTGGCACTACTGCACTCGGCCCGGTACCAACAAGCGATGCGGTGTTACCATAGCCGCACCATCCGAGAAAGGGCTTTCCAAGTCGGGGACCTGGTGCTGCGCCGGGTCCAGAGCAACAAAGACCACCACAAGCTATCACCGCCATGGGAAGGCCCCTTCATCGTCGATCAAGTTCTGCGTCCCGGTACCTACAAACTTAAAGACGAAGACGACCGACCCATCACCAACGCTTGGAACATTGAACAACTATGTCGTTCCTACCCTTAAAAAGATTCTTTTTCCGGTCGAAAGGATAGCCTAGTTCCTCCTCCTCAGCTACAAGGCATTTCCCTGCCATCTAACAAACCCCTTGTAGCTCGGGGGGCCCCCGCTCGGGAAAATGGTGTTTTTTTTTCTTCCCTCTTCCCTAAAGCACAGACAATCAAGGGGAAAAAGAGAAAAAGGAAAGGAAAACACTTCATCAAGATCGCTGAGGAAAAGGGGAGTCCGACATAGCAGGTGCAGACACAGTGTACATCAGCGGACTCGACCTACGACGACTACACACCGCCGGCCCCGCCAACACCGCCGTCACGGAGGATTTCGTCAACGTCGATCCCGTCGGCGATGGCATTGGCGGCCGTGGTGAACTCCAGCGAGTCGAGGCGATAGCGCTCCGCGTCATAACCCTCGGGCCACCCCGGCGGGACGAAGGAGAGCCACGGCTCGTCCGACTGTGCGTCGGCCGCGCCCAAAGCCTCCGACGCCCCTCGGCGTATCTCGGTGCGCACCGCCCCCCTGACGCGGTTGGGCAATGCTCGAAGCTGGTCCACCAACAGGGCCGGTGGAGAGGCCACAACATCGACGGCTGCCTGCGCCACTACCGTGAAAATGTGGAGACGCGTTTCCGCGTCAAACTCCCGACGCCGCAGGACCCCCATATCTCACCGGAGCTCCAGCACCCTGTCCTTTGTATCTGTAGAACAACGGAGATTAAGGAAACCACAGTTCTCTAGAAGTCAGCCGGAGAACAAAGACCATCCCCGTGACACATACCGACACGGCGAGCCTCGGCCCCGTCGGCAGCAACGCGGGCCGCCTCGACCTCCGCCTCAGCGGCGATGAGTGCCGCACGAACAGCATCCAACGCGTCCACCAGTCGGCGTCGGTCGCGCAAGGCCTCCTCCAGTCGGCTCCCCGTCTCCGCCACCTGCGTCGTCAAGTAAAGGACCTCCTCCCGGGACGCTCCGGCTGCAAGGGCCGCACCTACAGGCTGGGGCACAACACCAGAAGCTGACGTACCCTCCCGAACCCCTGCACACAAAGAAAGAAGGCAAGGGCAGTGAGAGACGTAAAGAAGCCAGAGCACTGCGACCGCCAAGAAGCAGCGTGCACCTCCGTGGTGGCGATGGCGGGCTGACAAGTCGCCTGATGCGGCACGTTTTCCCCTCTCCATCACAAATAGGGTAAGTCGAGGTAACGCTCCTCCTGAATCCCTCGCCTAAATCTTTTCACTATAGCCGCAAACACTTCTGCAGGAGCTGGTGAGAAGAATGAGGCGACAACCTCCAAGCGGGAGAGGGATTTATAGGGTCGACAGCAGGGATAGCACGACCGATGCACTTCCCCACGATCGCCACGACCCTTCTCGATTGGAGGCACGCCCGTCCATTAGGATCTCTCCAATCGGGGGAGTAATCACTAGGACGCGAACCGCCGCTAGCCCGAGGCCCAGGGGCGGCCAGCAGTTCGCAGGGCCCGGACAAAGGGTTTTCGAAGAGACGCTGCCGTCATCAGAGCAAGGGACGAAAAGGGATGGGCCCAGAAGCGGCCAAAACCCAGGCGCACGAGCACCGTGGGCATCCTGAATCGTGTTCGAGCCCCAGACGAAAGGTCTCATGGAATCCCCACCGGAGGGGAGGCAACGAGCCGCCGAGGTCAATTGAATGACCTTGGAGATAAATGAGATATTCGATGGGGTTGATAAGATCTATCACTAGCTGATCTTGTCGGGTCCCATGAGCAGGACCGGGTCTTACTCGAACTACCCGCTAGTAGCTCAACGAGCGCCACGGCTCAACCATCGAGGTAAGACGTGGTACTACTCAACCCTCCTTCCCTAACGAAAGGGCAGCGTGAGGTGAAGCGAACGGGCGCTAGGCTCACGGGGCCAACTAAGCACCCCTAACGAACAACTCAAGTCACCCGCTCGGCGGCGACATGAAACTCAAATAAAAACATATATACGTATGTACAAAACACAACGAAACACCTTACTCAAAGGACCCAACGGTAACCTTCCTCCGAATACATAAGCCAAAAATTACAACAACCGAAAGAGTGGGAGGTAAAAGGAAACAAGGCAAGGTGGATGCCGTAATCAATGGCACCCCAGTCTTTGGGCAACGCCACCACCAAGGGAGCAGGGGAGCGATCGCCCAAGAGTAGGCAAGACCGATGACGGGCGGGACTCTCGGAGATCAATGCTCGCCGTGCTCCGCCATCGACCATCAAGCGCGGAACACTTTCGGCGGCCCGGTGAGAAGTAGTCGGCGCACTCACGACCCTGACGATGAAGCGTTCTCCTCAGAACAGCAGGAGGGAGCTTCAAGCAAGGACGCGGGTGGCCGGAACAAACTCTGGGGGGATCTACACCCCCAAGGCATAAGAGCAGGAAGTTCTGATCCTGAGTGGATAGACCCGTACAACGACACGGTCAACCGCTCCGAATCGAGCGCTGACCCTAGCATGCCTCCCGTTCTGAACTCCCACCAACATCGAAGGCTCGAAGGCGGCACTACACTCGGGGAGGCAGAACCCCCACGGCCGAGATGGCTGCTTTCTTTCCCTCTCCATATGGCAACCATGGAGTCTCACCGAGGCGAAGTGGAGCTCCTTTTATAGGGCAACGACAGCCCAACCATGCGAGGGGCACGGTGGACGCGGCTTAGCTTACAAAACAAGCTAAAACGGCCACCAACCCTGCCAGGTGACGCATTGAAGACTCACAGAGCCTCGCCGTCACATCAGCAGAGCCCAGCCACAGTTCCCCGTGGGGCTGGGTCAAATCCACCGTCCGGCCACGTTGGCCTCAAAAGGCGAGCCAGTACCCGCAGTGGCTAAAAAATCACCCTGTGGCAGAGTCCTCGACTCTACCACGGGCTCGGGGGCAACACTCGGTGAGTGCGCTCGCACGCCCTCACCGGACTGAGGAAGAAAAACAAAAACTCAACATCTCTGACCCTAAGGGAGAAATCCGTTTTCCCCCCTTAGGCTCGGGGGCTACTGAAGAGGGGATGAACCGGGGGTAATCATCTTAACCCCTAAACCCCAAGATCAGGAAGACTAACGATGGGTTGCATCGGTAAAGGCCCAACATCGACCACCAGCAAGGCCAGGCCCGGTCCTCTTTTCTTAGGGACGGCCCTCCAGCCTCCCTCCACAGAATCATCTCCGACTCAAGCAACCAGCCCGGTTATCTCGAGCTGCTCGCCCGCACGACCTAAGGCTCCTTCCGCCGTGTCGACGGGGCCCCGAGGCGAACCGCAACGTGACGGAAGCTGCCCGCGCCGCCGCACGGACGTCTGGGAGCGGGCATGCGGATCTGCTCTGTCAGAGGCTCAGGTAATGATGAGATTTTTCCCCGACGTGGGAGGCGGACTGTCCCGGCGTCCCATCACCTGATACTGAATAGTGGCCAAGGATATGCGAATCCTTCGCCTGCAAGACATCGAACAACGTGACCTGACCCACTGTGCATCGAGAGGGAAGGTCGAGGCTTGCACGGGAAGCTGACCTAAGCGTGACGGGCTCCACAGGTCGAAAGAAGCCGCCTCGGGACGGAGGCCAAAGCTACGCCGCCCTACGAAGGCTACCGAAGCTGGGGTAGTGTACGGCGCCAGCAGGGAGGCGAAGGCCTGACGTTTGTAATCGTTCTAGCATGTAGCGAGCAGGATTTTACCATCTTAACCTTTGTACGCCGGCCCTCCTTGAACTATAAAAGGGGAGGTTGGCATCGGGACGAACAGGAGATACGAACTCGGCAAGACGAAAAACAACACACCACACTCACCGAGCATCAGCTGCTCTCACTCACATCTGAGACTTGGGACTTCTTCCTCTCTCGACCTAGGCTTGTATCCTACTACAAGCCCCACAGGGCATATAGAACACTTACCCGAACTGGACGTAGGGCATCCCCTCGGTGCCTGGACCAGTATAATCCCGGTGTCTCTAAGCCCAACCATCCGGATCAGACGCACGATTCATACCAAAAATTACTTGCCGGCGGTATCAAACCCCGACAACTGTGAAGAAAAAATAGAGATATACATTCAGAGCAAGCTTTAGAGAAAAAGATGTTGGGAACCCTATCAGTAAACCCTAAAACATGCTTGCCATATGGAAATCCTGTAGCAGTGCCTATTTTTGCCAAACAATGAATAAATTCTGAAGTAACAAAGCAGATGTAGTAATAAGTGTCCACATTTTCTACCCTCCAACATGAGTGCATATGGACAAAATGAAAAAGTTAATTAAAAACACAAGTATTTGTTGAAACACACAACTCCTTGAAAGAACATACATGTTGACATTGGCACAAAAAGTATTAATAATTCGAACAATGTATTTTTGACACAGAATACCTAGACAAATTAGAGATTTGGGTGATATACAAAAAAATAGGCGATGAGCTGATAAAATCATTCCTAGTATTTTCTGCAATTAGAAGATATATACATATGGCAACTGCATAACATGCACAAAATCTACCTTTGGCAGAAGTATAAAACAAGACCTTGTGGACTGCAGTTTGAAAATAGCAACACTAGAATAAACTATATGTGTTATCTCATTTAAAAAATATTTGATTGTATCTGAAGGCTGAAGCACTCTAAGAATGATGGCCTAAATATTTAATCAGAGAGCATGATGCAATGAATTTTCCCTCAACAAATCTCCCCATCTGATTTATCATTTAGTACTTGCATTACAAAAGACAATTTTTTAATAAAAAAGTCAATATAAAAAATTGCGACAAACCAACATAAGCAAACACAACCAAAAAGTTTTTTAAGGGTCAGATTCTAAGGATTACTACATCAGAATTCATAAAAAAATATGAAATTGGACATATTTTTGTGAGATACATGCAATTTACAAGGTTTTCTGTGTCTGTGAGTATTAAGAAAAGGTTCTATGGGAATAAGATTAATTTATCAGGCTAAGAGATGTAGGTGGCAAGATAGATGAAAAAGATTCCAATGCTAACTTACGCAAAGTAGTATACAATCAATAATCATGTCACCAAAGGTCTCAGCTACAGGTGATATGCTTAAAAAAATATATGGGGCTATGTCATGGTAGAAAAATGTTTAATTCTCCACTGCAGCATGCCGGGGATGAACAAGACAAAGTTGAAGCAGATGGGGTAGGTCCCTTCAACACAAGCCAGGCAGTATCAAATTGGACAGTGCGCACCAACACTTGATGAAAAGTAAGAGGTTCACCCATTTACATATAAAAAATACATAGGAAAAATACTGAACAGAATAGTATATGCAAGCACACACATATATTAAGGCAAAGTTATATCTTTACACAGAAATGGCAAACTGAATAGGCTTAAAGAAATAATCCATCCCCATCGGTCTTACTTGGTGTTAGGGCGCCGGATCCATCTCGGTTGGAAAAAAAATCGGCACTGCTAGCGCCTGGACGTCCGATCCGGGCGCTAGCCATCGGACGGGTCCGCAGCCGTCGGTTCTAAGATGTTCAATCGTCAGCCGTTAGATCTAAGTCCACCGAGTACATGTTGCGAGCGTGTTGCGAACGTGTTGCGAGCATGTTGCGAACGCGGTTACGTGCAACATCCAACATCAGGAGTCTTTCTTCCCTCCTCCCCCATGTTGCGACCATGTTGCGACTATATATGTTGCGACCCGTGTTGCGTGCAACATTCGACATCAGGAGCTTTCCTTCCCTCCTCCTCAACACAAAACCCAACATCACATGTCTGCAACATCGAAACTCGACATCCGCAACATTAAAATTTAATGTTTGCAACACCCAACAACATGCGTCTGCAACATCGAAACTCGACATCTGCAACATCGAAAATTAATGTTTACAACATCGAAAAATTTATATCTAATTTTGAAACATTCGCATAGGACACTTGCAACATGTCAAGAACACAGATGCAACATGTGTACAACGATTTGCAAACATAAACGAGAAGCGATTACATCCGAAGACGGTGCAACATGTCAAGAACACTGTTACAACACCAATATACAACAATTGCAACATCTAAAAAAGCAATGCAGCGAGGGAGAGAGGAACCCTCTGCTCCCCGCGCTCGTCACCGGTGGGGCCATCGCCGCCACACCGCAGGAGCGCCTGCCGCTCGCCATCCAGCAGTGGAGGGAGTGGGGTCGCTATGGGGAGGAGGAGGGTGCGCTCGCTGCGGCCACGACCGCCCGATCCCTCGCCATCTCCGCACGGGCACCGCACACGCCAGCGCCATAACATCCCCGCCGAGGAAAATCGAAAGGATTGAGGCCACTCGCCGCTCGAGCTCCAACCCGCCATGCTGCGAGTTGGTCGCGCCACCGGCTAGGAACCCGGTGCGGGCTCCGATTTGCCGCCGGAGAGCACCTCGCCCGTCCGCCACGGACGCCGAGGCCACCTCCAGAGCGAGCCCGGCGCGGCGGCGGCGATCGGCGCACGGCTCGCCGCTCCGCTCCGCGGGGCTCGCCCGCCCTCCAACCGTAGTGAGCAGGGCGGGCGGGGGCAGCGCGGCAGCAGCTCGGGGAGGAGGTGTGGCTCGGCTTTGGCGGCGGAGCTCGCAGTGCGGCCTGTGGCGCCCTGCGCGCCGGATCGAGCGGCGCGCGAGCGAGCTCGTCGTCCCGTCAGCGAGGAGGGCGGCCGGCGGTGCCGTGGCTGCGGGAGGTGCTGCAAGGGCACGGCGGGGGGGCTCCGCTGCGCTGCCGTGCAAGAACGGCGAGTTCGGCGAGCTGGCCTTCCTCGCGCAGGCGGTCGATTTTTTCGGAGGAGAAAGAGATGTTGAGCGGCAGATTTTTCTCAGAGAAGAAGATAAGAGCGAGAGACATGGTCTACACGGAGACGGAAAGATGCGGCGAGACGGAAAGACGCAGTCGGACGCCCGAAGCCAAGCATTACCAAAAAAAAATAGCAGGAAAAAAAATCAGAAATCCTGTGCCTACGATTCATCCTCATCTTGCTAATTAGCGGGCGCGCGCCTGCAACGATCGATTTCGAGATGCCGTTTTCCCTTTTCAGCAGACAGCGCCCAGGGTGTGTTCCCTTTTTGGCTTTCGTGCCCCACATAGCTTTCCATACATGGTCGTTTTTTTTTTTAAATTTCATGACAAAGAAAATGCGCTTAAAACTTACAAGTACACCTATTCTGCATAATGAAATTTTAATTTTTTTAAAACACTAACTTATACTTACAAATTTGATGTATAAACTTTTCCTGTGGATAATTTATGTCAATAATTTTTTCGCTATGATAATTTATGTGTATAACATTTTCTTCAACGACAATTTATGTGTAGAACTCTTTGCTAAAGACAATTTATGCACATAACTTTTCACTAACAACAAGTTATGTTCATAACTTTTTCCTTTAACAACGAGTTATGCACATAACTTTTCCCCGACGACAAGTTATGTGCATAAGTTTTTCGCTGATGCCGAGTTATGTGTATAACTTTTTCTCTAACAACAAATTATGTGTTCAACTTTTTTCTTAAAAATAATTTATGTGCATAACTTGTTTCTACAACAAATTATTAACATGTCTTATACATTTAAATAAAATTTACTTGGTATGGAAAAAATGAAAAAGGAAAAAAAAAAGGAAAACCCACCAGCACATGGGCGCCACGGATATCACAGGGAAAAAAAGGAAACGGATGTTAAAAATAGCAGTAGAGTAGGGCCCACGCACGTGGGAATCTAGTAGCTGTGGTTGGCGGCGCGGTCCGCATCGATCGCTGCGAACCTTGCGAGCGCACGCATGTAGAATTAACATGACGAACAGGCACCTTCCGCCTACACATGCAGTGACGACCCACAAATCGAGGCATGGTATCGTCCCTCTCCCACTCGAATACAATCAAAACACAAATCCAATCTCGAATTCGCTGCTGAAATGAAAAAAAAAAAAACTAACACATATCTCGCCCAATCCTCGTGCATAGATAAACCCTAGAAACCAAAGAACCTCACCGGACAAAGGGTCGCTGTAGGCGCCCCAGAGAAGAAGGTTGATCTCACCGTATTGCCGTCGCCCCCAGCGCGCCCCACCTTCTTCTCCCACACGCCGCAACCTAGTTGACAGGGACGAGAAATGGTCGCAGCTTCGCAATCCAGTCTGTTCTTCTTAACGGGTTATAGCTTCCACAATCCGATAAGCTGGCTGTGTGGGCGCTCTTGACAACGGATGCGGGCCCAAAATAAAAGAAGGCCGTGCGATGCGCATCCGATGGCCGCGAAAAAATCGATTGAGAGAATCTTAAAAATCAAACGTTTGAAGTGTAGCAAATCTATTATTTTATTTACATTTTTTTTGTGACTAACGACAATCACGTGGGGCACATTGCCACGTTCACGTGCAAGACCGGATTTCATGCATGGCAGATTCACATACATGCGGCGGCTTTAGCTCGGACACCTTCACCATGCGCGCTGCGTGGAGCACAGCGGCTGCAGCAATTTACATCGTCAACATGCCCGTGGCGCTGACCGACTATGTGTCGACCTCGGCTACCCGTCCGGCGACGGCTCTACCACAACGACCACGCCTACTCCGACTCTCAGCATGGCGACCGCGACTACGTCGACTCGGCAAGTTAAGTGTTATTTTTTATTAAATATTTTACGGCTTCAATTTCTTTCACGGACCTATTTTACATACTTTTTTCTGCTTTATTTTCCCTCCCTCTTCGACCCGCTCGGGGGCTTGGTATAGCCAACCTCAATACGCTCGGGGGCTTGGCTTTGCCAATCTAAAGGTCGCCAGACCTGAGGGACTTAATTAACTTCTGCGTGTTCTTCCTTTAAATACTTTTTACTCCCTATGCGCATTCTTAAGTCGTGTGGTTGCGAGACCTTGGGTCCAAGGCCCCCCTCCGCGCGCCAGCTGCACCTAAGCCTCCACCGAGCCGGCGGTAAGCCATTCCTCCACTGAGTTGGGTTAGCGGAGGGGACACGTTTTGCAACTTCATATTCTTTGAGTTCGCATAATTTGTACCTGGCACGATAACAGGAACACTTTCTCAAACAAAACAACATGCATAGCCCAATTGAAAACCTCCCGTATGTTGCTTTACCTCGCCCAGTCGCTGCACCTGGTTGGTGTACTTCAGCCCGGCACCTCGAGTCGCCACCTCCTGCTGCCTGTTGCGCCACCGCGTCTGCGAGAGGTTATGCATTCGCTTGTCATGCGCCGGTCGCGCTCATACTCCCCGGAATCCGTTTTGTCACGCAGTCGCCACCTCCGACGCCTGCTGCCGCCACGTCGCCGTGGTGTTTCGCCTTTCGCACCAGTCGCATGGTCGCCGACTTGTGGCGCTGTTCAGTCGCTGCACCTCCCGGACAGTGGCAATAAGGGCTAGTGTGCGGGAATCTATGCTGTCCTCGCCGACAAGGACCTCCATGGACTTATGTCTTCAAGCCCTATACCCCAATCTTTCTTCAAGGTCTTGACCTCCAACGACCTTTGGGTCCATGAGATCACCTTCAAGGTCGCCGAGTAATCGTGCTTAATTTGCCAATAACAATTCACACTACCGTTCCCTAGGTCCCTCGAGCCCTATTGGATTGCCTTAGCCTTCATGGCTTGTTTATATACCCGCTTAATGGCTCCATCGCTGTTGACCTCTTGGTCAAGTAGCACCTCCCGAGGTCGCTAAGGCGCCTGAAGACTTCGGTGGTAGACCTAGAGTTTCCAGTCACCACTGCGTTGTGTCAGCCTCGCCGGCCGACCAGGTCGACACGGGTTCCTCGTCTACGAAATGCCTGTGAAGTGATTTGGTATACAGCCTCGGCTTTGAGGTATCCGCATCATTGCACACTGGTGCCCTTACAACAACTGATATCATGATATTCCTCATGAAAACTATATTTACGCCTTCATAAGGAGGAGTTCCCCGCTGTACAATTACAAGATACAAAGATATTAAAGGTCATACCTTCCAAAGTGCTTACGACTTCAAAAGTACCACCTTGGCTTGGGTTCACTTAATCTTCTAGCTTGGTCCTACGACCTCTCACAGATGCTAGTGGAGGCAGCCACACACTCTGAGTAATTCTCTCCTGATCAAGTCCCAGTCTCCGCAAGATTGCGTAAGGTAAAATTTTAACATGCATCCTGTGGAGAAATATCAAAGATCACATCGCTTGAGGTGTCGGGCCATACTCACGATGCTGCAGCGTGGCCCTTCCTCTTCGAGGCACAGAGAGGCCAATCGAGTTCTTCGAGCCTCGCAGCAGCATTCTTCTAGCTCCAAGCATGAACTAACCACACAACTCATCACGGACACACGCGGACACCGCATAGCATATTACTTTGGATCATCTTGAGTCACCTTTGAAGATTGGTACGGTTTGCTTCAAGCCTTGGGTACCTATTTATACCATCAATCACCGCCATTCCTTATCCGCAAGCCAACTTGTGTGGCGCCCTTATCCTCAAGATCACTGTTGGGAGCACGAGGTCATTGTTCGCCTGTGGAGGCAGCATTGTCTTGTCCCTACGACCGTATCCCGAGTGCCTTTGTTGTTCGCCGCCACTGCCATGTATGTGCAAGCTCGTGCGATCGCATGATGCACGGTGACTGGTTGCACCAAGCTTGCCACACCGCTGCCCCAAGAATCTGGAGCTCTTGTCCTCTAGCGTCGACACTGAGCATCTGTTTCATCAAGGGGTCGATTTGGATTATTTCTTTCTTCTTCTTTGAGCATCAAACCGCCATTACGGCCACTTTCTTGCTACTACACTAGTTCTTGACACCCTGATTTTCTTTTTCTTGTCTGTCGACCAAATGGAAGCCCACTTCCATCATTTCTCTGCTCGACCTACCCTTGGTAGGCTTGTTGACCTTTCTAAAGGTCGGACGGCTACAACGTGCGGCTCGACTGTCAGTTGGTGGTGAGATCTACACCTCGTCTTCACTTTGACCTCATGGACCTTCGACAACATTCAACATTCGTGCGCGCGGAGGGTTTTCTTTGGATCCATGCACCCTTCACGACCTCGACGGTGTCGCGCCTTGCTACTCTTGACACAACCCCGCCTCGACCGCCATGCGCCGACGGGGCTTGAGAGACATGGGTACCCATGGGGCCCAGGTCCGGGCCCCGACAAGGGGACCTGACCTTCTAGAAGACCACGACCTTACAAGTGGGCCCGCGACCAATACCTGTGAAGACCGGAAGACCGCTGATCGAAGACCCGCAAGGCGTGCAAGTCAAGACACGGCGACTGGCGCCGCTAGCTCCGAGTATCGGGATACTCCTTGTAATCGAAGATAAGCTTCCACGGTTGACCGACACGGGTCAAGATCTGGCATGCAAACCCTAGCCCGTCCTCCCATATATAGGGCTCCATGCATAAGGACAACTCATCTTCATCCTCGCATAATCCACTACAACCGTGACGTAGGGGTTTTACCGAGGCTGAACCAAGATATAAACCCTTGTCTCCTTGCTCGCCATACTAGTTAAGTGCATAACCACTTACGCCTAGGTCCCGATCCTCCATTAACCTGCAAACCACTAGCGGCATAACTCTTCGGTGTCTCACGGGGAGGGGAACCGTCGGTTCATCCGATGGTACTACTTTTCAGAGGACTTTTCCAATGGTTAGCCTCCCTTGCTAGGCCTATAAATTGGACCTCCCTGTGTCTCTTGAGCTGCCTTTGCCACTCTAAAGACCTACTGCAGCCAAGGAGAAGGAGAGTTAGTGCTTTGATCAATTGGATTTCATCTTCCTAGCCAAGAGGTATTCTTTCTTGGTGATTAAGAGTTTCAAGGTGCTTTCAATGGCATAGCTGAGTGCATTGGTCAAGTGAAAGGTTGTGAGCATGTTACTCTTGGAGTTTGATGGCTCCTAGATGGTCTCGGTGATTGGGGTTCTTGGTGAGCTCTTGGAGATTGTGGGAGCTTCGGGAAGTTCTTGGTGTAAATAGATTGAGACCCACCATTCCGGAGATGGAGAACGGGTACTCTTAGTGAGCACTCAAGTCTAAGTGGCTTGAGGAGGAGCAAAACTCTTTGTGAGTGCTCCAACGTGGATTAGGGAGAAGCATCAACTTCTCGATACCACGGGAAAAAATTCGGTTGTCTCGTGTCCTCTCTTTCTACCTTCTTGCACTTAATTCTGCATTTAGTTTCAGCTCTTAAGTTTCTTTGCTCTTGTTTCCCTCTAGTTTGGTTTGCTTGTTGCATATCTATTGCTCTTTTCTTGTTAGTGTCATAACATTGCTAGGTGTTGTTACTTGTTGTTGTTGTTGTAGTGGAAGAAACCTTTTTAGATGAGCAACACTAGAGATATAGGTTAAGGTTTACTTCTTCATGCACAACACCATGATGCATGGATCACTACCATGTATCCCATGCTTGAACCCAATCGAAGTGAAACCAAGTGGAACTATCGTGCTAGAAACTTTATCTTTGAGACTCTTGAGGAGGACTTGTTTGATAGGGTGTTTGCTTTGGAGACCGCTCAAGAGGTTTGGATGGAGCTCAAATGAATCCATGTAGGCAACAAGAAAATCCCTGAGGAGAAGTATGAGTTGCTTAAAGTTGAGCTTAATGAGTTTAGGATGAAGGATGATGAGGGTGTAGAGGAAATGTACTCTAGGATGGGTGTTATTATTCAAAATATCAATGCTCTCGATGTTGCTAACGTGTCCGAGCAGGAAATTATTTGGAAAATTCTTCAAACGCTTCCCAAGCCCAAGTACAACATCGTGAAGGCACTCATCTTTGAGAAGGACTTCGAAACTCTCACCATCACCGAAGTTGTGAATAAGATTCGATCTCATTAGATGTTCTTGATGGGTCAAATTGAATCATCCACTTCCACATCAAGCTCCAAGAAGGATCTTGCACTCAATGCTAGTGACAAGACCAAGCCAAAGTCAAAAGCAAAGCCTCCTCCCTCTTCAAGTGAAAGTGAAGACAAGAGTGACTCAAGTGATGAAGATGATGGTGAACTTGCTTTCCTCATGAGGAGGACCACCAAATTGCTCTCCAAGATTGGCAAGAAGGGCTATAACTATGATCCCAAGAAGAACAAGTTCCGCTCATCAAGAAGAAGTGGTGAAGGTGGCAAGAGGAAGTGCTACAATTGCCAAAGCTATGATCATCTATCATATGATTGCCCCAAGCCCGACAAGAGAGTGTCAAGCTCTAGCAAGAAGAATGGCAATGATGATGATAAAGAGAAAGATGATAAGCACTCCAAGAAGGACTCATACAAGAAGAAGTCTTCTAGCAAGCCCTACAACAAGAAGAAGGGTGGTCATCGTTCTCTCTTGGCAAATGAGTGGATCACGGATGGTGAAACTTCAAGTGAATCAAGCGATGGTGAAGATGAGAAGAACAAGAAGTTTGCCGGTCTTGTGATCATGGATGATGAAGAACCTCCTCTCCTACCACCACCTATGTGCTTCATGGCTAAACACTCCAAGGTGAGCGATAGTGAAGATAGTGACTCCTCGGATAGTGATAATGAACTTTCACCTCATGCTCTTAAGGGTCTTCTAGATCAGTACACCGACATGATCAAGAAACAAAAGAGTAAGCTCAAGGCTCTTGAAGAGACACATGAGAAACTTAAGCTATCCAATGATGAGTTGCTTGTGAAACACAATGACCTTAGCAAAGAACATGAAGCTTTGGTAGTGTCTCACAAGTCACTTATAGATGACCACAACAAGTTACTTGATAAGCACAATGAGCTAATCATCAAATATGATGATATAACTGTGCTTAACAAGTCTCTTGAGTCAAGTCAAAAGATGCTTAAGAAAGATCATGTGGTCTTAGAGATGAGGTATCAAGAGATTGAGCTTGCTTATGAGGCTATTTGTGCTAGTGGGCAAGAAATTGCTAGAGACATCACTAAGACAAATGCTTCTACTTCTTGTGATGATTTGATTTAAGAACCTAAGATCTTGCCAAATGATGAGAAGATTGCCTCCTCTTCCAAGACTAACTATGATAGGGTGAAAGCACTTGAAGAGGAAGTAAGAAGCCTAAGATCTTGTGTGAAGAATATGGCCAAGGGTGAAGCATTGCATAAGGAGAACCTCTATCACAATGCAAGAGATTATGGCACTAGGGGACTTGGCTCCTTCCCTCAACCCATCAAAGAGACTCGCAAGTCAAAGGAACTTTATGGGTGCTTTGTGAAGGAAGTTGGGTCTTATTGCCAACATTGCAACATCACCGTCATCACACAAGGGAGTGTCCTATACCTTCACGTCCATTGCCTAAATTACCTTGCAACTATCGTTCCATGTTCAACAATAACTATTTCTTGTTGTTGAAGAATAGCAAGGGTAAGGTGGCGGCAAGGTTCATAGGGACCAAGGCTAAAGTGAATCATCCTAGGCAAATTTGGGTTCCCAAAGCTTTAGTAACTCATGCGATTAGGCCCAAACTTGCTTGGGTTCCTAAATCTTCAACTTGATCTCTTTGTGTGTAGGTGAACTACAAGGCCGGAGGAAGTCATTGGGTTCTTGATAGTGGATGTACTCAACACATGACCGGCCAAAGTAAAATGTTCACCTCTCTAGTGGATGATGCGGCAATCATGAGCAAGTCACCTTTGGTGATAATTCTAAAGGAAGAGTTTCCGGTTTGGGTGACATAACCATTGCAAAAGATCTCTCTCTTTCTAATGTTTTGTTTGTTGACTCTTGTAGTTATAACTTGCTTTCTATTGCTCAATTTTGTGATCTTGGCTTATCTTGCTTGTTTGATGATGAGGGAGTTATCATTACTAATAAGAAGTCTAATGAAGTTGTGTTCAAAGGTTTTCGTCATGGGAACATCTATCTTGTGGACTTCTCCTCTCATGAAGCAAACTTGACTACTTGTCTATTCACCAAGACATCCAAGGGTTGGCTATGGCATCGCCGTATTGCACATATAGGCATGAGTCAACTCAAGAAGGCTTTCAACAGGGGTTTAGTTTTTGGTGTGAAGGATGTCACATTTGAGAAGAACAAGTTATGTGGAGCGTGTCAAGCTGGCAAGCAAGTAGCAAGTCACCATCCTATGAAGGCTTATGTATCTAGCTCAAGACCTTTGGAAATCTTGCACATGGACCTCTTTGGCCCTACTACATACAAGAGTCTTGGTGGTAATCTCTATTGTCTTGTCATTGTTGATGATTACTCACGCTACAATTGGACTTTCTTTTTGGAGGACAAGAGCAAGACGTTCGGGATATTCAAGAACTTTGCTACAAGGGCTCAAAATGAATTTGTGTCATCTATTGTGAAGATCCGGAGTGACAATGGATCAAAATTTCGGAACACTAAAGTGGAAGAGTATTGTGATGAGCTAGGCGTCAAGCATGAATTCTCTTCTACCTACACACCACAACAAAATGGTGTGGTAGAAAGGAAGAACAAGACCCTCATCACATTGGCTAGAGCTATGTTGGATGATTATGGCATCTCTCAAAGATTTTGGGCAGAAGCTATCAACACGGCATGTCATGCTTCAAATAGGGTGTATCACCACCAACTATTAATGAAGACACCCTATGAGGTTCTCATTGGGAGGAAGCCCAACATCTCCTACTTCCGAGTCTTTGGGTGTAAGTGTTTCATTTACAAAAAGAGGAAGCACCTAGGGAAGTTTGAGAGTAGGGTAGATGAGGGCATGTTTCTTGGTTATGCATCAAACTCCAAGGCATATAGAGTATTCAACAACACTACACGTGTCGTTGAAGAAACATGTGACGTGGAGTTTGATGAATCTAATGGCTCCCAAGGAGATGGCTATTGTTGTGATGATGTAGGAAAAGAACCTCTACGAGAAGCAATGAAGAAGATGGCTATTGGGGACATCAAGCCCAAAGAGGATGATGATACACCTTCTACTTCCCACAACCATGAAGACTCATCCTCTTCCGATGATGATAATGATGACCATCAAAGGCGAACAAGATAAGGAAGCCCATCTTCCTCAAATGGACCACCTCCTACATCACAAGATACCCAAGATCAAGGAGAAGAAGAACCGAAAGTAATGCAACCTCAAGATGATCCAACTTCTACCACACTTGAAAGGCGTACAAGGACTTCATCAAACCACCCCATCGATCTTGTCTTGGGTGATCCCAAGGGTGGTACATGTACTCGCTGCAAACAATATGCTTCGTTTTGCAAACATCATGCATTTGTTTCTTTTGTAGAACCCACTACTATAGAGGAAAGCTCTAGAGGACCCGGATTGGATCTTAGCCATGCAAGAAGAGCTCAACAACTTCACAAGAAATGAAGTTTGGGTCCTAGTAGAGCGCCCCAAGAACAAGAACATAATTGGTACCAAGTGGGTCTACCGGAACAAGCAAGATGAACATGGAGTTGTGGTGAAGAACAAGGCAAGGCTTGTCGCCAAGGGCTACTCGCAAGTAGAAGGCTTGGACTATGGAGAGACCTTTGCTCTGGTTGCACATCTTGAAGCAATCCGTATCCTTCTTGCTTATGCTTCTTGTCACAAAATGAAATTATTCCAAATGGATGTCAAGAGTGCCTTCTTAAATGGCTTCATCAATGAAGAAGTCTATATTGAACAACCTCCCAGTTTTGAAGATAACACACATACTAACCATGTCTATAGGTTGATCAAGGCTTTGTATGGACTCAAGCAAGCTCCTAGGGCATGGTATGAGAGGCTCCGGGACTTTCTCATCAAGGAAGGCTTCAAGATTGGGAGAGTGGACAATACTCTATTCACCAAGATCATCAACGGAGAGCTCTTCATATGTCAAATCTATGTTGATGATATCATCTTTGGCTCTACCAATCTTAAAGTGTGCAAGGACTTTAGTGAGCTCATGACTAGGGAATTCGAGATGTCTATGATTGGGGAGCTCTACTTCTTCCTTGGTTTTCAAATCAAGTAATTGAAGGAAGGGACCTTCATCCATCAAGAAAAGTACAGTAATGATATTCTCAAGAAGTTCAAGATGGATGATTGCAAGCCAATCAAGACTCCAATGCCTACCAATGGACATCTCGTTAGATGAGGGAGGTAAACCGATTGACCAAAAGCTTTACCATTCTATGATCGGCTCTCTTCTTTACCTTACCGCATCTAGGCCCGATATCATGTTTAGTGTTTGCATGTGTGCTCGGTTTCAAGCCAACCCTAAAGAATCTCACCTAAGTGCTTTGAAAAGGATCCTTAGATACTTAAAATACACACCTAGCATTGGCTTGTGGTACCCCCATGGTGCTTGTTTTGAGCTCTTGGGTTATTCGGATTCGGATTTTGCCGGATGTCGAGTAGACCGCAAGAGCACTTCGGGTGGGTGCCATTTGCTAGGTCGATCTTTGGTTGCTTGGTCCTCTAACAAGCAAAACGCCAGGGCTTGTTGTGCTCAAATCCTCTATATGAAGCAAAGCCTCTTGGATTATGGTGTGGTTCTAGATAGGGTTCCTCTCCTTTGTGACAATGAAAGTGCCGTAAAAATTGCTAACAACCCGGTTCAACACTCGCGCACCAAGCACATTGATATCCGCCATCACTTCATGCAAGACCATGTGGCTAAAGATGATATTCTCCTTTGTGGTGTTCACTCCGAGGAGCAATTGGCGGATATATTCACTAAGCCTCTTGATGAAAACACCTTTTGTAGGCTAAGGAGTAAATTAAATGTGCTTGATGCGTCTAACATCATGTGATGCTTGTCATATAGTTTGCATTTGCATATGTACATGATGTAGGGACTTGTCTAACCTTGTTAAGATAGTGGTGAGTATGGGTCTTGCTTGAGCCGGTGGTTCCAAAGTTTCGCTCAAGGCATGTTGAAAGGCTCACCATGAGTAAGCTTAACAAGGGTTCAAACTTGGCAAGATAGTTTATCTTTCCGCTTTGCATCTTTGCTTGTCATATAGTATGCATTCATGTTTGATTTCATGCATTTGTTCTTGCATTGCATCGCGTGAGAGGTGTCACAAAGGAAAATCACACTATGAGAAAGTTGCTTAGCGTTCAATGCAAATCAACAACTCCAAAAGTGTGATAAGACAAATGATTGTGCTTAATGCCTATTGAGTTATGTCCTAACAAGCTTAAAGTTTCTATCTCTAAGTTCAAAGGCAATAACTCATACATCCCCTTTTTGGATCTTATTCGCCTATTTTTCTAAAAATTTATAAGGTCTATCCCTTGTAAGGAATTTATGGTGTATATACTTGTATTTTGCAAAGGAGTGCTTGAGGGGTGAGGTTGTCACTCAGGATTGATCCAAAAATGTGCTTGTGTCGGCTTGTGTGTGACATTTGTCGGATCAAAAATGAGCTTTAGTTCAACATTCTGTTTTTATCACCATCGGATGAACCGCTGCTATGTAGGTTCCAGCGTCGGTTCATCCGGTGGCCGGGTCAGTTTGAATTTCGCTCAGCGCGCCTCTGTTACCTATCATCGGATGAACCGACGCTCACCTTTGTGGAAGCAGCGGTTCATCTGGTGCTATTAAAATCAAAGGCAAATTCAGACCCGCGTAATATTCATCCGACAAATCTAAAATCAAGGCCATCGGATCATCCGGTGATGCATTTCACAGATCCACCCATATCGTCCGACGGTTCGACCGACGCTATGTGTTTTCCTACCGTCGGTTCATCCGACGCTTCTCTGCAAGATGGCCCCACATGTCATAACCGCTCTAGGCCGTTTCGTCCTCATTCGAATCTCGTCACGCCGCCGCGGTCCGCTCCTATTCGCCACGTTTCACGCCACCGCCGATCACCATAGCCTTGCGCCACCACACTTGCGCCTCCGCCGGCCTCCCAGCCTCGCCGCCGACCACTTCCGCCGCCGCGGTGCCGCCCCATCCGCGCGTAATTGCGAGTGCGCCGCCTGTGGACCCCCGCTAGGGTTTCGAGCGCCGCCACCGTCTCCGGCCAGGCTGCGCCGCCGCTGCTCGTCGACCACCGCCTGAGGGTGCGCAAGGTCGTTCTCCACCTCTACTGTAGCGTCTCGTCGCTCTTCCTCTTCGTAGTGGTGAGCACCGGCCTTTTCCCCTTTGTTCAGTCTTTGTTCATGATCTTGTGGGGGATTAGATGGTGATTCTGTGGATTAAGACCAGGGTTATGAGCTATTCTTCCTCTTTTGAATCTAGATTGCTCATTTGATCAGAGATTGTGCTCAATTTCATCTAGTTTCTACTAAATCCCATAGACTTTGAGCCTCTATGCCCTGTTCTAGCCCCGTGTTGCTCTGTTTAAGGCACTATTCATGCTCTGTAGCTGGTATTCCTGTTCTTGATCACATATCCTGCTCATGATGTTCATGCCATGCTATATCTCTAGGACTTTGAGTATATGTGCCACTGTTTCATGCTCCAGTTATGTCATATCTCTATCACTTAGTAGCTCATACTCTAGTCTCTCACACACACACATCATGCTCACCTAAGGACTCACCTAGATTCATCTTTCTTTATCTTGTGCCATGTTTATCTCCTAGAAATCATGCTTAGGCTCCATCTACTCATATGCTTTGCTTAAGGACCTCTCCCCTTAGATATTTATCTCGTTTATATACTTCACTCGCCATTCTATAATCTTCCATCTTTTCTCTTTGACAGATGGCAGGCGACAAGAGGAAGGGCAAGGCCGTTCTTGAGCCCAAGAAGAAGAAGAGCAAGCAAGATAAGGAGTGGGAGCGTGTGCTCCAAGTTCCCGACACCCAGGGTCAGCCACAAAGGGGCATACGGATTGGGAGCAGTGCAAAGGGTCAGGGGGAGCAGTCCCATGAGCAGCCACCGTTACGGCGTTCAGGTCATACTAGTACCTGACAGGCAGAGACAGAGACACAGTCACCTCCTTCTGCACCGCTTATAGGTCCTCAGACTCGTGGCGGACACACTCAGCCTCAGCCGACTTCGAGGCAGAGGAGGACAGCAGAGTAGCAGGTGGAGCAGGAGCAGGAGGATTAGTCGAGAGAGGGTCCTGAGATCCGTATTGGTGCACAGCGAGCAGAGGCCTTCGGGGTCTATCTCCACGATCTGAGGAGCCTTTCTGGTCCGAAGATCCGGAAGTTGAGGTTCGTTGAGGAGGATGAGTGGTTCCCTCATCACAGAGAGGATTGTGACCCCCGGATCTGGACGATTCTTCAGGAGAGCTTCTATGCCTCATATGTCAGGAAGGGGTCACAGCTGAGCCAGCATAGGATGTTGCGATGAAGAGGCTTTCAGCAGCGGCTGGAGTCGATTCTGCCACACGGACTGCAGGGACTTGCGGCCTTGGTGGTGAGAGGCCCTTCACGTGCAGTGGGTCCGAGTGTTCTATGCCATAGTCTACATTGAGGATGCCCGGCTCTCGATCAGGTTTATGTTTATGGGGTAGTAGTTCAGGCTCACTCGAGAGGGGATAGCAGAGTTCCTTGGGGTTCAGGTCGACGACACTTCGATTCACTACCTGGCCTACCCCGACGTTGAGGCTCCTCGTCGTGCTCACACTCCTATTGTACCTTCAGACGAGGAGATCAGTTTCTTGTTTCAACAGCCTTTCCTCCTTGGCACCCCTCGGACTCCTGACAGATTGACACGTGAGTCCTACGTGGTCCATTTAGCACTCAAGAGGTCCCTTCTCTTCAGGATGGGGAATGCCGAGTCGATCATCGGAGTTCAGCAGTGGCTACTCTTGTATATCATGACTCACTGGGCGTTTGACATCATGGACATTCTGCTTAGTGAGATTGAGGATGCTATTATGGATGGCATGGGGATGACCCGACAGTTTCCTTTTGCTCACTGGATTAGTTGGATGCTATCCCGGCTGGAGTCTTAGTGATATATCTCAGTCTTGGAGCGATCCAAGTATGTGTTCAAGACTTACCAGCCGCTGATGCCAGGGGACAGGAGATAGGGACCCAGGGGACGGAGACGAGCAGTAGTTGACCTCCAGGCTCATGCTGCAGCTGAGGCAGTTATGGACGAGGTCGCCCGACAGGACGAGCTACTTGCTCTAGCTGAGGGGCCTCTACCTGTGTACCTCGCCACTGACACCGAGGACTCGAGCGAGGACGAGGACTTTGAGCCCGAGCCCCAGCCCGTCTTTCGTGTTTGTCGTACTCATGACAACGAGGCTGGGAGCTCTAGCTTGCCAGGACAGAGAGAGGCCGAGTCGCCGATTCCACAGATCTCCACTTCTCAGATCACTCAGCCCGACTCTTTAGCTTCAGTGATCCAGTCCTTGGCCGACCAGTGCAAGGCCACGATGGAGATTCAGCGCGAGATGCAGGCGTAGTTCCGAGCGGCGGAGGCACGGCGGTAATCTTGAGTATCGTCGGCGGCAGAAGAGGAGGCACCAGTTCAGCAGCAGGAGGCTCGAGGCGGCGGCTACTGGCGGCACCGAGATGATGACTGCCCAGATGTTCTCGTTTATGTCTACTTGTTTGGGTCAGCTCTTTCAGCACACGGGGCTTCAGCTTCCGACTCTCCCGACCCAGCAGCTCCTACAGCCTGAGCCGGCCATTTCTCTACCTCCTGTCAGTTTTGTGAGCCTCCCGATCCCGACGGTCTCGATCTCGACCTCACCACTCCTTCCGTTAGGGACTTTTACCACTCAGCAGCTCTCGACTCCACAGACGTCTACTCTACTTGAGCAGCTCAGGGCAGGGCAGTTCTCACAGACCCCTGTCGACTCAGCTGATGTCTCCCTTCCCGACAGGTCCCCTGCTCTTTGAGACACCAGCACGACCTTCTCTGGGGTTCACCTCGCCCATGCCTTCTATGGCTACTCCTCGAGGCGACTGATCCAGAGGATACCACGCCGTTTTATCACTCGGATCAGATGCGAGAATGGCGGCCAGCTCTCGTGCACTTCCTACCTCTACCGGCACCGACACAGCTCGTATCTCTTCACATGTCCGGTCTTTGCCAGTCCGATCTTCTGAGCTATCCGGGTTCGAGTCCGACGACGGTGACACCTCCGAGTACCACGTCGCACCTTCTGTGGTTGTTACCTCGACGCCGCTGACTTCTCCTCCACCTCAGCAGGATTAGGACCCTTTTTGGTGCTTGTTGCCAAAGGGGGAGATAGATAGGAGGAGTAGAGATAGGGGGAGCTTGGGAGTGTGTTTTGAGAGCTTTTGTGCCCCCTTGTATGTTTTGTGGACTTCATGATGAGACATATATTTGGATCTTGTGTATGTTGATGGTTTACATGTCTACTCATGCTTGTGTGGTTGTTTAATTAATGCATGTGTGCTTGTGTTTATCCTTTCCATGCACTAGTTGTAGAGTTTATGCTTTAATTTCAAATTCTCATATATCTCTACTTGTGTTGTCATCTATCACCAAAAAGGGGGAGATTGTAAGCATCAAGGCCCCACCGCACCTTTGGTAAGGGTGTGTTTCGGTGATAAATGACAAACATATACTTGTGACTAACCTTGGTTTTGTAGCGGATTTATTTTTGGGTTATTGTCATGAGTGATAAATGAAAAGAAACCCCTCAATTTGAAATCAATGGACAAAGACTACAAGGCTAAGGACATTTCTAGTTCCATGTGTCACAAGGAGATGAAGGACACTTGAATTTGCTAGTTTGTAGTGTTTGACCATACTATTAAGAGGGGTTCACACTTGAGTAGCTTGACCATGCCAAATGCTATGCCATATTCATGCACTATCAAGCTCCTTGGTCACTAAATAGCTCAAGATACTCATGGAAACACATTGGAAGCAAAAGACTTGAAGAAAAACTCAAAGGTGTTTGAATTGGATGAGTTGAAATGAAAATGGACGCGTCGGATGATCCGACACTATCATTTCTAGTTGCACCGGATGATTGATGTGGAAGTTTCAGTAGAATTCAGCACCGTCGGATGAACCGGTGGTGTATAAGCAGGTGCATCAGTTCATCCGGTGACCTAGGGTTTGGTAACAGTGACAAATCAAGTCAAGAGCCTTCAGCACTAGATGAAGCGACGGTCCCAGCAGCGGTTCATCCGGCGCACGCATATATTTCATATAGAGACACACCGAGTGAACTTGCTTCAGCACCGGATGAACCGACGCTCATGAAGACTACCAGCAGTTCATCCGGTGACTATGTTTATTCTACGCAGACGTTTTGAGTGAAGTTGCTTCAAGCAGATAAACCGACGCTAGCGGTGTATCGTCGGATGAAGTGGCTCTGGCGGTTGAGTTCAACGGCTATATTTGGAGACTCAATGACACCGGATGAACAGTCGTGGGGAACCGTTGGTTCATCCGGTACTACTTTTCGGAGGACTTTTCCAACGGCTAGCCTCCTTGCTACGCCTATAAATTGGACCCCTGCCTCTTGGTTGCTGAAGGACCGGGCGAACCGAGAGGGGAGTGAATGGGGCCGATAAAATTCTACTCAAGGATTCGGCCTATGAACCCAAAATCACTCGGACACCTCCACAAGCTTCTCTTGCCAAATTCACGTAGCCACCGGAGTGCTACGGACCTAGGAACAAACTCCACCAAGCAACACTCGAAAACACACAGTGGAAAACAACTCGAGCACTGCCCGAGTAAAACCGGTGGCGGTTTCTCAAACCGTCGAACCCGGTTTGCAAGGAAAACGACTAAGTCACCGAAACCGGTGGACCTCTTTGCCAAACCGGTCGACCAGTTTTGCGGAACTTAGACAAAATCCAACACACCAAAACCGGTCGAACTCTTTCCCAAACCGGTCACACAGTTTCGCCAGGGAGCTCAAACTCAAAATCCAAAAACTAGAGCAAACGAACTCGAAACTTGCGAAACTTGGACCAGACCTTCTTCTACCAAAAGGAAACTTGTTCCCGGAAGATCTCCCCAAAACACACCTTTGACCAAACCGGTCGAGACCGGTTTGGCAAACCGACCGGTTTGCCGAAATCCCCAAAGATCAACAAGGCCAAAAACCAAGCAAACGAACTCCAAAGCGACAAAACTTGGACCAGAGGACTTCTTAGACAGAGAACATCCGCCTACCAAAAATCTTCCCGAACAGCCACTATGACCAAACCGGTTGACTGGTTTCCCAAACCGGTCGCCGGTTTCGCATGACAGCAGCACGCTGCGAAACCACCTCTTCTTCCAACCAATCGATCTCCGATTCACCCAACGGATTGCAACCAAAATTCGGGGGAAGGTGGATTACCTCTTGGGCAACCTCTATCTCAAGGGATCCATCCCGAAATGCATCCAAAAGGGAGGAATCGAAAGTTAACCACCAAGAACACCTTTTCCCGAGTTCATCCAAAAACCACCAAATCGAAGGCCTTTCCACGGGTTTGGAGGGGCAAGATCACCAAGAAAAGAGGCACCACATCCTCATGTGTGATTCCCACTACAAATCCTGCAAAGAAACTCCTCCAAAATCTCCTCACGAAAATCCCAAGAAAAA
The DNA here is from genome assembly GCA_022644695.1 of Cenchrus purpureus. Classification (NCBI taxonomy): domain Eukaryota; kingdom Viridiplantae; phylum Streptophyta; class Magnoliopsida; order Poales; family Poaceae; genus Cenchrus; species Cenchrus purpureus. Next base: position 113,756,050 of record CP053462.1, on the reverse strand, counting down.
GGCTCCGAAAATACCTCCGAAAATGGCATTAAAGAAAAAGCCATGGGAATAAAGGATTTGGCACAAGATTAAGAAGGATAAATCACTATGAATCATGTAGCCATATCCGGTTACAAGCCATACACAAGAATCACAAATCTTGGTAGGCAAAAAGCTCAAACAAAGAGCCACTCTCCCCTCTCTTCCTCTCACCAAGAGCACTCCAAGAAGAAGGAGCACACCCACCTAACCTAGCCAAAAGAGATGGCTGCCCAACCAGCCACTCCTCCTACATATAGAGCCCTCCGGACAAAAGACCGAAGTGCCCCTACACTAGGAGTTACAACACAAGCCCATGCAAGGGCGTTTTGGTCAACACATGATTAACACCATCGGACGGATGCCCGGCAACCGCACTTCGCTTAGCCTCGACGCAAGCCTTACGATCCCGACGCGTGTCCTCGCGAAGCTTAGGCGCCTGCGACCCCAAACCGGTCGACCGGTTTCCCAAAGCTAGTCGGACCGGTTTTGGCCGGCACCAGCCTTGGGTCTTGACCTCGGTTTGTGGCTCAGAGTAACCCGGTGGTTTTCGGTGAACCACCGCAAACCGCGAACTTGATGTAGCCTCCGCCAATCACCACTCATGACTCGGCTCCCACGAAGTCCGGCTCGACCTTGGTTTTGAGGCTCAACCAAGAAACCGTCCACGACTTCATCTTACCGTTCTTGCCACCACGGCCCTTGACCACTGGCCACCGGTCCCTCGAACCAAGCCTACTTGTCTTCTCCACACTGAGGCCTCACTGCAGCGACCTTTCGCTTGTTCTTCACACTGCGGTCAAGCGCGCAACCTGCACCTGCAATACTTAGCCAAGAATCAATCGACACCACGTTGTCAATCACTCATCACACCGAGCGACCATCCATCGGTCCTCGAACCACACCGGCTCTCAATCTCCCTTGATGAGTGCATTGACAACACACATTTGGTAACCAAAAGAAAAGGAAAAGAAAAGCGACCAAAGAAACTCAAACAAGCGATCGAAAGCGAAACAAAGGCAAAGAGCAAGATCATGAGGAAACTCTCGGTCCCCTTAGGCAAGGGCAGCGGCTCGACACCGAGACAAAACAAGCTCAAGCAAAGAGCACAAACCACCAAAGCAACCACGAGCTCCCCACATATGCATACTCCCCCTGGACATGTGCCAACCCTTGGCACAAACCGGTCGAGCAGTTCCACCAAACCGGTCAGGCCGGTTCCCAAAATTGGTCAGCCGGTTTTAACAGAAACACCCCAAAACCAAAAATGCAAAAGAAATGCACAAGCTCCCCTTGATTTGTTGAAATATGTTCTAGAGATGCTGCTGCAACTTTTATCAACCAACCTTTCTCCCCCTTGTTGCCAATGCATGAATCAAGGCTCAAATTTTGAAAAGATGCAACTAGAGCTTCTCAAATAGACAAAATTCATCACAAGATGCTACACATGATCAAATGAGCAAGCTAGATACTCTACAGCATCGTATGAACATCAACTACATGATCACCAAGTTTCACAACCATTTGGCGAAGCTAAGATAGAATTGAGCAATTTTGCGAAAAAATCACCCTCTCATGAGCAAAGTCCTAAACATGAGCAAAACATGTCAAAATGGCAAAGCCACACAAACTTCATGCTAGGACAACCATTCTAAGCATAAGACCATCATAAACACCCACAAGCACCTCATGTCATGTCAAAGCATACCGAGCCATGTGCTTACTTCTATGTATGAGACTTCTCATTGGTAAGCAACATGCAACGGTTTAGCACCCAAAAGCAAATAAATTAAGCACATATGACATGGGAGCACATTTTCCAAGTAATTTACATTTCATTTTCAGATTTATAATTGGTACATGAAATGTCTTTGCATAAAAAGAACTTATGCCCCTCCACAAGATGAAGCATGGGGCTAAACATTCATGATGGCAAATGAGCCTTTGGCCCCATATGATCAAAATAAGCTATCCAACCACAAATTAAGCATAGCATAGCCACTAAAACATGTCAAGATCATATAAAGATATTTACTCACAAGAGAGCATACATATGACATTTTTCAAAAACATAACTATCAACCATGGATATAAATCAAGATCACCAAGAGCTAAGCCACACTAAGCCATATCACACCAAACTAGCTCACAAGATCATATATAGCATATCATGGTGAACAATGTATATAGGAGAAGCTTTTCCTACACAATGCATATGATACAAAATGCATGCAACCTAAGATACAAAGATGCCAATACATCATGATACATATGCCATGCCAAATGCAAGAAATGCACAAAGGAAAGCTATACATATGCTACAAAGGAGCTCCTACACAAAGCTCACAAGCGACCGGCTCCTGGGGGAGGCAAAAAGGGCTCGACACCACCGGCAAAAGAGCAAAGGGCGCCAAAACTCACAAGCTCCCCTAAACACATGCACTAGGGCCAAAGAGCATACAAAGCTCACCCTTAGTACACATGATAGAGTAAAGAGCACACTAAGCACAGGCTCCCCTAAACTCATGCATTAAGGTCAAAGAGCATAAAAGCTCACCTTACACATGAGATAGGGCAAGGAGCGAAAGCAGAACCAAGTGGCTTGACCAAGGCCACACACTTGAAGGACACAAATTCACTTACCTTTATCATTTCTTCAGAGTTCACCCGTCCTTGTCCACCATCCCCGAAAGTGATGTACCTCCTTGACACCACCGGGGTATGAGGCCGAAGAACCACCCCCGATATCAACCAAATGTTCTCCGAGCCTCCCATCTACAACTCAAAAACAAGCTGACTACGTGGCTGTGTCTCGTCGAAGGTCACCTCGCAAGTCTCCACGATTTGGTTAGTTTCAAGATTGAGCACACGAAATGCTCTAGAATGAGATGCGTAACCAAAGAAAATGCCATCGACAGACCTAGCCTCAAACTTGTCCAACTTCTTCCCTTTCTCTTCAAGAAAGAAAACCCACGCATACCGAGAGTAGTCGTCCACCACAACAAGGACATACCACTTCCCACCCGAGATCGCTGCAATTTGGGCCAACAAGGTCCATATGGAGCAACTCGCATGGACCTTTCAGTCATCACATCGGTGAGAGGCGGGTGAGAAGAGGCTACCATCTTGGCATGCCTACACGACGCACAAACCAACTCTTTCTCAAACCTCAACCGTGGCAATCCTCGGACCAAATTGAGTTTACTCAAGCGAGACAAAAGGTCAAAGCTCAAGTGACCCAACTTCCTATGCCACTTCCACAACTCACTCGAAGAACCAGCCAAAAAGCAACGCTCCACACCAAGGCCGAGAGAAATCACTCGGGACACTTGACCCTCGGGAGCGACCATGCAAACAAGGTCCTCGAGAATCTAAAATCCGAGAACCACCAGGCCGAAACAACACCTCAAAGCCCTCATGCAATAACTGGGACACGGAAAGCAAATTGAACCCTAGCGATTGAACAAGAGCAACACGCCTGAGAGTGACCTTGTCACTTACCTTGATCTCACCTTCGATAGCATACGCCGCCCATTGTCCCCAAAGGTGATGTATGTCTTGGACACCACCGGGACGAGACTTGAGAACCACCCCCTGTCCCCGGTCATATGCCTCGAGCAACCGGAGTCAATCAACCAAACGTTCCTCAAGTCTCCCACCTGAAATTCAAAAGCAAGAGCGAGAGCGAGCAAACGTCTCAACACTGGGGTTAGTACCAAAAGAGTCAAACCAGTGCCGAGCCATCTCCTCAAAAGTGGGGTTAGCAAAAACATCCTATCACGCCTATAAAAGCTGGAACCACCACGGGGAAACCACTCCCGTCTCACTGGAGAAGTACAAGAACCACAAAAGGGAAAGCGTGGTGCAGCCCCTCCGAGACTCAAAGCTGCGACCCTCCCAAACTCGTATCGACCACGAGGTGGAGAGCGTCCAGCAAACTCAACACCACCAGTCTCAACATCCCTACCAGTTGCACCTCGACCAAAAGAACTGAACCGACTAGCTCCATGAGCACAAAATGCAAACTGCTCACCCTACTGCCTCCAAACCGGCCTGGGTTACTGAACCGTCGACCGGTTTGCTGCAGCAACCCAAACCGGTCCGACCGGATTCAAAACCGGTTCGACCGGTTTATCCCGGCCAGTAGGGTCTCTTCCACCCGAAGCACTCCTAACTCCCCAAGCCAGAGCGCACACACAAACAACCTCACACGGGGCAACACACACGAAGAAACGCTCAGAGCGAGAGAAGAACCTCCAAAGATCCCAATTGAGTACCATAGAAAAGATACCAATTGAAAGATCACAAATGGCTACCAAAAGCCACACCCTCAAAATCAAATCCCCTAACGAGTGAAGCCAAGCTCCCCCTCAACCAAAGACAACTAGCAAAGCAAGTGCTAGGAAAAGAAAGAGCAAAAGAGAAGTTCTAAACCCAACCGAAAAGGGAGAGAACCAAAAGAGGAACAAAGCACAACCCGAAGACAACGCAAGCCCAAAACCCAAAGAACTCCCAAAACATGCTACACAATGCATTTACAATACGAAACAAGATAAATAAAGCATTGTAACATGATTTCACATATGAATACAAGCATGGGCTAACAAGTATGTCATCAAGGTGCAAACCTATACAACTAGCTTAACCAAAATGATACAAATGAACACCATGCCAAATATGATAAAAGAACTAAATAAAGGCATGAAACAAGTTCATTTGGATCAACCACCAACATATATTACAAAGCTAGCATGACAAGGTATACATAGGGGACAAACATGCTAACAAGAAAGGATACCATAGAGCTAGACAAAAATGATATGGATGAACAACATGACATAACCACCATAGAGCAATCATAAAGCATGACATGATGTTCATCTATATCCTCCACCACAATATCATACAAAAGACAGCAATATAGGTATACAAGATCACAAAGCTATCATGAACAAGGTGGCTAGCCTACCATGGTTTACACACAAGCAAGACACAAGTATATACAAGTGAGCACAAAGGGAAAAGAAAACTCACTATACATGTGTACAAAGGCTTTCAAGAGCCATCCAAAACGGTGTGGAGAACCATCCTGTCTTGATCCACTCATGTCTAAAGATCAAGTACTATCCAACCTATGTTCTCCAACCGCGTCTCCATACCTACACACAAGGAGACGAAAAAGACAGAGTCTTGGATCCCAAAGGGTTAGCAAGCACATACTTGGGAATCCAATACTAGATCACACGGGTAAATGATGCACTCAACTTATCATGTGGGTTAGCATGATGCAAATGCCAATTCGAATGAAAAGGTTTTCGAACACCCTTAGAACCATGCCTCAAAGGAGCAACCAAGAAAAACGAGTGCTACCACAAGCAAAAGGCAAAAGTCCTCGAGGTCATATGAGAGGAACCAACACAAGCACCACGGGAAACATGTCGCGGACCAACACAAGAAGCACTAGAAGCATGTCCACGAGCATGGCCTAACTCACTAGAAAGAGTGTCATAAAACCTGTCCACAAATTGTGCCTTCTTAGGCGCACAAGTGTTCATGCCATGAGAAGGGCTATGAACAAACAAAGGCCTAGAAGCACCGGCTCGCCGGATTCTCTTTGGCGGTAGCAAAGCTCTCTTGATGCCCATCATTCCCACAATGAGAGCAATGGTACAAAGGCCTATCGGGAGGCACGGTCCGAGTGGACGAATCACCATTCTCTTGTAAGTGAGAAGTCCCTTGGGACTTAGAGCAAGAAGCATCAACCTCAACACTCGACTTGGTGCCAACATTAGAATCACACATGCCATGAGAAAGGCTATGTGGCTTCTTAAAAGCTTTGGCACGCACACATCGCTCGTGCTTGACACGGCGAAAGCAAAACTCAACGGTATGCCCATCCTTCTTGCAAAAAGTGCATTGGAACTTTGGTTTAGGAACATGAGTTCCAAAAATATGAGAAGCACCTTTGCCATTCGAATCACCTTGGGCAACACCGGAAGAAGCAACAAGCTTAGGAGTAGCTATGGAGAGCTATCCAAGCACTAGCACACTTGCTACCATCCAAAGACTCACGCTCAAGAGAGGAAGTCGACTCCGGTTGAGAAGAAACTAATTTAGAAGCATCAACTTCGGAGTGACAAGAAATGCGAGAATCCAAACCCTTAGCACAAAGACTCTTGCATCTTGTGCGCAAAACCTCATTTTGAAATTTGAGGCTCTCACAAGTACCACATGTCATATTTCTTAAATTTTCAATTTCTTTTTCAATGCACTTAGCATATGTGGTATGCAAGAGTTCATTCTCTTCCTCAAGGTTGGCACTCATCTCATTATGCTCAACCAACTTGGCGCTCATATCATCGCGCATTTTCTTCAAAGCCAAAACTTCACTTTCCAAATCAATGCAAGAGGTGCAAATGAGACCACATGAACAAGTATCATCATTTACATCAACTAAAGCATCATCATCATCACAAGAAGTATGGCAAGCATCCTCTACAAGCAACAAAGAGCACTTGCTACAAGGCATAAACTTCAACTTACAAATTTCAGCCCTAGCATGCTCAAGATCATCTACACATGTGGTGTGAGTCAGTTTTAATTGATTAAAATCAGCAAGGAAAGACTCACAAGAGGTACATGGTAGGGAAGCACTTGACTCTAGCAAAGCAATCTTACTCCTAGCCATATCAAGTTCATCATTCAAAGCAACACAAGAGTTGCAAGGCATAGAAGCATTGAATTTCAACAAGTCAATTTCAGATTGCAAGTTAGTAAGAGACAAGTTTAAAACTTCATTCTCTTGAAGAAACGTGCCAACATCATTAGCATACTCAAGATTTTCTCCCCTAACAAGTTTATTTTCAGCAAGCAAAGCATCACAAGATTTGCAAGGCAAAGATGCATTGAAATGCAACATTTTAATTTCAGATTTTAGGTGAGCAAGAGAAGAGTTCAAATCATCATTCTTAGCATGCATGGTTTTACAAGAAGTGCAAGAATTCAAAGCACATGATTTCCAATGAGCCATACCGCATTTCAACCTAGCAAGGGAACATTTCATCTTTTCATTCTTCCTATGCAAGGCATCACACAAATCTATGTTTCTCCTATGCAAATCCTCACAATCACATTCACAATCTTTCAACCTATCGCATAGGATCAAGATGCCTTTAGCAAGCGTACCTTGGTTCATGTCTCTTAGCTTGCGGTAGAGCTCGCCCTTCTTGAGGTCACCATCTTGATAGTCCTCGATGAGGGACATCATCTCCTCCACTCCAGCTTCCGCCTCAACCTCCATACTTCTCCTGCTCAAAGAACCACAAGGAGAAGAGCTTGGTGCCATACTCAAAGCACCGGTTAGGATTAGCCGAAAACAAGCTCAAATCGCGCAAACCAAAACCGCAAGATAAAGCACCCCTTCTCTTTTTGTCGCCCTATGGATCTTAGGCGGTTAGAGTCACAAAGACCCATAGCTCGATACCACTTGAAGGACCGGCGACGAACGAGAGAGGGGGGTGAATGGGGCCCGATAAAAATTCTACTCAAGGATTCGACCTATGAACCCAAAATCACTCGGACACCTCCACAAGCTTCTCTTGCCAAATCCACGTAGCCACCGGAGTGCTCTGGACCTAGGAACAAGACTCCACCAAGCAACACTCGAAAACACACAATGAAAACAACTCGAGCACCGCTTGCGAGTAAAACCGGTCAGCGGTTTCTCAAACCGTCGACCGGTTTTGGAAGGAGAAAACGACTAAGTCACTAAAGTCGACCTCTTTGCCAAACCGGTCGTTTGCAGACTTAGCCAAAATCCAACACACCAAAACCGGTCGGACCTCTTTCCCAAACCCGGTCACACCGGTTTCGCCAAACGAGCTCAAACTCAAAATCCCAAAACTAGAGCAAACGAACTCGAAACTTGACGAAACTTGGACCAGAGCTTCTTCTACCAAAAGGAAACTTGTTCCCGGAAGATCTCCCAAAACACACCTTTGACCAAATCGGTCGGTTTACGGTTTGCCAATCCCCAAAGATCAACAAGGCCAAAACCAAGCAAACGAACTCCAAAGCGACAAAACTTGGACCAGAGGACTTCTTAGGCAGAGAACAACCCGCCTACCAAAAATCTTCCCGAACGGCCACTATGACCAAAACCGGTCGACGGTTTTCCCAAAGGCGGTTTTGAAAACGCAACCATGAAACCACCTCTTCTTCCAACCAATCGATCTCCGATTCACCCAACGGATTGCAACCAAACTTGGGAAGGTGGATTACCTCTTGGCAACCTCTATCTCAAGGGATCCATCCCGAAATGCATCAAAAGGGAGGAATCGAAAGTCAACCACCAAGAACACCTTTTCGAGTTCATCCAAAACCACCAAATCGAAGGCCTTTCCACGGGTTTGGAGGGGCAAGATCACCAAGAAAAAGAGGCACCACGTCCTCATGTGTGATTCCCACTACAAATCCTCACAAAGAAACTCCTCCAAAATCTCCTCACGAAAATCCCAAGAAAAAGGCTCGAAAATACCTCCGAAAATGGCATAAAAGAAAAAGCCACGGAATAAAGGATTTGGCACAAGATTAAGAAGGATAAATCACTATGAATCATGTAGCCATATCCGGTTACAAACCATACACAAGAATCACAAATCTTGGTAGGCAAAAAGCTCAAACAAAGAGCCACTCTCCTCTCTTCCTCTCACCAAGAGCACTCCAAGAAGAAGGAGCACCCACCTAACCTAGCCAAAGAGATGGCTGCCCAACCAGCCACTCCTCCTACATATAGAGCCCTCAGGACAAAAGGCCGAAGTGCCCCTACACTAGGAGTTACAACACAAGCCCATGCAAGGACGTTTTGGTCAACACATGATTAACACCATCGGACGGATGCCCGGTGACCGCGCCGCGCTTAGCCTCGGCGCAAGCCTTGCGATCCCAGCGTGTGTCCTCCGCGAAGCTTCCGCGCCTGCGACCCCAAACCGGTCGACCGGTTTCCCAAACCAGTCGACCGGTTTTGGCACACACCACGCCCGGTCTTGACCTCGGTTTTGTGGCTCAGTAACCCGGTGGTTTTCTGGTGAACCACGCAAACCCCGCGAACTTGATGTAGCCTCGCCAATCACCACTCATGACTCGGCTCCCACGAAGTCCGGCTCGACCTTGGTTTTGAGGCTCAACCAAGCGTCCACGACTTCATCTTGCGTTCTTGCCACCATACGGCCGCACTTGACCCGCACCGGGTCCCTCGAACCAAGCCTACTTGTCTTCTCCACACACAGGCCTCACCCAACGACCTTTGCGCTTGTTCTTCACGCACCAACACGATCAAGCCGCAACCTGCACTGCAATACTTAGCCAAGAATCAATCACCGCGTTGTCAATCACTCATCACACGAGCGACCATCCACCGGTCCTCGAACCACACCGGCTCTCACGCCTTTGCCACTCTAAAGACCTACCGCAGCCAAGGAGGCGGAGAGTTAGTGCTGATCAATTGGATTTCATCTTCCTAGCCAAGAGGTATTCTTTCTTGGTGATCAAGAGTTTCAAGGTGCTTTCAATGGCATATGAGTGCATTGGTCAAGTGAAAGGTTGTGAGCTTGTTACTCGTGGAGTTTGGCTCCTAGCGGTCTCGGTGATTGGGGTTCTTGGTGAGCTCTTGGAGATTGTGGGAGCCCGGGAAGTTCTTGGTGTAAATGGATTTAGACCCACCATTCCGGAGATGGAGAACGGGTACTCTTAGTGAGCACTCAAGTCTAAGTGGCTTGAGGGGGAGCAAAACTCTTTGTGAGTGCTCCAATGTGGATTAGGGAGAAGCGTCAACTTCTCGATACCACGGGAAAAAATTCGGTTGTCTCGTGTCCTCTCTTTCTACCTTCTTGCATTTAATTCCGCATTTACTTTCAGCTCTTAAGTTTCTTTGCTCTTGTTTCCCTCTAGTTTGCTTTGCTTGTTGCATATCTTGACTAGGGTGCTTTTCTCTTGTTAGTGTGAACATTGTTAAGGAACTTTGTTGTTAGTGTGCTTAGTTGGTAGGAAGAAACCTTTTTAGATGGGCAACACTAGAGATATAGGTTAAGGTTTACTTCTTGTACTAGAAATTTGAAGAAGGCCCATATTCAACCCCTTCTATAGGCCATCGATCCTACAGAGGTGTAATTTGCACGAAGAACTAGATACGCCCAGAGAATCAGGACAACATGATTGTGCCCTCTTCAGCAACCTGGCATCGCATTGGATATGCGAAATCTGGCAATGGTTCTTGGATGAGATCTCCCGATGCTTGCCATTCCTATCTCTCGTTCAACTCGATCTACTAATGTACAAACCCCCATTGACAGTGGCTTATTCATCATCTTCTTTCCGTGTTAATTTGTTCATGTCGCTTGTGCTCTCAAACTAGAAGCAGCGAGGAGGCCATGTTTGTATATATACACCGACATATATAGCAAGCAGAGCTACTATGGTCTATGCCTACAAGCGGTCAAGAGGTTAAATAAAGCCATAGCTTGTGCCTTCTTTTTCTGAACTTGGACTTTTAAAGAGTATTTGAACCTCATGATAAGTCATTAAGTCTGTGCATATGATGTGTAATTCGATCTGTTGTGCTAGGTCTAAACTTCTCGTTAACAAAATATGGGTATTCAACATTTTAGAAAAAATGAATAAATGGCTAGTTAAGGTTACCTACCACACCACCACTAGGCACACGTACGTAAAGCATTAAGTTGTCCAATTCTTGTGTCAAATGATCAAATCTGGCGTTTGGTTAGCTCAGGTGTAAAGTAATTTGATTATACAAGGTAAATAATTCTATACATATGTTTGGTTGCGATGGTCCGTAATCAGAGTCGATTCTCTTACCTAAATAATATATATACACGTTTGTTACCCATCCTCCCCCAACGTAATCTAATTACGTTACCAGAGTGCAACTAAACAAAAAGTGTAATAACCCATTTTAATTTAAAGTGCACTACAATCTGATTCTCTTTGCGTTTATATTACCTTAACAAGAAATAAGCACCTTTTTCTTAGAGGAAGAAAGGAAGACACACATGCACAGTTCTAATCTGATCCATCACCAAGGTCCAAGGAACAATGAACATGGCCTGCTCAGTGCTACCACTACGTACTCTGACCATGTTGAAATACACAAGAGCTTGATGGTGCAGTTTGTCATGTGCGCATCATCCAGATCTGCAGCTGTGTGTACACCGGCCAAGTTAAGAAGCAGAGACATGGACGCTTGTCAACAAAGCTTGCTAGATTGGTGTGTGCGCTTCTCGTTTGGACCATTCCGACGCCTCCCGTCCCCAGAAATTTTGCAGTGTCAGTGTGGTCGGCAGTGTGCTAGACCAATCTTAATGTTTTTTTTCTTTGGGTGTGTTTAGATCTCAAAAAGTTTGCAAAAAACATCTCATCATCTATCACATCACCTCACATCACCTCTCACTATTCATATGCATTTACACTAATTTTTCCCCCAATTCAACCAATTCATCTGGATCTAAACAAGCCGTTTATTGATACCCCTCAATTGCATCAGAAAATCGGAAGATATAGTGTACTTCAGGAAAGAGGGGAAGGGGCAACACGAAGAACAGAGACCAGGCACCAATCCTTGAGCCACTACAGTAGCAATAAGTAGATGAGCCAATTTTTGTTTGCAGTGGAATCACGACGGGTACGTTTGCAGTGCAGACAATTAAAATATTTACTGTCCCCTGTCTGAAAGGTCCAATTTTTGTTGTTGTGGAACCAACAGAGATTTTTGCCTCTCTCTCAGTAAGTCAGTAGTAATTTAAGTCATGTTGAGCAAGACGACCAGCTAGTGCCCTAGTATGTTGCCAGCCGGCAGGAAGAAGGCAAGTTCAATAATTGCCCCATCTAACAATGCATCTGCAAGTTCAATAATTAGCACACATGCATCATCTAGTTCTAGCCAGTGCTGCACATCAAAGAACAGGGTGGTGCCATTGCTGCCGGCGTGCTACAACATCATCAAGAACTCGTCCACATTCTCGTGGTAGCCGGATGAAAATTTAGTACTCCCTGTAGGTTCAGCTTGAGTTATCCTGTCCATTGAGGTGCTGCAGCTGTTGATCTTGAGATCTGGACCTGGATCACATGGTATGTATTTATGTCCCATCAGCTACGTATATACACAGGGGCGGAGCTGGGCCGAATCTACGCCTAGGGCCAGTCAATGGAGATAATGGGCCATCTTCACTGGATCTTTGTAGCTACAGTAGCTCCAGTAAAGCAAAATCAGCCCAGCGCCTAGGGCCGTGGCCATACTGGCCCTAGGCGCTCCTCCGCCACTGTATATACATCCGAGTACAAATTCCATACAGATTTTAACTTTTTATCACCGTCTTCTGCGTCCCTCCGATTTCAAAATCATTTCACCCACCCCTCTCTCTCCTCTTCCGGCCCATTCGTCTCCTCGAATCGGCGGGCGGCGGCAGCGTGGGGAGCAACAGCGGGATCTAGCGCGCGTCGGCTCTAGCTGCCGGCCAGGAGGCTACGACGCGTGGTGCTGGTCGTCTCCGCGGCCGCTCCCGAGGTGGCCGAGGCGAACGTGCTCCGAGGCCCGAGGGTGAGGTAGAGGCGGCAATGCCATGGAGGCTCGAGGAGCAGGCGGGGAGCCAGCTGGATATATGGGGCATGGCCTTCCTGGTGGCGTCTTCTCTTTCTATCCCCGCCCCCTCTCCGAGGCTCCCTCCAATCAGATCGGGCGGCGGCGGCAAGCGGCGCATAGACCAGATTGGGCGGCGCATGGACCGGATCCGGTGGTGCATGGGCCAGATCCGGTGGTCCGTCTGCCAGATCTAGTGATGCACCGGCGGAGAGGAAGCGCTCTGGGGCAAAAGCAGCGGTGCAGGGCACCAGAGTTTGCTGTCTTCCATGCCAACCGTCGAGCTTCCCACGTGGGGGCAGCAAAGGTGGCCACGAAAGATCTCGGTTGGTCGTGCATCGATCTGCGCATGGCGGAAGCAGATCTGTGTCATTCCGTCTTCCGAGCAAAGCGTCAAGATACGTGGTGAGAGCACCTGCAGCCACACGGCTACAACCCCATCAAGGAGAAACATGTTGCCCGGCGCATCTGCTGGTGGTGAAGGTTGCAGCGACCTCTGCGATCTCCGGCACCTCTCAAGCTCCTCTACATTTGCTCATCAAGATGCATCGGCCTCCAGAGCCACTACGCTGACCACCGTTGCTGCCGCATCCGTCCGGAGCTCCAAGGTTCTCTTCATCGATCAATCAACTCGTCATGGGTAAGCAGAGCTTCTCGCTCCTGTACTGATCGTTCCCCTTTGTTTCCTTCAGATGCTTTGTTCCTTGTTTTCTCGTTCATATCATATCAAACATAATTAAGCAAAATGCTAATTCTTATGCCTCCTATTGATTCCTATAGCTAAAGAATGGAGTGTGTTGTGCAATCGCAAAATTTAGAATTTTTTACCTCTCTTCGTGCGTGCTTTGAATTTTAAGTTCTCTGTATTCATGATGTGCAAATACAAAGGCCATTGATGGAGAGGTAACATGGCCAGTTGCTATTTAATTTACTGATCGACGAAACTTGTTTTGTATGCTGGTCATTTTGAATGTCTTTTGAATGTATTATCACATGCTTGCTTCTACTTTTTTAAGGAAATTATAATTGGCTTGCTTTCTGCAGGAGTTGGACCTTGCGTTCCCACCTTGGATATGAGCATCATCACTTTGGTGCTTAATTGTTATGTGTTTTAGCTGTTGTTCTCTCTATGCTAAAAAAAGTATTCAGTGAGGAAAAGGCTAATTAGGCTTTTGTATTGATATGTGGTTGTTAAGTTTGCTTGCCTGCCGGATGAGCTGTCGCATGAACGTATGTGATTTTGTACATTTTTCATTTTTAGGTAGCTCTTATTTTCATGGTAGAGATTACAATAGCATGGTTGATTGAAAATATTACTTAATTCTGTTTACAGTGTATGAGATATGTATTGTGATTCATGAATTTTTTAGAGAAAGTTCTCACAGTTAATATACAATGTTTTTACCGAGTACATGATTGCATTGTATACCGAGTACATGATTGCATTGTATAGAAATAATAAAGATTTTGTGCATATGTAATCTGTTTTGTTGAGGCACCTTAATTTGCATAGCATGTAAAGTAGTGGTACATGTGGTATATTTATTGCAAGATTATGTTAGAAAATATATGTTTTGTAGTATGTACCACTACAGAACCAAGCTTGGTGTGCTACATGAGCGGTACCGGTACTCTACATACCAGACTCCTAGTGGTACCTCAACACGAGAATGGTCAAACGTTGGTAGAGGTATGAAGTACTCCTTCTGTATACCGGAGTATGCCCACCAACAATAACAAAGGTACGGTGTACGTCACACCGACAAATATTAGTATCACGCAGCAGGTGGAAAAAAACTCACAAGTCTGTCAAAATTACTAGGCCACAATGAGGTCACGTCCATGGAATTATTTTCCTCTCACCTACTTCACCTGTTCATTGGACGTGTGTGGTTGATAACAATCCACAGGAAGTAGATATTTTTTTTTGCCCGCTGACGCGCCAATGCGGTGAACAACTACTGCAACTTTTCATCAAGCCCGAGACTTGACATCAAATCACTCTGAGCGGATTCCGTCCTTGCGTACATGATTTAACTAATAAAAACACGAATACATAGTTCATACACCCACAAACGCCAAAACAGCACAGATCTTCACGCAGGATTGGCGATCCGGATTGATCGAGCTGTAGGTAAAGGGAGATAAATGTACTTTTCCCGTGGTAGCCCAGCAACTCCGATGGTGAACAGGGTTCTGTCCTCGACCTGAAACTGCTCCTCTTGGGCCGGCAACAGGGACTGGGTGTTGAGCTGAAACTGTTGATCTTCGGCTGGCAACATGGACCGGACGTTGTGCTGGAACTGCTGCTCTTCGGCCGGCAACAGGGACTGGGTGTTGTCTTGAAACTGCTGCTCTTCTGCCTCTAATGCAAATGAACTTCAACTTCTACTCTCTTATTAGCCACTACATAAGAGAGAGAAATTACCTTTCTCTTCCGAACTGTCCCGATGCTTCCTTTCCAAATAAAGCCTATATTTGAGAATAAGCAATAAATAAATACTAATATGAACTAGTTAGTTTGGGATGTGTAGCACATAGCCAACTACTCAAGATGGTATGTGAGGAAAGAGGGAGATGCGTGAGTACATATTTGGACTTATTGTATGGTCAGTTGGTATATAAGGGGTACATGGTGCAGAGATCGGAGACTTTATATTTTCAAAAGATAGAAGACTTTCTTCTAAAAAAATCAGAGACTTGATAGGTAGTAAATGCCAGCTGAATGATTCTACTAGTGGGGGTGGTTTTGGAATAAAGTTATCAGTAATGCTAACAACAGGACGTCTGATGCCTGGTAAAAATCAGACGGACGCCGCTTCCGTTATCTTGTGACCATGTTGGAATGACCCATGTTGCGATTTGCGAGTTATGTTGCGAGCCATGTTGCGAGGCATGTTCCCAGCACTAGTACGGGTCCTTCCTCTCCCTCGCTGCATTGCTTTTTGGGATGTTGCAATAGTTGTATATTGGTGTTGCAACAATATTTTTGGTATGTTGCAATTGGTCGTCTTCATGATGTAATCGTTTGTCGTTCATGTTGCGATCGTTATGATCATGTTGTATCCGCGTTCTCGACATGTTGCAAGTGTTCCATGTGAATGTTTCAAAATTAGATCTAAATATTTTTGATGTTGCAAACATTGAGTTTCGATGTTGCGGATGATGTTGCAGACATGTGATGTTGGGTGTTGTGTCGAGAAAGAGGGCCCCTGATGTTGGATGTTGCAAACATTAATTTTCAATATTGCGGATGTTGAGTTTCGATATTGCAGACATGTGATGTTGGGTGTTGTGTCGAGGAGGAGGAGGAGGAGGAGGAGGAGGGCTCCTGATGTTGGATGTTGCACGCAACACGGGTCGCAACATGGGTCGCAGCATGTGTCGCTTGGGTATTGTGTCGGGAGGAGGAGGGAGGAGGACCTCTGATGTCGGATGTTGCACGCAACATGACTCGCAACATGGGTCGCTGTACTTCGATCTGACGACTGACGGCTGAGGTGTTTTGAATGCGACGACCGCGGAGGCGTCCGATGCTAGCGTCCGGAACATACGTCCGAGCGCTAGTAGTTCCGTAAAGTTATGGATACGACTCGTTAATTACTTGAGCCAATTTGATATGCATCTTGGAATAAGAAGAAAAAAAATCACATGTTTAGTCAAAATTTGATTGCAACTCTTTGTTGTGTACCTTGCATCATTGCTTGGTGCCTTGAACTGAACCAAAAAATAATAATAAATACTACCTTCATTTTTTTACTTGACATCAGTGGTGGGATTCCTAGGCCAATTAACACTGAACTTGCTGTCTGAAACGACATATAAATAAAAAAATAGAGGTAGTATATGCTATGTATCATGCTGCCCTAGAGAATCCGAAAAGTGTTATCCTCAGTTCCTCACCCAAGGAAAGAACAATGCAAGTTATATTCAATATCAAGATATACAACTAAGCAACTTATACATGATTTCTCAAGTCTTTGTCTAATTTAAACAGGTGGGAAAACTCAAATCTAAAAACCGAACTAGCACTACATACATATGCAAATTCATTATCCAGTTCATTTCCAACAGTGATATTCAATTAGCTGGCAAGAATGGAGAAGATGTCCACCTGCCACGAAATAAGAAACATCAATAAGAATGGATGCTACTGTATCCACATCTATGGGATGGTCAGCTCTGCATGCAATCTCTCCTGATACAGTGCTCTTTGTGTTCATGTGCACCAGCCGTGCTGGACAGATATGGCCATGCTGCCTCATCCAAAACCTTCGACCGGAGAATGATGATGAAACTCCTGATTCCGAGAGAGTGTTAGATTCAGAGGGGACAGTTTGCAGTTACAAACAACATGAGACGAGATCACGACTTCACGAGAAACTGCACTAAGTGAGTATACTGTACGTACTTTTTTCAGATGAAATCGCCTGATGCCCCCGTTTCAAAAACCATATCTGCAAAATGCTATATGATGCTATTCGAGCTCTTTTGGGCCAGTTTCATTCCCTTTCAGCCATTATTTCATCGACGTGCACAGAGTTTGCCTAGAAGTAAGTTTACTCTACAACACAAAACTGAAAACTGGAAGAGAGATATTTGAGGCAATTGTGAAGTGCAGATTCACGAAGAAGGAAGCAGGGAAGAGGAGAGTATATATAAGGAGAAGCAGGTCCAGTGCAGTTGCAGCATGCGAGGACGCCGAAATGAATGCTGACACAACGGGAAACAAGCTAATTGCCTTGCGTTTGCGGCGCACGGCAAAGGTCTGTATGCGCACAGCAAAATCTTTGCCGTGCGTTTTTTATCATTGCGCACGGCACGGCAAAGACCGCACGGCAGCAATCTGCACGGCAAAGGGTTTTTGTCGTGCGCTTTTTATCGACACGCACGGCAGACACTTTGCCGTGCGTCGAATCAACGCACGGCAAACAAATTTGAAATGAATTAAAACATTGACGTGCGCCAAAATTGACGCACGACAAACATTTCAGAAAATAATTAAAAAATCTTCTCAGGCATGCCACCAGCACCACCACGCCACCAAATTCCCCACCGCCGCCACCAACACCACCACGCCACCACGCCGCCGCCACCATCACCACCACCACCATCAGCCTGCCCGCCTCCACCGCCATCACCACCACCACCATCAGCCTGCCCGCCTCCGCCGCCACCACCAGGCATCCCGCCTCAGTGTCCGCCACCACCAGCACCACCACGCGCCGCTGCCGCCACCTGTTGAACAAAACAGAGGGAGGGAGATGCGAGAGAGAGAGAAAGAGGCAGGGAGGGAGATGCCGACCGTGGATCTTCTTCATGGCCGGCCGTAGATCTTGAAGAAGGGGCGCCACTAGGAGCTCGAGCCGCCGTGGCTAGGAGCTCGGGCCTCCACCACCGCGGCCAGGAGCTCGAGCCGCCGGAGCTCGGGTTGCCGCGGCCAGGAGCCGCCGGATGTTGAAGGAGGGCGCCGCCGGGTCGAGGAGGGAGGGAGGGAGCTAGCGCCGCCGCCCGCGGACAGGAGGGAGGGAGGGAGCTGGCACGCCGTCGGGTCGAGGAGGGAGGGAGGGAGGGCGTCGGGAGCTCGAGCCATCGTGAGGGAGGGAGGGAGCCGGCGCGGAGTTCCGAGGCTCCCAGCCGAGGCTCCCGCGCCACCGCCGATGTCGCCGGGAGAGGAGGCCCGCGATGGAGGAGGCGGATCTGGCGGAGACCAGGATGGCGGGAGCTTAGGCGCGTGGGGCGGGTGGGCGGTGCGGGTGGATGGGTGAGGAGATAGGAGGAGGGAGGAGAGGGCGGGGTCAACGGAGATAGGGAGGCGAGGAGGGAGGAGGTGGGGTGGGAGGTGGGGTGGGAGGATAAGGTTGGGCCGGGCGTGGGGGCGCGGTGAGAGAGAGAGGGTGGCGGGGCCGGGGTGGGGCCAGGCGTGCGGTGAGAGAGAGAGGTGGTGGCGGGGTCGGGGTGGGGTCAGGCGCGCGTGGGTCTGGATTTTTAGGGTGCTCTTTGCCGTGCGTGTCCTGTAGGGCGCACGGCAAAGTTTTTTCTTTGTCGTGCGCTTTTTAATAGTGCGCACGGCAAACAAATTTTCATCATTTTTATAAAATTCATAAAAATTACCAAATAATTTTTAAAAAACTTAGAAAATTAACACAAATTAAGTTATCTTGTATGTATATAGTACAAAAGATTTCAAAGTTAGGAGAATTTTTTTTGATGAGCAATGAATTTGGAACTTAGGGAAAATGTGGAAAAAATCTAAATTTTACTTAGAAAAACACTAAAATTATCAAATGGATTCGAAAAAACACCAAAATTTTACATTGAACAACTTATATTGTCTATTGCGTATAGAAAAAAAATTGAATTCAAATTCAAATTCGATCGTCGCTTTTCCTTCAAACCTAACCATCTACTTCTCAACTCTCTTAAACTTCTTCGGAGATGTTTCGATTTGTAAGCACCGTACATGACAAAATATTCAAAACTTGTTCACATTTTTACTACAACCTCCACGTATGATATCATGAGCCCTTGACGAATCTTATAATTTTCAGACTTCATTTGCATTTTTAGAATTTTTAAATCATTTGGACACACGATCATGGTCGTGTTTCCTAGTCAAGGAGTTCAAAATTTCTTTTGATTTCATGGAAGAGGTCTTAAATTTGGCTAAATAACATGAATATTACTTTTTCAATCATTTTATTCTATTATTTGAATCACTTGTAGTTCAAATTTGGCCTCTTTGAAAAAATTGCTTGAAATGAAACTAATTAGTTAAATATAGCAAATTAATACAAAAATCTACCAAATTTTACCATGAAGTATCACATGTTGTATGTATAGAGTAGAAAAAATTTCAAAGTGAAGTGAATTTGTTTTGAGGGACTATTGGATTTGGGGCTTAGGAGGACATATATATGAAAAAAAACTTTGCCGTGCGTTATAAAAAACGCACGGCAAAGATTCCTTTTTGCCGTGCCTTTTTTGTATAGCGCACGACAAAGGCACTTCGCCTCCAGTTGCTTCCTACCGTCTGGTGGGAGAAAAATGTTTGCCGTGCACCAAGAAATAAAACGGACGGCAAAGATTCTTTGCCGTGCGTTTTATTTTCCGGCGCACGGCAAAGATTCTTTGCCTTGCGTTTTTTAAAACGCACGGCAAAATAAGCTCTTTGCCGTGTGCCCGATAGAAAGCGCACGGCAAAGATCTAAACGCACGGCAAACGTCGGTTTTCCCGTAGTGTGAGTTGAGGAGCAAGTGCAAAATGTCACGTGTGAGCAGTCAATTAAGCTCAATATATAGAGCCCTTGAAGTCTTAATTACTACTAGGGAGTACTATTCTTAAGTTCTTAAGCCCGCCTCCAAAAAAAGTTCATGCATGCATGATGTTCGATGTCTTGCCATAGGTACTGGACACCTTGTTTAAAGCAGCAATGCAAGTTATTTAATTTGAAGGCCGTTTACATGGTTTGTTCTTACACAACTAAATAAAGGCATGCAGTATTAGTGAGTGCATTGCTCATCACTTGAGGTGACACCCGGCGTCTTGTGGCTGCAGCAAGTTATTTGAAGGCCGTTTACATGGTTGGATTTGACACGACTTAACAAAGCCAGTATTAGTGATCAGTGCATGCTCTCATAACTTGAGGTGACACGCGAATTAGGACATGTGTGGTTCAATTAGGGCCAATTCACCGGCGTCTTGTGGCTGCAGTCGGTCACAAGGTACCCAGCCGCAGCCGGGCCGTATGCCTCTTCTTCGAAGTGGTCGTCAAGAGGGAGGAGCGCCGGGACTTGCAGCGATGTCGACGAGGGGGGTTTTGGCACCGACGAGGGCACAAGCTCCTCCACGCTCTCCAAAGGGCGGGCGCCATGCACTGGCGGCGGCAGTAGCAGCGCCTAAGTGACGACGAGGAGGAGGACAGGCACGAGAACGGTGAGCTTGGTCATCTTTGGCGAGCCCTTAGCTTCTTGGTCGTGCTTTGGTATCAAAGAGCTTGGCTATACAAGCGCGCGGGTGGGGGCTTGAAATGACTTCGGCTCCCTTCCTTGTCTGTCGGAGCTGGAGCCGCACAAGTGATTTATATAGAGATGAAGTACCCATATATGTGGCTCAGTGGCTGCTGAGTGTTAACTCTATTTGAGTAACTGTAGTGGAGTGCCAATAACATAACATGGGAGCTATACAACATTCAGTACACTTTTTAATTAATGTAAACTTACTAGTGGTACGTTTTGTGTTTAGTAACTCAGCGTAGGAGTTGATGGATGGGAGTTCACTTAGTACATTCCCATTTATGTTCTTAATTATGGAGTGGGAAAGTTTAATAAATAAAGCTTCCTTCATTAAAAACTCCCTCAAATCATGCGTAACTAAGTGACTGTTAGGGCCGGGGTTGTCTTATTCCCAAGTTTGGTTGCCTTGTTGTTGTTGTTGTGTATATCTAAAAAAGAAAAGATAGATTTGTCATTTGTCTCAAGACACCATGCCGAATTTATTTATATTTTCAGAACTTTATTTATTATGATGAAAGTTTTCCATTCACATAGTTACCTAGAGCATCAACAAAATTTTCTTGACTCGCTCGTGAACTGAGCAGGTAAACCAACGGTGTCTTATAGTCCTAATAACGACTATATATATGTCAGCACTTTCCTCGGTTCACCATCGCAGGGTACGTATCAGCATTTTGTCGTTGCCACCATGTTTAAGTTCCTCAGTTAAACATGCACGGGCTATATAGAAATGAGCTAAGTTGGTGATATAGAAATGAGAGAGAAAAATATCGGACCTCCGGCGTTGCTTGGAAGGAAAAATCTAGTACCAGGACCAGGAGCACGACTGAGCACCCGATGCTGGGATTAAAAAAATACATGCACTTGGACGGTTGGGCAACTGGTGAGAAAAAGCTACCTAGAGGTGAATTGTTTATTGTAGGTGGGACCCCTTTAGGATGGTGGTAGAGTTTTTATTTTCAGAGGGAATCTAACAATTTTCAGAGCAAATTTAGCTAGTACATAGTCGGACATGGCATGTTTTTGCACCTTCCTCTGTTTTATATGCTAGAGTTGCCCTCAGGTGCAGCCATGGTTCCTACAAACGATCACATTGCAGAGAAGCCAGAGATGGTTCCTACAAATAAGCAGATTGTCGATAGCGAGCAGAGCACATCTGCAGGTCGCAGCCTCGCAGCTGTGCAGTACCGAAGAAGAGCAACAATCAAGGAGAGGCAATGATTGCCTTGCACAGTGAGCCGTGAAGCCAAGTAGGAAAGGTGAAAGCATCGTGAAGATTTTAGGGATTTTCTTTTTGTTTCTGTTTGCTTAGTGAAAAGAATAACAGATTGTATAGACGTGTTTAAGGATGCGTGATCCTAAGGAATCGGATGCCCGTAGCCTAAGAGGGAGAGAGAGTGAATTAGGCAACTTAAAACCTTATCCTATGACTTATCACTATTTACATCAAAGATAAACTAGAACATACTATCTAGATGTGCAACTAGGGTTGTTCTAGTGTGAAACTCCCATCCCAAAACAAGTTTTGCAACCTATAGCCAATCCTAGCAAGATACTACTCTAGGAAAGTAAAGGCAAGCAAGGATGCAAGAGAGTAATGCGGAAACGTAAAGGGGATGAGAGGAAGCAAACTCTTGACACGCCGATTTATCCGTGGTATCGGTGGCACTAAGCCACCCCTAGTCCACGTTGTTGAAGCACTCTACACAAGAGTATTGCTTCCCGGCCACCAAGTCTCTCCCAAGAGCACCACTTGACTTGCCACTAAGGCTCGCCACGAAGGCACTCGCCAAGCTCCCTTGGTCACCTTGATGCCGCCTCCACTAAGGAGCTTCTCCACCAAGGGAAGGGGGTCTCCACGTCCCCTGTACAAAGTGTCCTCGCCGCTCCACACCAAGCCGGAGGGTCGACGACGTCTGCCGGAGAGCCACCTAGGCTCCAAGGCTTCCGGCGCACCTCGTACAACTTGATCCACTCGAGAATCACCTCACAAGGTAGGCACACCTTGCACTCACTTAGCTCTAAGCTAAACTTAACACTAAGCGCACACACAAAGCATGTGCAAGTCTATAGATGAGCAATCTAGCACTTGGATGGATTAGATATGATCTTCAATGTATCTTGAACTCCTATGCACTTCCACACAATCCAGCCACACCAAATGATGGGGTGGAAGGGGTATAAATAGCCCAAGGCATCAAACTAGCCGTTGGGCCAAAGCTCCTGGAAATGGTACCATCAGATGATCCGACGCTGTCCTTTTCTTGGCGTCGGTTCATCCGTGCTACCGTTGCCTTCCACCGCACTTAGCCGTTGAGTCCTGCTGGCGTCATTCATCCGACGCTTCAACCGACGGTGTGTCAGTTCATCTGGTGCTTAAGGAAATCTTCTCCGAGCGTCTCTGTTAGCTGAAACGAGCCCGCCGGATGAACCGATGCTTGACTCCTTTTGACCGTCGGTTCATCCGGTGCTGAAGAGCTTCGCACCTGGACCTCTCTGTTAGCAAACATGCGGTCACCGGATGAACCGCTGCTACACCGTCGGTTCATCCGGTGCTACTAACCCAGCTTGCTTCTTCACTGATAATCATCCGGTGCAACTAGAATATCCACCGACGGATCATCCGGTGGTTATCATGTAAACTCCAGTCTTCACGCAGTGTACCGCTTCATCCGGTGGTTGCACCGACGCTGCTTCCAAGGGTACAGTCGGTTCATCCGACAGTGGCATTTCTTTTCTTTATCTTCCACGGTTTTGACCCTTGAAAAATATACTATCTTCTCATTTTGACATGTGGTATTTTTGCATTCTTGGGACCTAGAAGTGTCTACAAAGACATGCTAAACAATATGGTTAGTCCCATTAATCATGTTGTCATTAATCACCAAAATTAAGCTTTGAACAAATGGCATATGAGGCCATGTTCGCTACAGTGATTGATTCGCATTTTGTTTTTCTTTTCATTGTGTAATTCTTGAGATTTTTCAAAGTTTTCTTTGTACACGAGGATTGAATTTTGTCGGGGTTGGGATCCCCGTCGGGGCTCTCACCCCCGCTCGGGGACGGGGACGGGGACGGGAAAAAATCTCCCCGCAAGCTATGTTGGAGACGGGGAGCAGGAGGATTTTGCTCAGTCGGGGGGTAGAACGTTCTGCCAAAACCCGTCGGGATAGTCCCGTTGCCATCCCTAGACCTACTTGCTCCACAAAATCCGGCTGGGCTCCTGGCCATCATGTGTCCAACAAATATTGCCGTCGAGATTCAATAACCATCGTCGTTCAGTTATGCATACAACCTGGATCACGATGCACTTGCACTTTTGCTGCATGCATCGGCAGGCAACAGGCATAAACAGTGATTTTTTTTCTTGTTAATCTATTCTTAGTTTCGATCTACTATCGGTGGCAACCCTGCTAATAACCAATACTTTCTGTATTTGCTTCCAGGATACAATTACGAGGGCGAGTGCCCCAACTGCAGGCACACTTGATGTGTTCGATTAATACACGCCCACTACTGCACGCATCTATGGCAAGCCATTGCCCAAGGTACTCGGCGATGAGTGCCGCAGCTTCAAGACAATCCCACTCCACGATGGCTGCCACAATTCTGCAACAAGTGCCATGACTTGTCTACAAGTTTGCTCGCCCATGGTGGACAGCGACTGGCTGATGAGTGCTCATCATCTTTACCGGTGTATCGGTTTCGTTATTACCAACTATTCACCAGCACCACCGACCATCTCATCTCGGACCTCCATTGTGTCTCCGTAACTTTCACCGAGTGCTCAGCTTCACCAGGCCGCCAGCCCTCTCCGCCTTGCATCGCAGGGGCTCGAGTGATCGAGAGAGGGTTGGGAGGAGAGAGGTGAGTGGAGAGGAAATGGATGGCCGTGCCGTCGTGGCCTTGTGGGGAGAGAGGCTGAGTGGGGAGGTAAATAGGAAAAGAAAAATGGAAAGGAAAAAAGAAAAAGAAAAAGAGGAAAATGGAAAACTAAAAATAGGAAAAAGGCAAAAAGAAAAACAGAAAAAAGAAAAAAAAAGAAGGAGTTGAGAAGTGAAATATGTTTGTTAAAATAAGACAAGAGATGGTTGAATAAAATAAAGAGTAGTTGGTATAAAGTAGGAAATATAAGATGTATGAAAAATTGAGTCTATAAGGTATATAGTAGCAGACTGGCGTGTAGAAAGAGAAATAGAGAGATGAGCACATACATAATTCCAAATGATAATAATATATCTGCTCCTTACGTGGTATAAATTTAAAAACTTCTTAATTTAAATACTTGGATAATAAAATTATATTATAAAATGTGCGTGTCGCACGTGCCTCTATACTAGTTTTACCAAAGTCAGCAAGAAAAACCTTCACCTATTTTTTATATATTTGTATTCCAACCTCATTTAATTTAGGTTTACACGCTACTATTATTCTTCCGGTGTTGTGCCTCGCTAGCTAGTTGTAGTCTTGTGTATAGGCCGGGGATTGGAAAGATTTAAAGAAGCCAGTGTTTTTTATATCCAAATGAAACACAAAGGCTGTATATAAAGTTCCAGACGGCAAATAAAGATGTCGTTCCAGAAATATATTATATAGGTGAACAAATAATGGGTGAACAAATTAATTTGGAGTTTATAGATAGCAGGCAGAGGACGAGAGTACAAGAAAAATGAGCTTATTAGAGGAACTTAGCTCTGCTCGGCATGTACAACAACATAATGGAGGAGTTCAAACAGAAATGTTAAAACAGGGTAAACGTTGCAGGAGAAGTGCAAAATGTCACGTGTGAGCAGTCAATTAAGCCCAATATATAGAACTCTTGAAACCTTGAATTACTACTAGTATTTTGTACTATTCTTAAGTTCAGCCCTCCAGAAAAAAAGTTCATGCATGTTCTAAAAAAAAAAACGTTCGTGCATGCATGATTGATGTGTTCGATTTTTTGCCATAGGTAGTACTGGACACCTTGTTTCAAGCAGCAGGTTTTGGAAGGCCGTTTACATATATGGTTTTGACACAACTTAACAAAGACAGTATTAGTGAGTGCATGCTCATCACTTGAGGTGACACCCGAATTAATTAGGACGACATGCACGGCTCAATTAGGGCCTATTCACTGGTGTCTTGTGGCTGCAGTCCGTCACAAGGTACTACGCCGCTGCAGGGCCGTCTGCCTCTTCTTCAAAGTGGTCGTCAAGAGGGACGAGCGCCGGGACTCGCAACGATGTCGACGAGGAGGGCTTTGCCACTAACAACATGTCACGAGCTCCTCCACGCTCTCCAAAGGGCGGGCGTCATGCACAGGCGGTGCAACAGCATTGCCCGACGAGAATGAGGAGAAGGGTGGGCACGAGGAAGGCAAGCTTCGTCATCTTTGGCGAGCTTCTTGGTTGTGCTTTGTTATCAGGGATCTTACTCGGCTACTACAAGCACGCTGGTGGGGACTTGAAATGGCTTCATCTTCTTTCCTTGTGTCGGAGCTGGAGCCGCACAGGTGATTTTATATAGAGATGAAGTACATACTCGTGTGGCTCAGTGGTTGCTTAGCCGTGGTTGGGGCTCAAGCCCCTACCCCAGGAATTCCATGGAAATAACAGGAAGGAGGGAGAAGAAGACGAAAGAAGGGACAGAGGAAGAAGAGGGGGCAAACCTTTCCTCCTTCATCTGCCCGTGCGTATTGGAGTTTCAATAGCATAACATGAGAGCTATACAATGTTCAATACACTTTGTAATTAATAAACTTGCTACTATGTTTTGTGTCTAGTAAATTAGCATAGGAATTGATGAATCGGCGTTCACTTTAATACATGCTTATTTATGTTCTTAATTGTGGAAAGGAATTGAAATAAATATAATAAAGCTTCCTTCATTAAAAAAACACCCTCAAAACATGCAAAACTCCCTGATAATTATAAGTCTACTATATTATTCCAAAGTTTGGTTGCTTTGTTGTTGTTGTGTACCTAAAATGGTAAGTATAGATTTGTCATTTGTCCCAAGACACCATGCCGGATTTACTTATGTTTTCATAACTTTATTTGTTATGTTGTCCAAAATTTTATTTATTTGTGACCGAAGGCGGTGCAGTTTGGTAACGTGTTAGTGGACAGTTTTTGTGAGAGGAGTAAAACAAAATATAGTTTCATTTTATCAGATCAGAAATAATTAAGTTGATGAAGTTTTTCCTTTCCTCTGATATAAAATGTTTAAATTTTGCTTCTATGGTATGTAGACTTAGCTTGTATCCAGTGCAACACGTGTGAATTTTGCATAAAAAGCACCGCAGCGCTTTGTCTCGGTTGAAGATATCACATACTTGTTGATGTGTACCGAGTAGTACAAAACAAAATGGAACACGATTTGCCATTTGTGTGTCGTGCAAACCATACTCGTAGTCACCGTACAACAGGCATTTAGTTAGGGACAGATGTGTTGAGGTAGCTGGACGGTGAACGGAAATTTTGGATGTTTTCCGTGAGACAAGGCGCAAGCGGACCAACAGAAAGTTGTCCATTCACATACTTACCAGTTGGTTCCTACTTCCTACGTCTGAGCAATTTGTTGACAACGCTCTCCTGATGCCTTCCACTCTCAGATCGATGATTCGATGTCCATCTTTATTCTCACGCACAGGATGTGTTGTGCCTAGCTATTGCTAGTTACAAGGGGGGTCAGAAAGATTGAACACATGAAGTTTTCTTTTATGTTGTCACAAAAGCACAAAGGCTATATATATAAAGGTCCAGACGGGAAAGATGTTGGATAGGTGATTAATTAATTAACAATAATAGGTGAAGAGATGATACCGAGTTAATTGAGAGCAGGCCAAGGACTAGAGTAGGAGTACTGAAAAAATGAGCTCGGTTTAGTTTTTAAATTAGACGATGGCAAGCTCTGCTCGGCATGTATTGATAATAGAGGAGTTCAACTGTTCAAACAACTTTTTTTTGCGAATCAAGAACGTGAAGAGATCAAAACAAATAAGAGGTTGATTATTAGAGGTCAATCAAGTGATATTCTTTTTAAAGAAAACAATCAAATGTACGAATTATTAATTCGCAACAACGTTTCCCCTGCAGGTGCACCCATGGATCCTGGGTGCAAATTGTAGAGTTGGTGAGGAATAGGAGTCGACAGTTCGTGACAGGAACAGGGACATCTCGTGACATTGTTAGCAGATACACCTGATGGAAAAGGAAACACGTCGAATTTGCAGCGCGTACTATCCTGATGCCTTCCATTCTCAAAGCGACGTGTGTTCATCTTTGTTTCGTTTACGCGCTACTACCATTCTTCCGGTGTTAAGCCCTGCTAATTATATTGAGAGCAGGCAGAGAACGAGTAGGAGAAAATGAGCTTCTTATAGGACTCTGCTCGGCATGTACAACAACATAATGGGGGAGTTCAAACAGAAATGTTAAAAGTGGTAAACGTTGCAGGCGACGGGGCTTCTTCATCCAGACCACCGGTATAGTCACCGGTTCTCCATGCAATGAGTGCTGCGTGCCGTGTCGCGCACGAGGTGGGCTCATGGCGGCCATGTGCCACAACGCCAAGGAGGACGGTCATGAGGGTGGCGAGCTCGGCCAATTTTGATTTCGCTTCTTTCAGGTTGGCGACTGCGCGTAGACCACATAGTCGCGTGTCTCCGAGGCGACTCGAGGCACCGAGCCATCGCCGAACGCTCGCCGCCAGAGTAGACCACGCGGATGCGGCTGGCCGGGACGGCGGCGGGCTCCTCTGTTCCCTCCTCCTGTTGCGAACACTTGGATGTGGCGGACCGCGGCTGCGCGGTGCCTCGAGGCCCGATCCGAGCCCCTTGCAGATCCGCGCCAGGCGGACTCGCCGCTCATGGCGGCGTAGGCACGCATTCTCCCGATCCGCCTCCACGAGCTGGGTTCATGTCGATCCGCCATGGTCGGGCCTCGCTCACCGACTGCGGCGGCGCGGCACTACGGCGGTGCTTGCGCATGCGGGTCACTCGCCTTTGGGTGCCGGTTTGCTAGCGGTCATTTGCGCGGTAAACCGAGTTAGTTTATGACGCCTTCTATGTTGCGGACTTCTAGTGGCCTTGCATCAACATTAAAGATGGGGTGGTGCTCGCGGTTATAGTCGCGGGTCCAGGAGAAAGCCATGCCATCTTGCAAATGACGGCGGCGTATACGCCGTTACAGGCGCCGAGATAGCTCACCCTTTAGCCATAAGGTCCTCCGGTGAAAATCTTGCTCGTTGTGCACGACACGGCAGCATCGTTCATGTCCTACAGGCTGGAGGAACCTCGCATCAACACCATGCTAGCGCTACAATGGCTCTTCGCTGAAATCCTTCCTAGATGGTTGCATGTACAGGGTGTCGCTTCATTGGCTCTGCTCCATCTTCTTCCATGTTCCTTGGCTACATCGTCATCAAATGCGGTGACCATGATCCCTCTCTTGGATCTCCTCGTTCTCCTGTTGTCGATCCTCCTCTTTGAGGATTCCTCCTTAAATGGCGCCGGTGGCTCAGCAATTGGATCCGGATATGCTCCATAGGCGATAAGTCACGATCGTCACCGCCAATTTGACTCGAGCTTACGATCGCTTTGTGGAATGGAGATTGATGGCTTAGCTATTTGAAGGTGGCATCGTCGATGAGTGAATGATCGTCTGAGGACTAACCGCTGGTCTTGTAGCTATGTGTTGTGATGTATGCTCTTGTATGAGCTGTTGGTGGTTGTCTATTGGTGGTGCTGTTGTCCTTTCTCCCCTCTGGTGTGTGTGTTGAGTTTGTAAACTGCTGAACTTCATGTTTTTGAGCTTGCAAAAGCTCTATCAATGAAAGTAGGGGATTCTCTAATTCCATAAAAGGCAATTTGTTGATGTGGCAAGCAATTTAATGATGAGAGAGAGGTGAAAACTAAGAAACCAAGTCTAAGTTAGACATCAAGTCTACGCGCAAAACGAAGTCCGTGCGGATCTCGTGTGGCTGCATGCATGCATGTCCGCTTATTTAATAAAGCGAGGCGAAGATCCGAAAGGAATATTAGATAGACTCCATGATAGAAAATTGCATTGGAGACCATAGTTTCTTGTGATAGAGTCTTCGACATATAGACTCTATGAGTAGAGTTTGGGTTGGGAGTACCCTAAGAAGAAGTGGTCGGTCATCGCCGAGGCGAAATGAATGCTGATCGAGTTGAGCAAGTGCAAGGATATCAAAGTCGACGTTCGTTGTTGGGGAGTAACCCGTCTCCGAAGTGGAGCCAACAAATGCAAGCGCGAAGAAAGCACGAACTCACAAGTGAACCAAAGCGTGTCTTCGGGAGAGCCAAACAAGTCTCCCCTCAGACCTCTCTCCCCCCTTCCATTCCATCGGGGCTCGTTTAAATAGGCCCGCATCATTCACACTTTACATCTTTACCGCCTTTTTACATCGTGGGATCTTGAGTGCATTACGTATTTTTACACCGCTCGCCCAACTACCACCTTTACAACTCAACACTTTACACCATGGCACCTGGCATGTGGGCCCACACTTCTATCTCCCCCTTTAGGGATTTGTTACAGCCCCGAAGCTTCACGCCCGCTTCGCGTCACGTTCTCGTGTTGTCACCTTCGTGCGCCCGCCATCCTCTTCACCCATCGAGCGCCTTGAGCTCCTTCTCTAACATTTGCCCTCTAAGGTTCTTCGCACGATCTTCGGACTCTTGATGAGCGGCTCTGCACCTTCGCATGACCAGCACCTTCGACGCCTTCGCGCACTTCAAGTCGTCGAGCCTGCACAATCAGCAAAGAATAGAAGATGGCTGCCTCTCTCCGAAGGCTGTGAGCGAAATGGATAAAATAGGGGTTAGGTGCGAAATGGATTTCCCAACATTAGCCCTCGCTGCGAAGGTTTGTCCCGACGAGTAGAAATAAACTCAAGCGGTAGAAATATTTTACCGTGCCTCCCCATTTCGGCTCGTTCGGTCTTCCTTTTTCTTACACGTGTCCGGTTGTTTTGATTCTCCTGTTTTTCGATATTATTTTCCGCTCATTTCTTCCTATTTTATCGGGATACGCTTCCATAACTGTTGCTTTGATTCCTCCTATATTTTCTTACCACGTATTTCCTAGATTGTCATGCCTACGCGCCATCGCACCGCCTCGTGGCGGACCCTCCTCTTTGTTCTCGATCGCCAGCGCTCGCTCGGTAAGTTGTTGCTAACTTTGTTCTATACCTTCATTTTTGTTTCTTTTCCTGTATTTTATATACCTTCGCTCAACTAGGTTATGCTTGTCAGTATTTTGGTTTTAGGTTGCTGGTTGTTTTTCTTGTTTCATTCTTCTTTGTGATGGCTCAAGTCTGCAAGGTCAGCCAAGTCGAGGTTTTGGGCATAGTCGTGACACTTCTTGCTGAGTACGAGAAACTTGGTTACTTTGAAAGTGGGCAAGCTAGAGCCTAAGAACGGTGACTGCCCCAAGAGATGATGAGGTTGTGGTGTTCCGTGATCTTTTTGCCGCTGGTCTTCGGTTTCCACTCGATCCTGCCGTCATTGCAATTCTTCGCAATTTCGACATGTACATTCATCACCTTACTCCGAATTCCATTCTTGCTGAGCTTGTTCATGTGGGCATGCAAAACTATGGGTGTCAATCCCATGGCCAACTTCACCTCATCATCAGCCATTGTTCATGGAGACCAAGGTGATACATATATCAAGGAAGAGGCCCAATTTGCCTCCTGAACTTCAGATATAGATCTGTGGATGCCTGTCTATAAGAACAAATGGGAGGATGATTGGAACACATTCGGTTCTATCACAAAGTGGACGCACCGCTTCTACCTTGGTCAAGGAAATGCAAGATCTTCCGAAAGGTGTTGGCATAACTCCGATGACTGATCAATCTCAACTTTTCTTGGTTATCTTCGAAATCAAAGATTATGGGCCGCGATCTCCAAGGAGTATTGCTGCTGCAAGATTTTTCCGGTGAAAGTTGGCTGGTCTGTTGTCGCATGGAGCGACTTTACCAGCCCCATTAAAGTTTTTAAAAAGCTCGGTGTAAAACTCGGTTTGTTTTGTTTTCTCTTTACGCTTTTTGATTTCTACACTGTCTTTGTCTTATTTTTGGCTTTTTGCAGATATTGATGTTTTTTTGTCGAAGATGCTGCCAACGAAATTCGCCCTGCCAAGGAAGAGCATGATATCGAATCGAATTGGCGCCGTCGCGACAACCGTGTTTTCAATTCTTTGGCATTATTGTTGGCGATCGTCAGGTCACCATTACACGGCGTGAAGCTGCCGCTAAACGCGCTGCTAAGAAAGGGTCTGCAGCGCCAACCTTCGGCTGCGCTGCGCCTTCCGGCAAAAGACGCGCCACCAAGAATCCAACCTAAGCCGATGCAAGCAAAGATCTGCCTCTCGAGACTGTGTCTTCTAGCCCTCACATGCGAAACCAAAGTGATGGTAACAAGAGCACGAGAATGTGGCTGATCCTGCGCTGAAGCACTGGGCGTCGACAATGAGCAAGTTGATGTGACGGTATCACCGCCCGCGGTACCATTGCTCAACCATTCGATATTGACATTAGCGATCGAAGAGTGATGAAGAGCTTGCTTCGAAAACAAGTGGTAAAGCACCTGCGAAGACACCCTAAAGAACCTGTCCTTCTAAAGGCTGGTTCCTTCTTCTTCAGCGAAAGTTATTGATGCCTTGCTTAGTGCCGGCTGACAGCAGTTCGACCGAGTCGAGCGCGCCAGCGGTGGTGTTTTTTATCTTGCCGATTCTCCTCGGTTGTTGCACACCGTCTTGGAATTTCTAACTCCCGTTTCTTTGGTGATCGAAGAGGAAAAATTCTGTAGTGATGATCGCGAGCGCTTTGCTCCAAGAGGTTGGTCAATCTTCAGCTTCCCTATCATGGAAGAAGATCTTGGAGCTGATGAAGTTTTAACACAGGCTCAAGATCTTGCCATGAAAACCTTCGTTCTGCCGAGTTGCTCGACGCCATCGCGAAGCGTCATGTTCAACCTTCGTGAGCGACTACCCTTCGCTCTTGAGAAAATTGTCATAGTCAAGAATCTTGAGGACAAGAGCTTTCTTGCTTTGGAAAAAAATGTTGCTTTGTCCTCGAGATTGATTCTTTCACGAAGAAAATAGTTCTCTGCGAAGTTATTACCGAAGACAATTAACCGAAGAAGAAAAGCGAAGGCTCACGTCGTCAAGAGCTCGAACCGAAACGACTCATGCCGATCTTGTCAAAGAACATGAGGTTATTGCAAAGTTGAAAACATATTGTTCTGTTTGCAAGAAGGTTCATGATCTTTGATGGTTTTGGCATGCTCATACGCCAGAAGGTCAATACATAGGCGACATTTTCAAGTGGCTATCACATATCATCTCTAGCCGGCTTTGTTCCTTGGTGAGCTAAGCGCTGAGTTGCGGACCATTTGTCACTCGTGTACTCTTCATCACTCCTATCTTCCGAGCTTGCTTCCAAGACCGCTCTTCGCGATGATGATCTTTGGCCTCAAGAGACCAATGTTGACGATCCTGTCTAAGAATATTGCGAAAAACTTTGTTAAAGAGTTCAAAGTTATTTTTACTATGCGGTCAGTCTTGTGTTCATGTAGGTTACATTGTTGTGCTCTTCACTAAGCATTTTGCCTCTTTTAACATAGCTTCTCTTAGACTAGCCCCAGGTTTGGTCAAGTTTCACCTGGAATTTACCGGCCTTCTTGACACCATGGTGATGCGCTCGTGGCATTCACGGTCCTCTTGTGGCGTACAGCTATTTCTTACACTACTTGCGCTGCCCATGACCGAAGAGGTGTAAAGATTGTTGCTGCTGGCTAGTGCGGTGATACATTGTCTGTATGAACTATTGCAAATCACGCGTGTTGTGCTGTGTTTGAAGATGCACTTGTTATAAATCGTGCACTATTTTGTCTGGTTCTATGGTGAAAGTTTCATCTGAAATTTCATGCGTCCTTTGATGTTTTTCACAAAATTAACCGCACGATGAACGCATAATGCATCTAAGGATTTCTTCGAGCAATATAGTGAATCTTTTCTCATGATTCAAGTGATTGCGCTCACGAAAACGATTTTGCGATGTCAACCTTCGAGTAGTTCTTATTGTGAGTGTTCTTGTTGCTATCCAAGGTAGAGAGGCTTCTTGCTAAGATGATATGCATTTGTACATTGCGTTCTCACGATGATTACGCAACTCGCTGTTCATTTTCGCTTTGTTGAAGCGTGCTTCGACACTTTCTTGTTTGTAAAAAATCGTTTGTTTGAAAATGCGAAAGAACTCAGCGAAGC
This sequence comes from Cenchrus purpureus, assembly GCA_022644695.1. Classification (NCBI taxonomy): domain Eukaryota; kingdom Viridiplantae; phylum Streptophyta; class Magnoliopsida; order Poales; family Poaceae; genus Cenchrus; species Cenchrus purpureus. The sequence goes on along the minus strand of CP053462.1, from coordinate 113,722,088 downwards.
GTCATTTTTGACAACCCGATTGCGCAAGGCGAATATTTTTTCTGTTATATTCACAAGATACACGCTATTTATTTTCCCACTTGCCTGATATATTTTCAGATGTCAGTTCTGAATTACAAAGATACTTAAGGCTTTTTCCTTGTTAAAGAAGGAGATGATTTGGACTTTTTAAGCACTATCCCGCGAATTTTTCCTTTTTCCATACTCCTTTTATTGTTCCTCCATTTTGAGGACTCTTGTAACCAATTCTTTTTTGCGATTTCCTAAATCATTTGTTCCTTAAAGATATTTATTTTGTGAAAAATCATTTATTTATTCCTTGATTCATGATCATATTTTTATTCAGAAATCATTCAAGAATATTCATGAAATATTAAAATCATTTATGTGCTCGAATTCATTTATGTTTCAGAAAATTCATTTGAAAATTGGAAATTTATGTTCAAATGAGAAATGGAAATACTAAGAGAGCTGATCAGTATTCTCTTCTCAACAATCGACAACTTCACATAGAGGACCTCAACAGGACAATCGACCCCGCCCGTTTCCGCCACATGAAGACCTTTCAGGAGTTCCAACGAGGTATATATATCATGCATAACAAATGCATGAACATGCGAGGTATATATATCAAACCCCGTGAATAACAAATCAGCAACTTGTAGGCTTCAACCTCGACAAGCAAAAGACTAAGAGAGGTCGTACAAAGTAATCGTCGATCATGACGTGAAGTTTCATCAAGTCAACGAGCTTGGCCATGGGAACCAAAGAAGGTGTGGACAAGTTTGTGTCCCAATGCGGTGCTATTGTGAGGGACAACGTGCCCATATCATATAGAGAATGGAAGGGAAGGGAAGATAATCCATGGGTGGTTCCGATTCACTTAAGAATATGTTATGGGATGATATCCTAAAACACTTCACACTTTCACGGGCGTGAACGCAAACCTTGTGAAGTAGTGGACTCTCACGAAGATGGCAACTCAATTGCAGAGTTTCAAGAAGTAGCTGCATAGAGATTATAATCAAACTCCAAATTTTGATGATTATCCCAAGCTAAAGGATCACCGGTCAAGAATAGTGAAGAATTCACCAACAAGAGCGCGAGCTCGAGAAAAGAAGAAGATGGATTACAACCATCATCTTGGTCGCGGTGGTTACGCGGTTGCACACCAAGTGGCGGAAGATTGAACAAGACCTCCTCAACAAAGGTATCGTGCGGTCTTTGAGGAAGAACGATCGAAGAATTAGTATTATGCCCCGGTGGAAGATTGAACCACGGTGATGGTTCCTCGAATTCCTACCTACGTTACGGAGGCGGCACATGAGATAATCAAAAGAATGAAGACATCAAAGCGGGCATTGGTTCTGACGAGATATGGATGAACTCACTTTGGCCGGGAATCCGGAACACCCAGACGCCAGGGGTAGTCCGTGGAAGTTTGCTTTCAAGGGCGCCGACACCTCTGAAGCCGCAAAGAAGAAGGAAGCGTGAAGAGGGCGGCATGAAATGATGGAGCAGACTTAAAGATCAAGAAGAACATGAATGCAGATTGATCGATGAGTGGCCGCGAGCTCGGATCACCGCCGAGAACCGCCCCAAGCACCGGTGGATCCCGTCATTAGCCCTTCCGCTCACAAAAGCAGTTGTGCTTCCACAGAGGCCTCCGAAGAACAAAGGGCGGCAAACCAAGAAGAAGTTCAAGTAGAGGACAACGAGCGGTACCACGTGGATGAACTCACCGCACGCATGTGAGCTGCACAAGCCGATCGGCAACATCACAATGATGGTATAAACCTGATTATACGTGCAATTATCTCAACCTTTGATGTATGTCTCAGGCATTTAATAACTTCATCATTTCTACATATATGTAGGAATGGCTTTAGCACATGACGTACATGCCACGGCATGGAGATTCCAGCTGGCTACGCCTCAGTTGGTTTGGAGGAGATTGTTGACCCAAAGTATAACGACATAGAGCTAGACATCCAAGGTGGTGACGGGAAAGGACACTCCACGATGCGCTACGATCATATTGTGGCCCAAACGTTACATCATAATACCTAACATGTCGCCACCGATCCCTCAGTGTTGAGCGCAGCCACTATCTCCGGTCAACAATACCTCCGAGTGTTGCGGCAGCAGCCACCATCTCCGGGCCGTCACCGGGCCGGTCGTCCGAATGATTGGAGCTCACCGTCCACAACGGGAATTCTCCTGCCGCGGCGATGGCGATCACAATCACCACAAAGCATCAATCACCACCAAAGCAGCCTTCACCAAAGCCAAGAGGCGGTCTCGATCAAAATCTAGGCGTCTATGCGTGCCAAACCGGATCCCAAGAAGAAAGGGAAAAAGCTGCTGTTAAGGCGCCATATGACATGACAAAGATCGAAAATGAGGCGGAGTGTGATAAGAAACTCAAGGCGTGGATTGAAGGGAATAAAGATGCTAAACAAAAGCGCTCAAGAAATGGAAGCGAAAAGAATAAAGATCGTCAGAAACTCAAAACTTTCATAGAGAAGAAGGAAGCGAAAAGAGACAAGAAATTATAAAACCCCTACTAAGTGATTATGACCGGTCACTGCACAAGTCCCTAAAGAAGAAGAGACAAGGAGGGTCACCAAATAGTTACATCGACCCACCGGGGTCGAATGCCAGGATTATAGGAAGAAGAAGAAGGCAAAGCGTCGGCGTGGCGAAAGAGCCTTCAACGAAGACAAAGCGTCAAGAGCCTTCAAAACACAAACGTCGACGTCGGCGAGCCTTCAAGAAGGCAACACAAACGCCGACGTCGAAAGAGCCTTCAACGAAGAAGGCAAGACAAACGTCGACGTCGCAAAGAGCCTTCAACGAAGCGGCCGACGGCTGGCAGACAGCCTCGGCCTCACTGCAATCGAACAAGCTCTTGCACTTATGGACACAGAACAACTAGCGCATGTCATTCAAATGCAAGAGGGCTCCCACTACAATATTTTCTCCACGAATCACCTCCTCGGGACAAAAACTTCTAGATGGCACTAGCAAGGGAAATCTTTTGTCAGCGAGTTGGTGAAGAAACTCCCTACACAGATCTGATTGCATGACTTCTACATGAAGGCGTCTAAGGCGGGCTCGAGATGATTGGCATGCTTGTTAAAGGAGATTTTGGTGAAGGCGAGAAGTTGCCGTGATTCAAGGATATTTATGAAATTTACCATCTTGACTCCTTGAATACCGATCTTGTCATAGCTGGTGCTGTAAGTGATTGCAATACATACCCTAATTAACAAATTAATGCATACTCTAATTATTAACTTTGTCTTTTATTTTTAGAAGCGTGGAAATGCATAACATGCGGAAGAATGGTTATAACGAATAGGTTTCATGGACCCATCTTTAGTTAATCAAGATCAAGTAAAGCTCCAACCGAAACAACATTCAAAACAATCCTAAGGACCTTGTGTAATTTGCATTACAAGGATTTGATACTTCTACCTTACAACTTCGAGTAAGTGTGATTACCATCTTAATTACTAAGGGTTCGCATTTCTAATTATCTTATATTAGTTAACATTATTTAGTTCTAATCTTTTGAGCTTCCATGTATATCTGATTTCCTTTGGATTCTTCTCATAATTGATGTCAACGGAAGCAACGTCCGGTCTTTGATTCATTGAGAAGAGATCCAAACAAATACTTGGACCTTCAAGATATGTTTCAAGAGTAATAATTCTATTCATATGTTCCCTTTTATGCAATAGTGTGCTTTACTAACACTATCTAGCTCTAACTTTCATTATTTTCTGCCAGAGCTTGGGAAAAATTCAAGGCTGCCAACCCTGGAACATGGAGACCTAGAATAAACTTCTCTACAAATTTTCCGGTGCGTAAACTAAATAACAACTTCAGCTTGGGCAAATTAAAATGTATAACACTAATTTTTCATAATTATCTTCTTCAATTTAGTGCATGAAGACAGAACCGGGGACACATTTATGTTCATACTATGTGTGTGAGTTCATCCACAATTTCTGTGAGGCAGACCCGTCAGATTATATTGTAAGTATTATTTTAAACCAATTAATAATACATTTTTTCTAACCGCTTATATATTTAATTCTTGTGTGTAATATATTAAATTATTTGCACATTATAGAACAATATGATTAGAGACGCAATCATTGAGAAGAGGACCGACTCTTGGCGATTCAAGAAAGTCTCATGATTCATAATGGACCGTGATTGATCCAAAAGGCAGAAATCACTATGACGGTCATCCAATTCATAAAGTTTAATTAGCACCTCCGGTGGAACTTTAGACTAGAATTAGAATGGAACGGTATTTTGATGTATATATACTACTTTCAGAAAATACTATCTATGCCTTCGATGTAATATAATGTGTGTATATATTTATTTATAAGTTTATTCTCTTCATATAGTACGTATAGTAGACACGTATAATTAGTGCAAATATTTATACGTACACATAAATTACACCCATATACGTGAGAATATACACGTATAACATTATTAGAACAATTGAATTGTTCCAGGTATTTAGTCCAGCCCCGGACTAAAGGTACATCTGAGGGGTGTGCCCTCCCCTTTTGTCCCGGGCGGGGCTACCACCCGGGACTAAAGGGGTGGTGCACAGGCGCTGGTGTGCCCTCCCCTTTTGTCCCAGGCGGGGCTACCACCCGGGAATAAAGGCCACCATTTATTCTCGGTTGCCCATCTGGTGACAAAGGGGGGGCTTTTGTTTCTCTCTTTTCGTCCCGGTTGGGCTTTAGAGACTTAAAGCCTTTACCAACCGGGACGGAAGGGTGTTTTTCCACCAGTGTGCATATGATTCCTCAGCTGGTGATGTGTAATTCTGTTGTGCTAGGTCAAACTTCTCGTTAACAAAATATGGGTATTCAACATTTTCGGGAAAATGAATAAATGCCTTGATAATTAAAATCATATTTGAAGGCCGTTTACATGGTTGGTTTTGACACAAATAAACAACATACAGTATTAGTGAGTGCACGCTCATCATTTGAGGTGACACCCGAATTAATTAGGACGATACGTGTGGCTCAATTAGGGCCCATTCACCAGCGTTTTGTGGCTGCAGTCCGTCACAAGATACCCCACCGCTGCAGGGCCATCTGCCTCTTCTTCGAAGTGGTCGTCAAGAGGGAGGAGTGCCGGGACTTGCAACACTGTTGACGAGGCGGGCTTTGCCACCGACGAAGCTACGAGCTCCACACTGTCCAATGGGCGGGCACCATGCACAGACGGCAGCAACAGCATCACCTCGACGACAACGAGGAGGAGGAGGAGGACGGGCACGAGGACGGTGAGTTCGGCCATCTTTAATTTGGCGAGCCCTTAGCTTCTTGGTTGTGCTTTGTTATCAAGGAGCTGCTTGGCTACAAGGACGGATGAGGGCTTGAAATGGCTTCGTCTTCCTTCCTTGTATGTCGGAGCTGGAGCGCAAGGGTGATTTATATAGAGATGAAGTGCCCATATATGTGGCTCAGTTACTGCTGAGTGTTAACTCTATTTCAGTTACCGTAAGTGGAGTGCCAATAGCATAATATGAGAGCTATACAACATTTAGTACACTTTGTAATTAATATAAACTTACTGCTAGTACGTTTTGTGTTGTGTTCAATAAACTAGCGTAGGAATTGATGGATCGGAATTCACTTTAATTAGTACATGCTGATTTATATTCCTAATTATTATGGAGGGAAAAAGTAATAAAGCTTCCTTCATTAAAAGAAACTCCCTCGAATCATGCATAACTACTAAGTGATATTAGTGCCGGGGTACTGTATTATTCCAAAGTTTCACTACTAGAGAAACAAGCATTTGTCCCAAGTCCATTTTTACATTAGTACCGGGTATTTTAGCACCCGGTACACATTAGTACCGAGTGGGAAAAAAGAGCCATGGTGCGCCCCTCCGTGACCTACATTAGTAATGGGTTGTGTTACGCACCAGTACTAATGTGACACATTAGTACCGGTGCGTAACACGACCCATTACTAATGTGAGGTCAACACATTAGTACCGGGGGAAGAGAAGCTCTGGTACTAAATGTGGCACATAGATACCGGGTGAGAGCAACAACCGGTACTGATGCCGTAGCACCGCTTTCTCCGTTTCCCTCCCGTTACCCCACACATGAATATCTTCTCCCCTCACCGTATCTCTCTCTTTCTTATCTCTTTCGTTCTTATCCCATCTCCTGCATATCCCCTCACCGTATCTCTCTCTTTCTTATCTCTTTCTCTTTTCTCACATCTTCTCCCTCTCTCGCGGGCCAGAGGCGGCGCCGGGCACGAGGGCGGCGCGCCGCAGAGCGGGGCAGCAGCCCGCGCTGCCACCGCGGGACCGGAGCGGGGCGGGGCCGCGCGGGACCGGGAGCCCGGCGCGAGGTCGAGGCGGGCCGCCCGGCGCAGCAGCCACCAGCGCCACGGCGAGTAGTTCCTTGTTCGATTCATGAATGTGATCTTGTGATGATTTCTGTGATTTTTTTTATCAAATGGATGTTGTAACCTGTGAATCTTGTGCAAATGGTTCGGTTGAATCAATTGATGTTGTAATTTGATTGAATCAATTGATGTTATAATTTGATGATTTTTATTGTCGAATCCATCTGTTTGTGTGAATGTTGTGTGCTTAATGAAGAAGAACTGAAAAAAAATAAAGGAAAAGAGAAGAACATAAAAAAGAAAAGGGAAAGAAAAGAAAAAAAGAGCGGGTGGACGGACGGGGACAACAGGTGACGGGGACGGACGGAATGAACAATACTTCTTCACATTAGTACCGAATGAACAATACCAGTTTGAAAACCGGTACTAAAGGGGGTTGTCAACCGGTACAAAAAACTGTTTCGCTAGTAGTGTTTGTTTGCTTTTGTTGTTGTTGTGTATACCTAAAAATGGTAAGGATAGATTTGCCATTTGTTTCAAGACACTATGCTCGAGAATTTATATATTTTCAGAACTTTATTTATTATGATGTCCAAAATTTTATTTATTTGAGCAGTCATACATAATGGGGGAGTTCAAAAAGAGGTAAACGTTGCAGGCGACGGGGCTTCTTCGTCCTCCGGTACGGTCGCCGGCTCTCCGTCCATGGGTACCGCGCCGTGCCGCCGTGCCTGTGTGCCCAAGATGGGCTCATCGCGGCCATGCCACGAGGCTGAGGACGGTCATGAGGGTGGCGAGCTCGGCAACAACCGTATTCGCGAGTTGTGGCTAACCTTGCAAATTGCAATGGCTAGCCGTGATTACTCGAGTCACCGCTTGTCGTCACACTAGTTATGTGTATTCTCCCGATGCCTTCGACTCTCAAAACTGTTCATGTTTGTGATTTTTCACGCTCTAGCTCGGCCGTCACATATTCGCGCGCACTTCGTAATACCATCGAGAAAGAAGCGTGCGCACACACACACTTGGTCTATATATAAAAGCCGGGGCAACATAAAGAAACATCTATCTATATAGTATGCCAGTATATATGAGCTCTTGTCATTCGTATGGGAGCGATCACGTGCCCAACATTATATAATCTGAAGGTCATTTTATTATTACATGATTGACAAAACTCAATAGAAATAGCACATGATATGATTCACAAATTCATGTCTGCCGGAGTGGTCGAACTATGGAAAAGATGCGGCGCCTACGGTGTCTTATCGTCCCAGTCCCAGGCATCGAGCCCCACGGCGGCAGGGCCGTCCACCGCCGCCTCATCCAGGGGATGTCGAAGTCGGTGTCGACGTCGTCTACCGCGGGCTGAGAGGCCACGAACGACGCCGGTATGGTCACACATTCTTCCGCGGTCATCGTCATCTCTAGGGTGCCAGCGCCGTGGGCGGAAGAGACGAGGCCGGTGAGCTTGGCCATTTCTCTTCTTGGTGATGCTAATGGTTGTGCTCGCGACTGGTGGTGGCTTGGAATGGTCACGCATCTCCTCTGGTGTACGAACAGGTGCCTTGAGGAGTACATATAAGAAGAAGCGGTCCAGTGCAGTAGCACCATGCGAGGCCGAAATGAATGCTGATCGAGTTGAGCAAGTGCAAAATGTCACATGTGCGCAGTCAATTTGAGCCCAATATTTAGCTAGAGCCATGAACCTCAGGAAAAAAGTTCATGCATGATGGATGTCTAGCCATAGGTATTGGGAGGACCTTGTTAATTTAAAGCAGCAAGTTATTTGAAAGCTGTTTACATGATTGGTTTTGACACAACACAACTTAACAAAAAGGCAGTGTACTAGTGAGTGCATGCTCATCACTTGAGTTGAGGTGACATCCGAATTAATTAGGACGACTTGCGTGGATTAATTGTTAGGGTCCATTCACCGGTGTTTTGTGGCTGTAGTCTGTCACGATGTACCCCGCCGCAGCCGGGCCGTCTGCCTCTTCTTCGAAGTGGTCGTCAAGTGGGAGGAGCGCTGGGATAAGCAGCGACGTCGACGACGGGGGCTTTGCCACCGACGAGGCCACAACATTCACGCTCTCCAAACGGCGGGCGCCATGCACAGGCGGCGGCAACAGCACCACCTCGGCGACGATGAGGAGGAGGACAGGCACGAGGACAGCGAGCTTGGCCATCTTTAGCGAGCCCTTAGCTTCTTGGTCGTGCTTTGATATCAGGGAGTTTGGCTGCAAGCGCACCGGTGGAGGTTTGAAATGGCTTCAGCTTCCTTCCTTGTGTGTCGGATTGGAGCCGCACAGGTGATTTATGTAGATATGAAGTACCCATATATGTGGCTGAGTGGCTTCGAGCCTTAACTCTATTTCAGTAACCGTAGTGAAGTGCTAATAACATAACATAACATAACATGAGAGCTATACAACAACGTTCATAAGTACACTTTGCAATTAATAAACTTATTAGTACGTTTTATGTTTAGTAATAAATTAGCGTAGGAATTGATGGATTGGAGCTCACTTTAATTAGTACGAAGTACTACATGCTGATTTATGTTCTTAATCATGGAAAGAAAAAATTTAATTAAGATTCCTTCATTAAAAAAACCCCCTCTATCATGCATACTAACTAGTTAAGTGATGTTATGGCCGGGGTGATCAGAAGTCTGTTACATTATTCCAAACTTTGGTTACGTTGTTGTTGTGTACCTACAAATGATAAGGATATATTTGTTATTTGTCACAAGACACCATGCCGAAGAATTTATTTATATTTTCAGAACTTTATTTAATATGATGTCCAAAAGTTTATTTATTTGTGTCTGAAGGCTGCGCGGTTAGCTTAGGTATCGTGTTAGTGGACAGTTTTTGTGGGAGGACTAAAATAAAATATAGTTTTGGTGGTGTATCAGAAATAATTAAGTTGACGAAGTTTTTTTTTCCTTTCCTCATACTAGTAAAATGCACGTGTGACACGCACATGTTTAAAATATGTATTTTTTAAAATATCAACTATCAAATTAAGATCTATTATTTAAGCATAGACGCACATGCGACACACACGTATTTTAAAAAAATAAAAATATCATTTACATTAGCCTTGATATATTATTTACAATAATATGTATTTATTGATATTTTTGGTAAATTTGCATATTTAGAACCATAAATTGAAAGCGAGGTAAGCTCAGAGTTTCCAACTTTGTGTACTGTGGAGTGTTTGGGAGCAATCCGGAGCAGCCAAAATAGTTTCACTCCATCAACTCTACAAATTTATTCTGTCAAACACGTCCAGCTCCACCAAAAAAACCGTGGAGCAGAGGAACAGATTCACTTTTTTTAAGTACCTCAAGAGATGCTAAAAAACCTATGTTTCAAACTTTTCTGTTGTTGATAGGTAATTTAATTACCCACCAATACCACTTGTTACCCATATCTAATCGGTAGGAAAAAATGATGACCGCGCCGCCGACATATCACGCCGCCGCCGACGAAACACGCTCCGCCGGATTGCACCGCCCCATCGACCACGCCACGACCCAACCTCGTGCACCGATCGCCGCATCGCACGCTGGCGTGGCGAATCCTTGGCAGCAGCGGCGAAGCGGAGGTGCCGCCTCCTCATCGATCGCGGTGCCCCAATCTCTATCGCGCTTGTGCCAACGCCGGCGCCACGCCGCTGCCGCCGCTCATGGAGGTCTGCCTTGGTAGCTCGACGGCGGCGCTTTCGGGATGTGAATAGAAAGAATAGTTAAACAACATTTTGCTCATAATTTTAAAATTTTCTCAACATTTATTTTCTTTAGAGGAAATATAGTACAGGAAAAAGGCTTTGTTTGTTTTTCGAAATTAAATAAATGGTTATGTGTGTTGCATACATGCTGATGCATCTCGGTGTTTATGAGTGCAAAAGATTTTTTAAATGTGCTTAGGTGCTAACCAAATCCTTTCGAGAATTTTTCCAGCTTTTTCTAGAATTTTTTCTCATTTTCTCTGAGCTTATTCTATTTACTAGAAGGCTCTAAAATCCTTTTCATGAGCTCCAAATATTTTATTTGGATTGTTTGTGTCTCAATCTATCTCTGGGAATTTTTCTGGAATTTTGAGAATTTTCTAGGTATTTTTCGTGCCTCTAAACATTTTCTAGACTTTTCTGGAATTGTTTTTGCACTGAAAATAATTTCGGAAAATATTAAAGAAAACCATCCTTTCCTTCTGGGCCGAGCCCACGAGCCCGACCCATCCCCGCCGACCCGCCTGCCCCGACCTGCCGCCAACCCGAAGCCCATCTGGCCCAAGACCGCCACCCGTGGCCGGCACGGTCATGACCGCCGTCGCCGCGGTTTCCTTGGCATGCGCGCCAGGGAACCTCGTGCCCCGCGCCCTATAAAAGGCGAGCACCCGAGGCCCCGCGTGCCCTAGCCGTCCGCCGTCCTAGCTCGCCTCTGCGCTGCGCCGCCGCCAGAGGCCGAGCGCGCTGCCGCCGGGCCGACTCACGGACAGACGCCGAGCAAGTCGTCCCTGCCACGAGCAACGCCTCGCCGGATTGCACACCCCCCGATTGTTCCGCGGGAGCCCGAGCGCCACCGCTACTTGGTGCCGAGCAACAGGCCGCCGTCCGCCGTCGCCGGCAAAATTCGGCTGCCTCCCTCCGTCCCCGCCACATGTGAGCACCTCCCCGAGAGCCTTTCCTTTTTTTTGAACTGTCCCTTTCCTTGTCTAGCATGGCCGAAGCTCTTTGAGCTGATGCAATATTTTCTCCCACCCAAAAATCAGACGCAAGCCATGTTTAATTTATTGGCTCTGCTGGCCCATTCTTTTATTTATTATTTCAATCTTTGCCTCCTCCCCACATATACGAAGGTCCAACTCAACATCGACTCACATAGCGCCTGCACGGCTTGGAGTTGTGCTTGTGCACGTCAACGCTCAAGAAGGCCGGCCCAACATGTGTTTTGTCCAGCCACGTGATGGTCTCTTTTTATCCAGTGTTCGATCGGCAATAACCGGCCTGTGCCCTAGCTCATTATCTCGCCTAGTCGCCGCCGTCGTCGCCTCGACCAAGATCTAGTGCTGCGACACCGTCGACCATCAGTGCTCCGTTCCGCTGTGCCGTGTACGAGTTGGTCGTGGAGCTGTCACCGCTAGGAAGTCCGACGACGTCGCCGTGGATCCATCTCTGCAGCTAGCCGTCTACCGTTCATGACTACATGTACGCCGGCCGTCTTCGATTCATGTCGACACCAGCTATGCTCGTGATCTTCTGGCCGCCGCTCGTCATCTCGTTTCACCACTAGAGTTACCCGTCGTCATTGTTGTTGCCGTCCACCGTGGTATTTTGAGGTGAGGACGCCATAAAGATCGTCATTCTGCAGTAGTTCGGTTTTAATGCTCACCCATAACTTTCGTCTCTCCAAGGTCACCACATCGCCTGCTTGTACGGCCGCTTGACCCCTCCACGGTGGCCACTGGCCAAGTCATGTGCCACAGCTACGCCCTCTCATCGTCACCGTCGGTCATCACCTTCTTGCCGAGCTCGACGCCGACGCCGCTGGTGAGGACCTGCACATGCACATCTCTGTCCATCGTTTCTAGCTAATCCGTGCAAGGCTTCATGCACGAATATATCACCAGTGACGTGCTTGTTTAGCTACTCATGCATGCACGTCCATCTTTGTCTCTAACCCATGCATGCTACTTAATTAGAACTCGTGCTGCCTGCATGTGCTACTCCTGCAAGTTATGCTGCCTACGGCCGTGCCCTCCTGTTGTTGCATGCCAAAACTCAGCTGAAGCCTTCTACTGTGTCTCTGCTACAGCCATCGCAAGCCTTTAGAAGCAAAGCACCGAGCAGAATATGTTGGCCATGGAAAGAGAGCCACGTACAGAAGCCAATAAAAAGCCCATCTGCCATGCAAGTGATGGTGTCATGATGATGTCATGCCTACGCAATAAGTGAGACCTTTTCTTCTAGAAAAGCATCTAGGAATACATGCTAACAGTTTTTCCTTTCATTAAAACCCAATAATCTTTTTATCCATCCATAAAATCCTTACCCACATGTTAGAACCTGTTTATCTATTCTTTTAATTTCCTTTCAGGAATTTTTGTTTCGTGGTGACATTGTCCATACGTCATGTTCAAATAGCTATCCTTTTCATCTGAAAATCTATATCATATTCAGTTCAATTCCGATCTTTCCTTTTATGCTCATCCATGTTTTAGCACCGTTTTAATCCGTTCAAGATGCGTTAGTTTCATAATAATGTAAAGCACACGTTAGTGGTGAGTTTTCATCATGCATATGCTTCTGAAAATTAATATAATATTAATTTTGTTTAATGCCTATTAAACATGTCTTCTTTGATTAAAAGCTACATAGTGTTATACCCTGTTTTTCATATCAATGTTAATTTGATTAATGTTCACTCCACATGCTTTTTATTAATAAAAGATGATTAGTGTGCCACATCTCGGTTTTTCATAAACCAAATGTTAATTGCTTAATAATTAATTAACTTTTCTAATTAAAAGTTGATTAGGCTTTTACACCAACTTTATACATAAATGTTAATTTGATTAATACCAATATAATGTTGTTTTCAGTAATAATATTATGATCCACTCAAATCATAAAGTTACGTTTAGATGATTCATATAGTTTATCTTTTCTAAATTAAATGTTTAATTGGTATAATCTATATATGAATTTTTATAAATAAAACTTGATTAGTTCTTTACACCGGTTTTATAAATAAAGTTTAATTTGCTTTAATTCCAACTTAGGGTATTTTCTTTATGAAATATCCTTTACATATCTTTTGCTAATTAAAAATAAACCAAGCTCATAGTCTCTTATTGTTTGATAAAAATCTCTCGATAGCTTTTGTCTCTTCAACCTTAGTTACGTTCTCAACGTTGCGTAACCATAGATTCGAGCCTATCCTTTAGTGCGCTCTTTTAAAGCTTTTCTTTTGATTGGTGCCTTATTCTTAGTTGTACTTGTTTGTTTCCCTTGTATGTTTGTGCTCGATGTTTGCTTCAAGTAGAAGAAGGATCGTTGTTCGTTTGCTTTGAAGATAAAGAGTTCCAAGAAAGCAAGAGTTGAAGAGCATTAAGAGTAGCTTTTCGTTGGAGAAAGACAAGTGTCTCTAACCACCCTTCTACCTATGCTTTATTTACAAGAATACTATGCTTTAATCGGAACATGGAGCGACCACCCAGGAACCAGGTGCAACCACAAGACATATGGCTCTGTCTTGGCTAATTAATTAGAAACTTTAGTGTGTGGTATGCTTTACGATAAGGGTTGGGGTGCCAGAGTTGGTGTATAGCCCGGCCCTCGTGCCGATCTGCCTGTGGTAGCCTTGCAGCCTCGAGAGAGGGTTATACATTACGCTGTCATGAAACCTAGCGAGCATCCCACACTAGAGAATCTTTGTAAAGGCTTCGTAGTGAAACTCATGCCACTCACCTCGGAAGTGTTTAAGGGCTTTGCAAACCCGAGCATATATGGGGACACGACTTGTGGGTAAAGTGTACAACCTCCGCAGAGTGTAAATCTAATCGATTAGTCAGGTTTCGGTCATGGAGCTACTGACCCTCACATGATTAATATACTTAAAGATGGAATTAAATCACTTTCTGGTTATTTCTTGTGGTCTTGCTGAGTACCAACCATAAGTGTACTCAACCTTGCTAAACTGCTGCTCAGAAGGAGAAGATGTGTGAAGCTGTTGAAGATGATGATGCTAGGGCATACGCAGCCCCGAATGAAAGTGCCTGTGAAGTTTGGTGCTTCGTTTCCAGGATTGAGCTGCTTAACTCTGATAGATTTGTAAGTTTGTTTATGTTCTTTTACGTGATATTGTTTCTATTATTCACTTATGTCAACTATATGCATGAAACTTGATCCTGACATGCATATAGATTTACACTTGGTTTTCTTTGGAAAAACAGGTGTGACACGAACCCGCCTGCTCCCTTGCGCCACGACCCCTACCCCGACGCGCCAGAGGTTGTTGCTAGCCGGCCGCGGCCTGCGGGCGCCCAGTTGTGCTGATTCTTCTAATTACTTCAATTTGGCCGAATCAATAAAATTCTCCAAAAGCAATCGATTCGCAATGGCAAGGCGGGCGGGGGAATTTCGATTCCTACATCTTGAAGAACCAATCACGAATCAGATGGATGGCCATGGGTGTGAATAGTTTGTGTGCCTGTGAAGAGATTGATTACAAGAGGCAGTCGACAAGGTAGGTGCCGATGGCGTCGACGGTCTTGTCCCCATACTACGCGACAACGCGGGTGCGGCTGTAGACGGACTCAGACGGCGAAGGTCCACGTGGGCAGCATGCACTTGAGGCAGGACACCGTGCTGATCGTGCCGCTCGTCCGTGCTGTCCTGCGCCTTGGAGGTGCGGAGGCTGACACATCAGTGGACGGAGAGGAGCGGCTTCTAGTACTCGTCTTCCGCGGCGTCGCCATCGTAGATGACCCTGTGCTCACCACTGTTATTCCCTTTTCATTTATTTTAATGTAAGGAATAGTCCATGTAATATTCTTTGAAACGGATACTCTGTTTACACCAGATCATACTACACCTTCCCTATGAATTCTAGGTACAACCATGAATTAGTCAGGCCCTTGGACAACCCTCATCCCCTTTCCCTCCTTTCATATGTCGACAGTGAGCTATATCCATCAACATAAACCTGTGAAAACAAAATATTTTAATGACCGAAACCAAGGCCACCTGTAAAAAAAACAAATATAAGTTGTCCAAAGCCCGAACTCCACACTGCAATTTTACCTTGCATATGAGAATGTGAAAGAGTTCTAAATAACTGGGAAGAGCATAATAAATAGTCCCTGGCTCATTCATGACCTTTCTCATTGTGTTTATACCAGCTATACGCCTTATGCAACAAGTATATGTAAGCAGGAATTATATAAATCATTTTGATCTTCTCCCACTGTGCTTGTGTTGACGCCTTTTCGGAGCCAACAAGCACGCAAAGGAGCTCCTTGCTGCACCTCGTGAGGGGCGGTCAGACCGCTGAGGCGGTCGCGGTCGCCGGGTTCACCGGCGAAACCAACGCCGCCGCCCGGGAGGGACCCCGTCGGGGCAGGTGCACCTTGGGTTGTCCTAGGCTCGGCAGGCCAGCTAGGACGTCCTCTCATGCCGCGGAGGTAGTAGAGGAACAGCACATGGGGTTGGAAGAGTAGGGTAAAGAGGAACGGAAAGGTAAATACGATAAAAGATAAGTTTGATAGATTCGATTGTGGATTCTTTCAATCGGCCGTGGCTCTTTATATTTATAGGGAGGGGAGGTCTTGCCCCATTAGGAGTCGAAACCCTTACAAAACCATGTCAAAATACAACTCCTAACACGTATTTGGCGGGCGGTCTAATCGCCCTAGGGACGCAGATCGACCGCGTGCGGGTGCATCTTCCGAGGTTTTATCTCTCTCATCCGGACTCCGAATTGGATGTTCTATATATGGATTTTGATGTACTCGACGAGACCTATCCAATGGTGAAGTCCAAATTGCCTTTTGAGGTTTTTGACCAGGGCGGTCAGACCGCCTATGTAGGGCGGTCAAACCGGTTTTACCCGGTTCTGTCAATTTTGGGTGTCAACATATGTCCTCTTGTTTTCTAGCAAAGTATATGTGCTAGAAAACATTCTGAATGTACAAAATAATCTAAAGACGATGATAAATAATACATCACCCATGTGATGGTCTCTAGATCTTTTATGATGCCATTGTAGCCGAAATAAAATCCTAATAAATACAACATGTATGAAACTACTATTTCGGCCTCTAAACTACATATCTAATAACTGAAGTCTTGATGTGGTCATGGTGGCCAACCATAGCTCCTTGGTGCATCACAAGCATAATATTGATAATTGCAAAAATAAGACCAAGGATTATACTAAAACCGTGGATTGAAATTGTTTATACCTGAATAAGCATTCCATGGCACATGCATCGATGGGACGAATGATGAAGACCAGTGTGACGACCGTCGACGCTTCTTTACTCTTGGTGATGAAGAATTACTATTTTGATCTAACTGATTTCTTTTCTTTTGCTCGGCTATCTTCTGATACTTATGCAACAACTCAGAAAAGCTTGGCTTATTCCTCATCACCTTGCTATTTGGGGAGATACTCTCGACTCTACCAGAATTTCTGGCGAGACCGGTCAGACTGGTTGGTTCACCGGTTAGACCGGTGCCTTGAGGACCAGCCACTTTTAGATCATGTTGCCCCCCAGCCGAACATGATTGTTGTTCAGCTATATTATTTATGACATATTTATCATTGATGACAATTTGATCAGTAGATCGAGCCGATGATTTTTCAATAATCGGCTTTTCTATGTCTGGTGTCAAATCTGAATTTTTATTTAATCTACCATCTTTTTTGACACGATAGACTTGTTTGATCACCTTTCGCTTATTTTTCTGTGTTAACTGATTCTTTTGATCAAAACGGTCATTATGCATAGGTGATGACTCATTAATTACCGACTTTCTATGATTAATACAGTTAGGACATAAGTAACTATGAGAAGACGGCATATATGAATTATAATACCAAAGAGAATAAGAATAATGCATATTAAAGTAAGGTTCCCATGGCATAGGCATTGATGATCCATATGGAGGAAACAACATTGATTTGTGAGAGTTACTCCATTGCCGATTCTTGTTATGGAACTTCTCTCTAGGAGAAGATTTTGAGCGTTTAGAATTTTTAGACCGACTAGCATCATTGACATTATTTTATCTTTGAGACTTGGCCGAAAGTTTCTCATTAGACTTCGGCTTTTCTCGTTGATGCTTACGGCCTTTAGATTCAACAGTTTTCCAAACACCAATCTCAGGCTTTTTGAGTTTAATCATCTTTGATTTTGATTTATTTTTCAAAACTTTGGAAGAGGCGGTTAGACCGGCTTGAGAAGCGGTCAGACCGGTGTAGACACAACCGGTACCTTTGCCTTTGTTTTGTTGCCCCCCGAGCGTACTAGGGGGTTTTGGGTCAACAATTTCGGTTAGATACGGCCGACTTGTTTTTTGACCAACAACATCACAAGTTGGCAAAACTATGCAAGGATCAATAATGTCATTGGTCGGCTTTTCAATAACCGACTCCCGATTAAAAGGAATCAGATCTACACTATTTTTCTTATTAAGTAAGTCATCCACAAATGCAAGTAAACTGCTTATAAGATTAGCAAAGGACTTACGATGCCTCGGTAGATCATACATCCTCAACTCATCGATGACAGCTATTTTCATCATGATGACACCTTGTTCTGCAACCTGATAACAGTGAGGAAGTATTTCTTCGTGGATGCCCTTGCTTAGATCTTCAGGTAATCCTTCAAGTGCCATCAAATTGCTAGAGCTTGATAGATCGGCCATGATAGCCAGATTTCTCGTTCCCCAGCGGAGTCGCTAATTTGTTGACGCCTTTTCGAAGCCAACAAGCACGCAAAGGAGCTCCTTGCTGCACCTCTGCGTAGGGTGGTCAGACCGCGTTGGAGGGGCGGTCAGACCGGGGTCGCCGGGTTCACCGGCGAGAAACCAACGAACGCCCGCCCGGGAGGGACCCCGTCGGGGCAGGCGCACCTTGGGTTGTCCTAGGCTCGGCAGGCCAGCTAGGACGTCCTCTCATGCCGCGGAAGTAGTAGAGGAACAGCACATGGGGTTGGAAGAGTAGGGTAAAGAGGAACGGAAAGGTAAATACGATAAAAGATAAGTTTGATAGATTCGATTGTGGATTCTTTCAATCGGCCATGGCCCTTTATATTTATAGGGAGGGGAGATCTTGCCCAATTAGGAGTCGAAACCCTTACAAAACCATGTCAAAATACAACTCCTAACACGTATTTGGCAGGGCAGGGCGGTCTAACCGCCCTAGGGACGCGGTCAGACCGCGTGCCCGGTGTGCAGATCTTCCGGAGGCTTTATCTCTCTCATCCGGACTCCGAATTGGACGTTCTATATATGGATTTTGATGTACTCGACGAGACCTATCCAATGGTGAAGTCCAAATTACCTTTTGAGGTTTTTGACCAGGGCGGTCAGACCGCCTATGTAGGGCGGTCAAACCGGTTTTACCCGGTTCTGCCAATTTTGGGTGTCAACAGCTTGATTAGAGACCTAATATATGAACAACAGCATGTATAATATGAAGTTGGTACACAACATTGACTTGTTAGTTGTCCATCAGATTGCAAGAAGAAATCAATTTTTCAGTCTGGAAGCAATCTAACTCTGATAATAAAAATGTAACGTAGCAAGCAAAAAAAAAACAATTTATGATGGATTGTGATGATCAGTCCCAACCTGCTCCTCGGCCAGTTGAAGGCTAGTTAGCAGACTGCACCCTTTGTTGGCTTGAGTCACGGGGACAATAATTGGAAATCATTCCTGCCCGCCATTGCTGAGTGGCGTTTGGACTTTGGACACATGAATCCATGATTTATTTCTCACGCTCCAATCTGCCATTGTGCCCTTCAATCAAACACATTAAGAAGAATAAGAAATTGTAAGATGGCTGGACGAACAGGAAACAGAAATTTGGATAAGAAACAATTTCGGCATGGTGCTCTGCCCTCAATCCTACTGCCCCGTCACCTTCCTAAGATCCTCCCTCTACAAACCAATAAACGCCTAAAACACCAAATGAGATTGAGGAAAAATAATATTTCAATAAGGATCAGAAAGGGCGCTGCTAGCGCCCGGACGTCCGTTCCGGGCGCTAGCCGTCGGACGGGTTCGCAGCCACACGATCAGGATCATGAACCATATCAGCCGTCGGATCGTGTTGCGAAGCGTTTTGATGTTGCGAAGCATGTTGCAAACAGTTTTGAAATGTTGCGAACCATGTTGTGACCAACATTCAACCTCGGAGCCCCCTCCCTCCTGCCCAAGTGATTCGGCGATGTTGCGAGCATGTGGTGATCATGTTACGAGCTTGTGGCGAGCATGTTGCGACCAACATCCAAACATTAGCGTGTTGGGGCCATGTTGCGAGCTATGTTGCTTGCAACATCCAACATCTGACACAATCCCTCACAACCCATGTTGCGACCCATGTTGCGTGCAATATCCAACATCAGGAGCCCTCCTCCCCCTCTCGACATAACACCCAACATCACATGTCTGCAACATCGAAACCCAACATCCGCAATATTTAAAATTAATAATTGCAACATCCAACATCAGGGGCTTTCAAATCTCCTTCTCGACACAACACTCAACATCACATGTCTGCAACATGAAAACTCAAACATCCGCAACATCGAAAAATAATATTTACAACATCAAAAATATGTTAAAAATGTTGATAATGATCCAACAGCGTGTTGATTGGAACATTCAAATGTCTCCTTGAAAAATGCAACATTCAAATAAAGCACTTGCAATATGTGCATTAAACATTTGCAATATCACACATCATGATTCTCTTTGCAACATCATTACAAACATCTATACGAAACATTTTTCAACATTCTAAGATGCTCAGCCGTCAGATTGCCTCGCTGTCATGCTGTCAAGGAGCCCCTGCACTCACACCCATACCCGTTGCAAAAAAGCACGACTGAAACATCATGAAATGGTGATTGCAACACCACAAAATCACTGTTGCAACATCACAATTCGCCAAATATCTGCAACATCACTGATGCAACGAAGCCTCTCCTACTCGACCGCCACCGACCTGCAGCCATCGACGACGATGACTTCGATGGGGCGCCGAACATGGCCTCACAGCTTCTTGGGCTAGCACGCCACCGGCTTGCCCCAGTGCTCGTGTAACACGCCGCGGTACAGCTTCGCGACGAGATGTTCGGCCGCGTCGCCCGCTGCGGCTACGCGGCATCACCATCGGCGTCGGCGGAGTGCGGTGGCTGCTCGTCCTCGGTGGGGCATGGGGCGCGGCCTTCGGCGGCCCGCGCTGTGCACAACAACGGCGTGACGGATGTTTGGCGCGTCGCTGCCGCTGCGGCTACGCATCGCGCATCGCCATCGGCGTCGGCGGCGCGGCTGCTCGTCCCGTGGGGCACGGGCGCGGCCTTGGCGGCGGCCGCGAGCTGTGGCACAACGACACGTGTGCGGATCGACGAGGGTCCCGAGCGCGCGCGGATCGGCGGCAGCGCGATGGCTTGAGCAGGGCTTCAACGGCGACACGAGGGCGCTTCAGCGGCGGCGTGGGTACCCAATCGAGGTGCGCGGCGGTGCTAGCCCTGCGCAGGAGGCGACGTCACGCGGAGGTGCAGCAAAGCAGCGAGCCGCGAGGTCCGACGCGCGGGGTGGTGCGAGTCGCACGGCACTAGCATGAGGATAAGTCTCAGGTGGAGCCCACTCATAAGGAAAAAAAGGGAACGGAATGATGGGATTATACGGACGGAGAGCGTCCGGAGGCGTCGGACGCCTGACTATGAGCATTATGTATCGGAAATAGCAGCAGCGCCTGTAGTGGAGACAGATGCGGGGTATAAAATCAAAGACGAACAAAAAACTGATGAGGTGGACCAATGGTTGTCCTTGTTGAGATACTCATCCTCGAGGACCTGGAGGAGGAGAACGGACTCTTCTAGGGCATCCTCGTCCTCAAGGACCTGGAGGACGTAGCGACTCTTCTAGGGTGGTACTGTAGTAGTCATCGTCGTCTTCTTCCTACTCCAATTCCGACGAGGACACGGAATCCATCTGCCAATGATGATATCCGATCAGCCCCTAATCGAAACGGCTGCTGATAGAACCCCTTGCACGGAATAATGAAGGAACAAAATTGGGGAGGTTACTAACGGAAGGAAAAGAGCAGGCGACATGATCAGGAACGGAGAGTCACGACACCGCGTGCAGGAGTTGTAGGCGGAGACGAAGTTCAGAGTGTGCGGGCGGGAGTTGACCGCTGTTGCCACCGGCGTGTCCTCTCACACCAGGCGACAAGAAACTGTGATGGCGATGGGTGGGTACCGGGAACGAACTTGGGTGGGCCTAGCGGGTAGGCGTGGGCGGGTACGATGGGGGCGGGTGACAAAAAGAATTAGTTTTTTATCGAACGCTTTCAAATCAAGTGCGATTTTATGGTTATTGTTTACCTTTTCTACAACAATTAGATGATGGGTGGGTCCGGCGTGAGGGGTAAGGCGGTCCCGATTTGGGTGAGAAAAGTTTTTAATTGTTTTCATAGATATAAAATGTTTAGATTTTATTTCTATAGTATGTTTAATTTTCTGTTGGTCCGCGTGTGAATTTTACGTAAAATTAAAGCACTGCATTTTGTCTCCAAAAACACATCACATACTACTTGTTAATCTGTACCTAGTAGAAGAAAACAAAATGGAACATGGTTTGCCATTTGTGTGTCGTGCAAACTACTAGTAGGCACCATAGAACAGGGGCATTTAGTTACGGTCAGATGTGTTGACGTAGCTGCTGGACGGTGTTTTGCATGTTTTCCGTCAGACATGGCATCTTTAGTTCTTTACCACCCAATGATGTTCCTCGTTATTGCTTCGGTCCCAACTATTCCATATTTTGATCTTTCTTTAGCATATTTATTTAATTACCTTTATTTTAGTCCTTGGAACCAAACATGTAGACTGGACTAAAGAGACCAAAAACGTACTGGACCTTAGCAGCATATTCCAGTATCTCGATCGTTCGATTTCTTCATTTGGGTATACAACGGTACGTTCGATTTCTTCATTTGGGTATACAACGGTACGTATCATCTCGTACACGCTTTCCACTTGTGCCGCCATGTGCGGTCGTGCGGAGGAGATATGGTGACCACGCTAGCTGCCACGACGCCGAGGAGGACGGTCAGTCGTCGGTCATGAAGGTGGGTAGCCAGTGGCGAGCTTGTCCATATCAAGTTCGTTTCTTGCAGGTCGGTGACGGGTTGACGGCCGTGCTCCATGCATCTATCCCAGATCGCGCCCAACTAGTGGCAACCTTTCTTTTTTAACTACAACAGGTAAGTAGTCGGTCTGAACTTTTGTATTGATATTTGATAAGCAAGATTTGAGCAAGGTAAGCAGCAGGTATCTAGATTTGTGAAGGGGGATACATCTTGGAGGTCTTGACTGCTACTGTTGCTGTCGATCTCTCGTGCAAACTGTTTACTCGGCACGGAACAAAATAAATGAATGCATATGATGCAGGAGCAAGCGCGCAACAGGCACATGAGAGCGCATAAATGCCATAACTTGGGTGAAAGACTTGTTTGGTTAAACTTTGATAGTTCGATCCTCGTATTTTCAAGCATTCCATCAAATTTTGATGACAAGAAGTCGATCTCTTCTCTAAAGCTCTCTCGGTGCCCTGCTTAGTTGGACTAGTACATACGTTGGCTATCATGCATGCCCACCAGGTCCTGTTCCACAAGAGGTGGGATTTTAGTTTGTAATTGAGATGAACACACAGATTTGGACGGCTGCGTAAGTCAGAATGGCCGCATTTTTGTTCATGTTCCAGAACCAGCTTGGCTATATATGCATGTTACATGTCGAGGAGAGGGTCATGGTGGGCATCATCTGGGTCTACACCTTCATCGTGTGCCTCCCACATTCAGCCCAGCAGAAGTGTAAGTCTGACAAAGCGAAGTTGCCCAAAACATTGGCAAGCTACTAGAATGTGATTTCCTCTATGGGGATAAATGCCATGGATCTGGCTGAGCGACGAGGCCGGTGTGATTTGCACGAAGAACTAAACACGTTGATCGGTGCGTCAGAACAGCATGATGATGCCCTCATCAGCGAACTGACATCGCATTGGAGAGGCCTAATCTTAGACGGACTCCAACAAGAAGTTGTAAAATAGAAGAAGCATTCCTCCATTTGCCTTGAACAGTAGATGCATCACCTATGTGAAAATCATCATCTCCAACAGGACAGAGGCAAGAGCAGATGTGATGCAGTCCGCGTTCCTCGCGCTGCTTGTGAAGGGAGGGAGGGAGACAGAGCCGGAGGAGGTCCTCGGCGGATTCGCAGAGACGCCGTGAGGAGGTCGAGCCCGGCTGCTAGACCGCCGCATAGGGAAAGGAGGGGGCAGGGGCGCTCCGCCGATTCGAGCTTCAGATCTCAGCGAGCGGACGACCAGAGGTGCTTGTGAAGGGAGGGAGGGCGCGCGCGGAGGTGAGCAGGGGCCGCGGTCGTGCCCACGCCCGCCGCCGCCCGAGCTCACCGCCCGTCACGCGCCCCGCGCTGCCGCTCCGAGCTCGCCCGCAGCCAGCCACCGTGGGCGTAGCCGGATTCCAACATAGGGGCCAAATCAGCTATAAGAGGGGCCAAACAACTCAAAATAGACTAATTTTACCATTTTTCACTAATTTTGATCTAATCTTTCACTAATCTTTGATTGATTGTTGAACCTTGGGGGCCAGCCCCGCCGCCTCCCCTGCTCCGCCCGCCAGCACTCGGCCGGCCTCGCTCGGCCGCGCCGCCGCCGGCCGCCCCGAGCTCGCCCGCTGCCGTGGCTGCGCCGACTTCCGTGCCGCCGCCGCTGCGGCCGGCGCCGCCGCCACCTGCGCTGCGCCGCTCCGCTCGCCGTCGCTTCCTTCTCGTCAAATGCATAACAGGAGAGAGGTGATTCATTTTTACCTCTCCTCTCTCCTCACAATGCAAAATGCCTACTCTTTTGCTTGGTCTGGTGGAGCTGAATTCGGCGATGCACAGTGCGGCGGGTGAGACATATATGCATTTGCATGACCTTGTTGGACTCAGTCTTACAGTGGTTCTTGGATCATTGGATGAGTCCTCCCAATGCTTGCCATTCCTACCTCCCGTTCAACGTAACACGATCTACTATTGTACGATCCCACATTGGCAGTGGCTTATTCATCTTTTTTTTTCGAGTTTGTTCATGTCGCTTGTGCTCTCAAACTAGAAGCAGCAAGGAGGAAGTGTTTGTATATATACACCAACATAGCAGAGCTACTATATATGATCTATACAAGCGCCCAAGAGGTTAAATAATGACATAGCTTGTGCCTTCTTTTTCTGAACCTGGACTTTTAAAAAGTAGTATTTGAACCTGATGATAAGTCTGTGGATATGATTCCTCAACTGGTGATTTGTAGTAATTCTGTTGTGCTAGCTCTAACTTCTTGTTAACAAAAAAGGGTATTCAACATTTCCCAAAAAAAATGAATAAATGCCTAGTTAAGGTTAACTACCACCACCAGGCACACGTACGTAAAGCAGTAAGCTGTCCAATTGTCGTGTCCAATGACCAAATAAATCTTAGAGAAGAAATCAAAGGAAGGCGCGCACAGTGCTCGTCTGATCCCTCACCAAGGTCCAAGGAACATGCATGGCCAGTAGTTCAGTTATATAGGTGTACGTACTGGACCTTGTTTAAATTAGTATGAAGTTATTTGAAGGTCGTTTACATAGTTGGTTTTGACACAACTTAACAAAGACAGTGTATTTTTTTCGATAAAGGAAGCTTTTTATTGATTTTCAAGGTCATTACATCGAGTTGATACAATGTCTTGAAATACTCCCGACCTCTGTAGCGAACATGACTTCATATGCCATTTGTTCAAGTTTGATTTTGGTGATTAGATGACAACATGATCAATGGGACTAACCTTTTTGTTGAGCATGTCTTTGTAGACACTTCTAGGTCCCATAGATGCAAAAATACCACATGCCACTACGTAAAAAACATACATTGGTAACGGGCGCGGATGGCCATTGGTAACGGGCAAAACATCCGTTACCGATCAAGCGTTACAAATAAGCCAACAAAGGTAACGTCGATGCCCACATCGATGACACGAATTGTAACGGGCGTCGAACAAAAACCGTTACCACAACTACTTAACGGTCACCTGAAATGGCTGTTTCTCCGAGCCCACCGGAGCTTTTGGTAACGGTGCAGACATTTCAAGCCCGCATCTCATAACACGACAGTAACGGGTGTTCAATAAAAGACTCGCTACAAACTAGTTACCGAAACTAGTTACCGTCACCTGAAATGTCGCTTCTCTCGGGCTCACATGGACCTTTTGGTAACGGGTTACGTAAATCGAGCCCATTACATGAACTCAACATCAAGACGCGAAAATGACGCTCCTCCGCCTTGACGAAAGGAGACGCTGCTCTGGCAAGGCGCGCCGCCTCCCATGTCTCGGCTGCATGAGACGCCGCCGTGAACTCCGCCTCTCTCTCGCCTCGACCAAAGGAGACGATCTTGTCAAGACGCACGCCTCCTCTCGCTCGACCAAAGGAGACACACGCATCGTAGCACGCGCCTCCTCCGTCTGACCAAAGGAGACGCCAGACAGGTACGTAAGGCCTCCTCCGTCTCGACCAAAGGAGACGCTTATTGTAATGCGTGTGTCTCCTCTAATCGCACCAAAGGAGACAAGTACTGTAGGTAACGCCTCGGTTTTCAAAAAGAAAACCCAAAGATTTCGCCTCGCGTGATAGTCCTCGATCAGCGATACATCACGCATGTGCATTCATCATGTATAAATACCATGTACCATACAACGAAATAAAGCATCGTAGTACGAATAATAATCTGATTATTACATGTCCCGAATAATCGGCACATCAATACACGCCTCAAGTGAATAACAAGAATAAGAGCCTACGCAGCGGTAGCTAGCTTCCAAAAGGTGTCTCCATCTTCATTCGCCTCCCATGGCATCCTGAGCGAAGCGATGTGCCCCCTCACTGCACTCATCCGCCGGGCGTTGTTGTCAAGTGTGACCTGCACTCGCAAGAAGCTCGTGGGCTATCCTCAAGGATTGGGATTCCACGTCACCAACCGTATGCAAGCTTTAAGTCGCCTACTTCTAAAGATAAAGAGAGAAACAAGGTAGAGGCTGGGTTGCCTAAGCAGCAGCAGCAATATAAAAGAATATCAACTCCATAATTCCCACTAATTCCCATATCTCTCATCCGCAAATGGTTACACCTGGTCACCCAGATCACCGTCACTGTCAGATGGTGAGATCTGGACAGCCCACGGGGGTATTAATCCCTATGGTTTAGTTGTTCGGCGAGGTGGAATCTAAGGTTAAGAACTCGATGGTTGCGCACGAGCACACGGAACACAGAGAACACGGTGAGTTTATACTGGTTCGGGCCTCCGGAGAGTAAAATCCTACGTCCAGTTGTTGGTGTAGATTGCTTGAGGATTGCGTCTTGATACAAGGGGTCGCCCTGCCCGCCTTATATTGGTCAGCGGACAAGGTCGGTTCCCAGACTCCAAGTCGGATACTACCAGGAGACCTAAATCTAGCTGACTACGACACTTGCCATATCCGTCGATCTGCTTTGGTCGAAATCCACCGATGTCTTGTCTTGCACGCCAAGTCTTGAAGTCGTTCCGGATGAGGTCGTCTAGGGAATCTTCTGGAAGGTCTTTAGGAGGTTGTGTGGGCCGCCAACTAGGTCGGTTGGGCCCACTGACAGGTCGGCGGGTCTTCTGGTAGGCCGGACCCACTTGTCGGGGACGGCCGTGAGCCTGGTCGGTGGGGACCCAGGGGTACCCATGTCTCGGACTTCAATCCACTTTGTGAATTTGTCGACGGCCACGAGGATATACCTGTAGCCGCCCGGGGCGGTTCGGAACGGTCCCACAGAGTCGAGGCCCCACATGGTGAAGGGCCATGATGGGGGAATTGTGCGTGAGCTGGTGGCGGTGTCTTTGCTTTGGCAAAGAATTGGCATCCTTTGCATCTCTTTACTAGGTCTTTTGCGTCAGACATGGCCGTGGGCCAATAGAAACCAGATCGGTATGCTTTAGTTACCGGATCTTGCGTGGCAATCACATTCTCCACCGTGGATTTCAGCCAGGAGCTGAATCCCTTCTGATCGTAGGATACATTTCATGAAGACGCGATTAGGCGGCTTTTAGAGCAGGTCGGTACCAATCACGATGTAGTTAGCACTTCGTCGCGTGATACGCTCTCGTTCTGCTTTGTCTTCTGAGACTCGTTGGTTGAGTAGGAAAGCTATGAAAGGCTCGCGCCAATCGTCTTTTTTTCGACACACGCACGCCGCGGGAGGTGCTGTGGTTTGGTCGGGCTGTAGTTGGTCCGGGTTGTCCGGATCCAACAACTTGATCGACGGCTTGCGTAAGTCTTGGACGAATACACCCGCCGGAACTAGAGCCCTCTTGGAGCCTAGTTTGGAGAGTACGCCGGCGGCGTTGTTGTTTCGTGGCACGTGCTGAAATTCACCCTCGGTGGCCTTCGAGCTATGCGGATCTCAAAGACAAGATGCATCCATTGTGTCTTTGACACAATCCCACTCTTTATTGACTTGCTCGATGACGACCTTGGAATCGCCAAAAGCCAGTAGTCGCTTGATGCCAAGGGACACTGCTATACTGAGCCCATGAATTAGAGCTCGTACTCGCCCATTGTTGGAGGCTTTGTAGTGTATCTCAGGACGTGCTTGAGCTGCTCTCCCAGGGAGAGATGAGTAGCACACCTGCTCGTGCCTTCGAGGTTGAGGCGCCGTCAAGTACATTATCCGTTGTTCGCCGCCTCCTTGGGAGGGGCATCTGATCCCACTCCGACACAAAGTCGAGGATCCGAGGATTGTGATTGCAGCTGCGGAACTCGATGTCGAACTCTCCAAGCTCCACCGACCACTTGACGACGGCTGCGCCACGATTGCGGATGATCTCTCCTAGAGGGAATGACGAAGGCACCGTGATCTTGTGGGCTTGGAAGTAGTGGCGAAGCTTTCTCGACGTGATCAGGAGTGCATAGAGCAACTTCGAGGTGTGAGCGTGTTTAGCGCCGCCGGACCTCGCTTACGTAGTACATGTGTCGTTGAACAGGATAGGCTCCGCTTCTTCTTCCTCGCTCATGACGAGCCGTCCGACCACATGAGTGGTGGCGAGATGTAGAGTAGGAGGGTTTCCCCTGCTCCAGGTGGTGTCATGACTGGAGGTGTGGTTAAGGACTCTTTGAGAGCCTCGAAAGCCTTCTGCGCTTCTTCATCCCATACGAACTTATCTGCCTTCTTCAATAGCTTGAAGAAGGGCAGACCTTTCTCGCCGAGCTTGCTGATGAAACGACCTAGAGCCGCCATCATACCTGTGAGCTTCATGACGTCTTTCTTGCAAGATGGCTTGGCCATGTTTGCGATTGGCCGACCTTCATGGGGTTGGCTTCAATGCCTCGGTGTCCGACCATGAAGCCCAGGAGCAATCTGGAGGGTACACCGAAGACACACTTGGTCAGGTTGAGCTTCCACTGAAATTCCCGTAAGTTGGCGAATGTTTCGGCGAGGTCGGTGATGAGCTGATCTTCCTCGGTGGTCTTGACGACCACATCATCGACGTAGGCTTCGACGTTCTTCCCGATCTACGACTTCAGACATTTTTGGATCGCCTTCTGATACGTTGCTCCGGCATTTTTGAGGCCAAAGGTCATGACTTTGTAGCAGTAGATGCCATGGGGTGTTATGAACGCTGTTTTGTCTTCGTCGTCGGGATTCAAAGCTATCTGATGATAACCTGAGTAACAGTCGAGGAAGCAAAGTAGGACGCTACCAGCCGTGGAATCCACGACCTGGTCAATACGAGGAAGAGGGAAGGGATCTTTTGGGCAGTGCTTGTTAAGGTCGGTGTAATCGATACACATCCTTAATCCTCCAGTCTTTTTGGGTACAAGAACCGGGTTTATGCAGCCAAACCGGTGTTTACATTCATGAATAAATCCGCAGCCTAAGAGCTTGCACTGCTTCTATAGCCTATTTTCTATCTTTTGCAAATCACGAGCTTTTGTTTGATAGGTCGCGCCTTGTTTACTTCAAGGCGTGCTCACCTCCCCTGGGGACACCGGGCATGTCGGATGGACTCCATGCGAAGATGTCGGAGTTGTCCTTGAGGAAACTGGTGAGCGCGAGTTCCTATTTGGGGTTGAGGTTGGCCCCAATGGTGACTTCCTTGGATGCGCAGGCCGAGACAAACTTTCTTCACAGCAGGACTTGGGTCCAAGGCTGTGTTTGTGCGCTCGCCTGCACCTCCGCAGTGGTTTGGTCGATCTTGGCGGCCCGACCATGACCGTGGCTGCAGCTTTGCAAAGTGAGTCTTTGGCGATCTCAACGGTGGAACTCTCGTAGTTGTAGGAGACCATGATGTCTCCCAGGACGGAAAGGATTCCGTTAGGCGCTGGCATCTTCATGATCAAGTAGGTGGTGCGGTATAGCCACAAACTTGGCCAACATAGGTCGACCAAGGATGGCATGGTGCCGGTGACCGCAGTACACGACCTATGGGGTATGCAGCCTTGCCGCACCACCCGTAGAAGGGTTCGACGCGGTCATCTTGTTGAAGTCAAGTCCATCTTTCTCGCCTCGTGAAGATGATGTTCAGCCGCCCCCATCGATGAGGGTCTTAGGTGAACGCCCCCATCCACTATGGGGTTGACGACCAGCGTAGGTCCCGGTCGTATATGCACCCAATGATCTTTCCTTGAGAAAGTGAATTAGGGTATTCCGACCAACGCAGGGTTGTGGAGTTTCGGTTGACGGCCCGATCTCTCTGGCTTGATCGGCCGTCTGCTTTTTTGGTCGCACCACCGACTATGAAGTTGATCTCTTGGCGGTTTGATGCGCCGCTGGGGTTGCCCCTTTGGCGCGGTGGTGGAGAACGCTTGTTGTCGCATTGTGGCGCGGGATCATCGGGCGCACGACGATCATCATGTTGGTCACGACGATCATCCGCCGGCCGATTGGTCTTCGCGATCATCATTGCGGCGTAGTCGCTCATGATCATCACGATCATCGCGTGATAGTCGCGCGATAATCACGGCTCCCGCCGCGCGAAGGGTCGCATCATGGTAATCACGCCGATCGTCGATTTACGGTCGAGCGGGCACCGTTTCGGTCGCCGTTGCGCTCTTGGTCTTCTTAGGCTGGAGGTACCCCAGCACGCTGAGCCGCTCGCACTCCTCATGGTGTGCTTGGCGTCACGGTGGAACCGGCACCGTCGCCCATGACCATGTTGAAGTCACCCGGAAGGTGGAAGGTCCGGGTGGATCAGCCACGAGGCTCGCCGATCGACGCATGCGACCGCTCCACCGCCGCCGTGGTCTTCTCCTTGAAGTCGCATCACCGAAGATCTTGAGTGTCGTCAGCTTGTCGACGTGTCGCGAGCCATGAGGGGTGGGCGCCCGTGGATCTTCTCAAAGAGCTTGATGTTGGTGACTCTTCTTGTAGTATGCTATGATGTCTTCGCCCTTAACACCGCAAGGGTGTTGCGGTTCTCAAGTAGCGGTTGGTGTACTCTGAGAGTTTCATCACGCCGCTCATCCGCACTGCGAGGTGATGAGTGTGTGGCTGTTGCCAGGTCGCCTGGTAGTTGGTCGTGAAGAGCGCGACAAAGTTGCCCACGAGGTGATGCACTCGCAGAGGTTGTCGAGCCATAGGAGTGGTGCTTTACCCATCACAAGGGGAAGTATCCCGCCATGTGGTCTTCGTTGCCTCCGAGGCGCTGCGCACAATGCTGTATCTTGAGCCAAATACTTGGGTCCTGAGCGACCGCATATTTTTCAATGGCTGGTTTGAAGTCTTGGGGTATCCGATCCCCGAGACGCCGGAGAACGCTGAAGTTGTTGACCGCCCGATCCCGATGGAGCATAGGCGTATGGGATGATGTAAAGGTCATCCGGCGGACCATTATCTTGGTCGCATCGCACGCCGGAGGAGTTCTTGGTCATGCATATTCCGCAATTCCGCTTGATTGGATTGTTGGCGCGAGGATCGGGAACCCCGCTGACGCGGTCATAGTTAGCACGACGCTATCTCCACTTCATCTCGATCCGCCGACGCCGCCGCCTTCGCATGGTTGGCTTGTACGGAGGTGAGCTGAGCGCTTCGCTTTGTTTGGCGGGCGGCGCAGCTGGGCACCAGCATTAGCGGCGTTGTTGGTGACGGCGTGCGCGCTTGGCCGTGGGTTAGCAAGCAGCTGGCGCGGGTTGACCTACCGCACTTGTTCACCTCCTTCTTCGTGCACCGGCTCAAGAGGAGCATTTGCGAGCAACGCTGTCGAGGGTTGTCGACCTACTCCCTCGAGTAGGAACTTGCCGATCCGCTGTACCTTGGGCCCTTTCTTCGACCGAGCGGGCGACGCGGATGTGGGCTTGAAGACGCCAGACAGGAGTGTCCTCGAGCTGACCTAGCGGCAAGGGCTGCCCTGTGTTTGCTTGAGGAGAGTTGTAGACTTCGTGGCCATCTTGCTCAAAGTCCCCGAGGAGGTCTCGCACGCAGGCGGTTTCGACGAGGCTCGCTATTGCTTGGGGAGCGGCTGAGCGGTGCTTGCGTTGTCGTTGTTGCCGGCGCTTTGTCCCGATTGTCGATGCGACTGCCGGGCGGCTGCTAACTCGCCGACGACGATGTTTTGCAGGCGTCACGCCCACGCGCGCTGCTCATCCGCCTCTCCCTTGAGGTGGTACATCCGCAGAGACAACCAAGACCTCGCGATCCGAGTCTCAAACGCTTCTCCGGATAGTTCGGGAGATGGTGCGATCCGAAACGCGAGGCGGTCCGGGACGCCGCTTGATCCGGGCGGCGAGCCGTGAGAGGTCGCCGGTTTCTTGAGCACAGACCGGGCGAGCCGGTGTTTGGGGTTCTCGTGGATGGGGCAAGGGTCGCCGAGGTGACTCGGCTTCCACGATCTGGTGTCTTGGGTCCAGATTCGATCCGATCTTGCGCTTCATGTAGCAAGACGCCACGTGAGTTGCGCCCGCAGCCAAGAGGCATGCCGGATGAGGATGGAGGGTCCCGCGAGGGCGCTTGACGCTGTCAGACCTTGATCGTCGAGAACATGCCTTCAACACGATCGAGCCCCGCGATCGGGTCGCTAGGAGGGGGTGGGTTTCACCGCCAGATCCGCCCCGACCGCTGGTTGAGGTGACCGCATTGCTTGATGACGAGGCAGCCGGAGTGGATTTCACGCGAACCGCGTATGTCGACGGGATTGGCGAGGATGTCCGCCATGCTCTCCGGAAGATGACGCTGGTCGAGCCATCGAAGTTGCACGAAGAACCTTGGATTCCCCTACCCGGGCGCGCCAACCGCCGATGGTGAGATCCGGACAGCCCACGGGTGTTAATCCGTGGTTTAGTTGTTCGGTGGAATCTAAGGTTAAGAACTCAAGGTTGCGCAGAGCACACCAATACAGAGAACACGCGAGTTTATACTAGTTCTGCCTCCCGGAGAGTAAAACCACGCCCAGCTTGTTGGTGTAGATTGCTTGAGGATTGCGTGATTGATACAAGGGGTCGCCCGCTCACTTTATATTGGACAAGGTCGGTTCTGTAGGATACGACTGTGAGACCTAAATCTAGTCGACTACACACTTGCCATATCCGCCGATCCGCTTTGGTCGAATCCACCGATGTCTTGTCTTGCACGCCAAGTCTTGAAGTCGCTCGATAAGGTCGCCTAGGGAATCTTCCGAAGGTCTTCAGAGGTCGTGGTGGGCCGCCAACCAGGTCGGTTGGGCCCATTGGTCGGCGGTCTTAGGCCGGACCCACTTGTCGGGGACGATCGTGAGCCTGGTCGGTGGGGACCCAGGGGTACCCATGTCTCACAGTCACCATCACCTATCTCCAGCTAGGGTTGGTGCGAGAACTCCCACTCCTCGCACCTCAATGGTTGCACCCGGATCCGAGGCGAGGGAGCAACTCTCCTCTCCCCAAATACAACTCGGCTCACCATATACTCTCATCCTATGAGGGGAAGGTAGAAATCCCAAAACGTAAGAGTCAAGTATACAACGGCATGTCCGTAATCGAGGACGCGGCTATACGATAGATCTAAACTCTACAGAGCGTGTACACCAGTACCCAACTCGGAATAGCACCCGGACGGTGTACGGCCGACCGAGCCTACCCTACCGAATGAACACCTAGAAGTTACGATTCCATCCCGCATCCGTCGCCATGTCCTTCGCAAAGGACCACCCACTGAAAATGCCCCTGCAGTGGCCGCACGGGAGCGCTAATAGGGAAGGGACTTCACCCTAACCTCACTCGATACCCTCTATCCCATCTTGGCAGGTATGGTAACACACTTGCTAGGGTCGAACGGCCCTATCCCCACTCTCGGCGAGGTGCTGTGTACGAAAGTCCCGTGTAAGAAGGCGACCCACACGGTTTCGCACTGTGGCAGCTCCTATCCTCCAAGTCATCACAAAATCCCTACACCCGTGCTCCTAAAAACAAAGGTACCCACCATAGGCACCAAACCGGACAACGTCCGAGAAGACGATCCGTGGCCCCCGACCCGGATCGGGTTGTCTTGAGCTCACCCTTGCCAAAATATCCCAAAACACCTTCTCCTGCCGGTTTTTCCCCACACACACCAAGAAACTACCACAATATCCCAACACATGCATAGCAAGCTCGGTATCATCACGCATAAGTAAAGTAGTAGTAGGTCAATCAAGGATGTGGTATTTAAAATGGGCCGTGCAAGGGTTTCATCACAATCATCATCATGCATAAGTAAAGCGCTAGCAGTTCTAAAGCAATGCCTAATGGGCATTCAAAGTAGGTCGGGCGTGAACACGGTGCGAGTAGTCGTCGTAGCCGAGGTCGCCGTCGTAGTCCCTGGTTCAGCTCTCCGCTCCGGCTCTCCTAGAATCGTATTTAATTAAATAAACTCAGCGGCTAATTGCAATAAATCCAAGATGAAGAACAAATAAGACCCAAAAAGAGGCAAACTCTAGCCTAGCGCGGAGTTTGGAATTTTAGAAGATTTTCAGAAGAAGTTTTGTATTTTTCAAAGTTAAAACGGATTTTATATGAATTTCCAAAGATAAAATAGTTTTCTGAAAATCAAATACGCATTTACAATAAAGCAATCTCTAGGCTAGCTCTTATCCAGGTCCAGCTGACTCAAAAAGAGATTAAAGCCGGCTACAGGGTAACTTTACGTGCTCACGTGGTAGCCACGTGGTTGGCTTATAGCCATCAGTGTGGTGACCCGCGGCGGCGGTGGCGTGGCGGCCCGATCCGGCGGCGGCCGGATCGGACGCGGGTCGCAGGTGTGGCGCGGCCGTGAGTGGCCCGCCGCACTCGATCCCGCCGGATCCTCTGAGCGCACGTGTACGTGTGGGCGGTGGTGTGCGACAAACCCCTGGGGGTTTTGTGCTCTACGGCTATGTGTTCGACGGAAGGCCCCTAAGGAGCGGCGGCGCGGGCAAAGGCTCACCGGCGGCGAGGCATGCCCAGCCTGACCAACAAGCGACAGAGAGAGGTCAAGGAGCACCTAGGGCTCATCCTCGTGCAAAAAGGAGGCAGCTTTGGCCGGGGGAGGCGCGTCGGCGGCGAGACAGGGGAATGGCGGCGACGCGGTCGTGCGGGTGCCATGCGGCGATCACCGGCGACGGTGTGCGGGAGCGCCAAAAGCCCAGATGTGTGCGTGCGTGCACCAAGGGGGCGTAAAGGAACAAAAACCGGGGCTTTTCGCCCCCTCGAGAGAGAGGCCGGCCCATGGCGAGCCTGGCGGTGCAGCGGCAGCTGGTGCTTCCACATGAGCGTCGCGCATGGGTGCACGGTGCTCAGGACGGCGAGGCGGTTACTACGGCGAGCAAAAGCAGACGGGAAGATCCCCGATACGTGTGTGCGCGATGTGCGGCGCGCGTGGTGAGGTGTGCGCCGGGCACGGGCAAGCGAGGCGCGACGGCGGAGAGCAGTTGTGAAATAAGGGGAAAAGCAGTGGCGGGTGCGTGCGTGACGACGGCGGCGGCACCTGCAAATGACAGGCACGGCTCGAAGGCCGGCTCCACAACGGCGGCGTGCGCGGCGGCGGCGGCGCAGGCATGGCGTGCTCGATTTCCCCCTCGACACGAAGGCCGGGCCACAACAGAGGTAAAGGGAGCAAGGCCTCACCTTGTGACCACTGGTCGACATGCAGGCGTTGGGGAGTCCCATGGCGTTCCTGGAGTCCCATGAGCGGTCCTCTCGCTGGCGGCTCCGTGATGCGACCTCGGGCTTCCTTCTCCTCTCCCCCTTCTCCTTCTCCTCCGGCGAGCAGTGGCGGGTGCCAATGGGGAATAATCCTCGGCGGCTAGGGTTGGGAGTTCTCGGGGCACTACGGCCTTCTTATAGCACCAGGTGCGGAGCGGGGGCACGTGGACGGCCGGATGGTAAAGACGCACGCGGGGGCGCATCGCGACGGCAGCCATGCGCGGCACTCCGCTGCTTTGGCGCCGGCGTCAGCAAAAGCGGGAAAGACGACGGCGACGCGGGACGCGGTGTGAGTCCGCGCCGCTCGGCGTGACATGGCGCAGGGGTTGGTGGTGAGCGGGCTCGTGGGCCGCGCGCTGCTGGGCTGCGGGGATGTGCAGGGGTGCGCTTTGACTCGGGATAAAGAGATGGGGGACCTAGGATGGACTTTGCTGATGGGTTCGAGGCCCATCAGGGTTATAAACCTTTTCCCCTTTTTCTTTTACTTCTGCACCCATTTCTAAATTGATTCAAATTTGAATAAGAATTCAAATTTGAATCCCACACAAATAAATCCCAAATAAATCCTAATAAACTCCAAGTTTCTCACACTAGCATTTTATATTTCCTAGAAATTTTAATTAGCTCAAACATAAATCTAGGAATTTTAGGAGAGAAAATAAGAAGACATCCTTAATTAAATTATCAAGCACTCAAATAATTCACCGAAAATTTTAAATCCTCATTTTTATAATGAACATTCCGTATTGAAAATGCGGGATGTTACAGACTCCCCCCTCAAAAGAATCTCGTCCTCAAGATTAAGAACTTACCTCTGTCACGAAGAGGTGCGGGTACTTCTCCCTCATGACCGACTCTTTCTCCCATGTCGCTTCTCGCTCGGTGTGATTGCTCCAAAGCACCTTGCAGAAGCGAGTGGTGGTACTTCTTGTAGCTTTCTCAGCCCAATCCAGAACCTTCACCGGATACTCCAAGTACTCCAGATTGTCTTGCAAGTCGATAGCATCGGTGGAGACATGCTTGTCAAGCTTCGGGTTGAGGCACCTCCGGAGTTGCGATATGTGGAACACAGGATGCACTCCGGCAAGGTCAGACGGTAACTCCAGCCTATATGCAAGTTTCCCCACCTTTGCCACAATCTGGTAGGGTCCAACGAACCTCGGGGCTAGCTTCCCCTTCACATGGAACCTCTTCATGCCTCTAAGCGGTGACACTCTCAGAAAGACGTAATCACCAACTTCGAAGGAGACATCCCTTCGCTTAGGATTAGCGTAGCTCTTCTGCCTGCTCTGAGCTATCTTCAGGTTCTCTCTAACCTTAGCCACATTCTCCTCAGCCTCAACAATGGAAGCAGGACCGAAGAAGGTCCTCTCCCCCACCTCAGACCACATCAACGGGGTCCTACACTTTCTGCCATACAGAGCTTCAAAGGGTGCCATTTGCAAACTCGCTTGATAGCTGTTGTTGTATGAGAACTCAGCGTAGGGCAGACTCTTCTCCCAATCATTGCTGTAAGTCAACACACAAGCTCTCAACAGATCTTCGAGAACCTGATTCACTCGTTCGGTCTGTCCATCTGTCTGAGGGTGGAAAGCTGTACTGTAGTCCAAGTGTGTGCCCATCGAATCGTGCAGACTCTTCCAGAACTGAGCAGTGAACTGAGCACCATGATTGGACATGATGTTGTGGGGTGCTCCATGTAACCTTAGGATATGCTCTACGTAGAGGTCGGCCAACTGACTCATAGTGAACTTGTTCTTCACCGGTAGGAAGTGTGCTACCTTGGTCAAACGATCCACAATCACCCAAATTGAGTCATTTCCTTCCGAAAAGTGGGTAAACCCACCACGAAGTCCATGCTGATATCATCCCATTTCCACTGAGGTATCGCGAGTGGTTGTAGCAATCCGGCGGGTCTCTGATGTTCCGCCTTCACTCTCTGACATGTGTCACATCGAGCCACATACTCTACTATGTCCTTCTTCATATTCTCCCACCAGAATCGACTCTTCAAGTCTTGGTACATCTTGGTGCAACCAGGGTGAATAGAATACCGAGAATCGTGAGCTTCCTTCAGAATCGTCTTCCGAATATCCTCACCACTAGGCACACATATGCGATCTTTCAACCACAACGTGTCTTGCTCATCAATGCGGTAGTTAGGGGCCTTGCCTCTCGTCAGAAGGTCTTTCACTTCCTCAATCTCAGGACACTTCTTCTGGGCTTGCCTGATTTGGTCTTCCAGATCGTACTTCACCCTCAACTCGTTGAGCTGCCCCTCCTCGACGATGTCGAGCCTCAATCTCTCCAACTCCTTGTACAACTCTGGTTGTTCCTCCTGCACCATCAGGTTGTTGCAATAGCTTCTTCGGCCCAAAGCATCGGCCACGACATTCGCCTTGCCTGGGTGGTAGTGAATGTTGAGGTCATAGTCCTTGATCAACTCTAGCCATCTGCGTTGCCTCAAGTTCAACTCTGACTGGGTGAAGATATACTTCAAACTCTTGTGATCCGTGTAGATATCATTTGTTGCCCATCAAGTAGTGCCTCCATATCTTCAAAGCATGAACAATGCTAACTCAAGGTCATGTGTCGTAGTTCTCTTCAAGCTTCCGGTTGCCTTGAAGCATAAGCGATCACCTTGCCTTCTGCATCAAGACACACAACCAAGACCCTACCCTGAAGCATCACAAGACACCACAAAGTCCTTGTTGTCATCGGAAGCCAACAGGAGTTGTGGTGAGTCGTCTTGAGCTCTTGGAAGCTTGCTTCACACTCTCGACCACACGAATGGCGTGTTGTTCTTCAACCATCGCTTCGCAATCTTGGAGAAGTTCTCGATGAAACGCGGTAGTAGCCATCCCGAGAAACTCCCACATGCCTTGGGCGATCGCCACTTTGACACGCTCGATCTTCGAGGGATCAACTGCAACTCCCTCACCGACAACACATGCCCAAGGAAAGCCACTTTCTAGCCAACTCGCACTTGAACTTGGCATACAAGACCGCCTCGCCTTCTCCAAAGACTATCCTCGATGCTCTTCATGCTCTCAGCTCGAGAAGACCAAGATGTCATCAATGAAAACCACGACAAACTTGTCTAACTCGTCCATGAACACCTTGTTCATCATGTTCATGAAGCGGGTGCGTCAGAAGACCGAACGACACGACGTGAACTCGCCTGCATCGGGTCACAAACGCCTCTTGTAGATGTCCTCGGAATCTTCATCCGATGATAGCCGATCGAAGGTCAATCTTGTCAAGTACTTGGCCTTCCTCAACCGATCAAGCAGTCATCAATGCGCGTACGGTACTTGTTCTGATGGTTACCATTAAGAGCGTGAATCGACACACGCGTCCCATCCTTCTTGACAAACATCACCGGAAGCCCAAGGTGATGCACTCGGATGTACCCTTCTCCGAGAGCTTCTAATTCCTCCTTTGCTAGCTCTAACTTGCCCATTCAAGGACTCGTGCCACTGCAGGTTGCACAAGGTTGATCACGAACTCCACGTCGCGGTCCGTGGTAACCCCGCAGATCATCGAAAGACATCGGGTACTCACAAACCATCGGAACATCGCCACCGCCTTCGTAGTGAGGTTGTACACACCGGTACTTCTCGAGACTTCAGCTCAAACGTGATCTTCGCCCCCTTCGGTGTATCGTGGTCACTGGGGTGACGAGGAGATAACCCTTTGTGAGCGTGATCCAATCCATGCCCGAATAACATCAATCCCATGACTTCAAAGACGGCCGATCTCCGAGGAACTTGTGACCCTTGATGAACATTTCCACCCTTTGCATAGTAGGGTGCATCTGATATCTCCGAGCGTGAGCTCCACAATAGGTTTCGGGGGAGTCATGGGGAGATAGTTTGTTTACAAAGTTAGAGGACACATAAGAACTAGTTGCACCAAGATCAAAAGAATCAAAGCTTTAGCACCACAAAAAAAACTCACCGATCACGACGCTGAGCGCTAGCCTCCTCCTCGCGAGGTTGAGCCTCCGCTCAGTGGGGAGAGCTGAGGTGGCCTCCTCCGGAGTGCCCGGTGTAGTGGCCTTCTTGTGGGGCACTCACGACTTGGCCTTGCTTGCCACAGCGTAGCACGTCGGTGAAACCTCCGGGTCGGGTCTCCTCGCTGCGGTTGTAGCCTCCACCTCGGTAGCTCCTTCCTCCGGCACGGTGCATGCCTCCGGCCGCCCCGGGCTGGTTGTTCTGCGTAGCTCTCGAAAGTTGCTCTGCCCACCTGCCTCGGAAGGATCGGCCGCCATGGTCCCGATCTCCAACCTCTTCTTGCCCTTCATGCGCTCCTCATGCCCTCCTTTCTTCCTCGAGCAGCCTGCTCACCGTGTGGCGAAGGACTTGTGCTCACGCCTTCAAGCTCGGAGACCATGGTGGAGGCCTCGCAGAAACCAAAACGCTTCTTGTCGTGTGGTGGTGGGGCATAGCGCATCATCTTCATGAAGTGCCTCGCATCCTCCACCCTCATCGCACCGAGTCATGCGGAACTCCTGCCTTCCGACTCATGAGTTCCCCGGGTATCTGCGAACACCTCACGAACTCCGCCTGTGTGATGAAGGC
The DNA here is from genome assembly GCA_022644695.1 of Cenchrus purpureus. Lineage (NCBI taxonomy): Eukaryota > Viridiplantae > Streptophyta > Magnoliopsida > Poales > Poaceae > Cenchrus > Cenchrus purpureus. The sequence continues at coordinate 113,682,099 of CP053462.1, read as the reverse complement.
TGGGTTCGTCGAGTAGTTGTCCCACCAAGACTTGGCAGACCCTCGAGGTGGACACAGAGCCACACACTCGGTGTGGGTGAGGTCGAGCTTGTCTCGATCACCGAGCCCGTCGGTCCGAGATCGTCCGAGTAATCAAGGTAGGGGCCTTCAGTGAGGAACCTCTCGATCTTCTTGGCGAAGTCCTCCGGAACTTCCCACGCTGACTGCCTCGACGGCTTCCACCATCCTCCCATCGCTTAAGTGGCCATCACCCACCGTTAGGCGGTGGTGGTGGCGGTGCCTCTCCACGCCACCACCACGCCCACGACCGGGAGCGGTGGCTGTGTCCTTCCTCGCCTTCTTCCTCTCCATCTCCATCGCCTTCAGCGAGGCGGTGTGGTGGCAACGCCGCCTCGCCCTGACATGTGCGTGTCCACGACCAGCGTGTCCACGCCCACCAGCGGAGCGCGGCCACGCCACGGGACCGGCGGGCTTGCTCTTCCTCGGCCCGCCTCCTCGAGGCAGCCAACGACGCCCGACCTCGATGGACATCTTACCGAAAACAAGACCAATAGGAAACCTTAGATACGTCTCACCAACAAATTGAGTCTCGATATACAAGCATGAAAATATTTCTAATATAATTCTAACACTCAAGAGAAAAAGCAATAAGAACGATTAACCCATTAAGACCAAACAATCAAGATCCATTATGAGTAGGGTTGCTCGAACTGCGGATAACCTCAATATCATTTTCACTTTCACATTTGAATACGAAACAATTGTTTAGGTCACAGCGAACTTGGGATATCTATTCGCTAATTCCTGAAACCCATCGAACCGCCGGTCGCTCGAACCCACCTCGAGAAACTAGTTACCCATAACAACATGTCGACAACTAATTCCCTTGACAGCTAAAATTTTGACCACAACTCATAGGCTTGGTATTTTTATCTCCAAGACATTAATAATTCAAATCAACATATAGTATTTTTTTTCTCTTAGAAATAATCAGTCGTACAAATCAGCAGAATCTACTTAATCGACTCATAATTATTTGGAGCCATCTATGAGTCCCAGGCTCCCAGCTGTAAGTCTCACAATGCATTTTCTTGAACAGAAGTGACCATTATCCTCTCATCCATATGCACTGCACGGCAGCATGCAAGCCTGCAAGCCTCCAACCTTATCTACGCCGGCGCACATCTTGCTCTTTTCTGCGCGTCCGCTCGCCGGAGCTCATTGTTGCCGGCGCCACCGCGAAGCTCTCCCAAATCCGACAGGCCCGAGCAGCACCACTCCTCAACTCCCAACAATCAGCTGAGCCGGCCCAAGCAGAGATTCATGCCGAAAGGCAGAGTGGCTCGTCCGCTGGCAGCGGGGAACTCTGCCGACCACCAGCGGATCGGCTCGGGCGCAGCGCCTGCTACTCTCACGACCTGAGGTGCTCAGACTGCGATGCCGCTTCCACGCCCGACTCACCTGCCCACGCCGACGAGGCGCGACCAGTGCCTTCCTCCTCTCCGCCACCTCCGAGAGGCAGGCGGCAGGGCCCAGATCCGTCATCCTTCATCGCCGCCGGCCTCAGGGCGAGGCGTGGGCGGTGAAGGCCGGGAGCCTCCACGCAGGCGGCGGCCACCACGCCACGGGAGGTCAACCCCAATTAAGTTGGCTTGTGATTTGAGACTTGAGAGGAGTAAATGGGCTCTCATGGAGGCGCAAATGATGCCGATCGGGATATCACTTAAAACATAAACGAAAAGGTGGATAGGAAACATTTCTCACAAATTGAATCTGATTTCATATTTCAACACTAAAAACATAAATGAGAAAAGAACAACAATCATGTTTCAACCCATTATGAGTACATAAGTTTCCTCGAGGCCGACTCAAGCCTTGGAGGTCACACACATGCGATCTAATATAGCGTTATATGATCTCAAAGGGTGTGCACATCTAGGTGTGAAAAGACTCATAACTCCTCATGCACCGAACAGCTCCGCATGGAACAACTCATGGAAACTACCTATCTTACAACTCTACTCTTATTAGCATGGTCATGCTCAGACGCTACTCTGGGCCTTCATACCTCACGGCACGGTCCTCCTGGGAAGTCTCGGGGAACATCCGTGACAAGATGGCGTGAGCAGCCCTCACCTCCCGGGTCTCAACCGAGTGGGCATGTCGCCCATCATGTGAAGCTTGAGGGCGACGGTGAAGCTTGAAAGTCTCCTTTGAATCGCTCACCGGTGCTGGGAGGTAGCAGGCCTGAGCTCCAAGCTCGTCCACACGAAGAGAGTCGTCCTCCCAAGTCCTCAAGATCCTCTTGCACTTGTCCAAGAAGAACAGAAGTCCCGTGAGTGCGGCGAGGTTGGCGGTGTTGAGATCGGTCCTCCATAAGCTCGCCACCCTAGCCTTCTCACGAACAAGACTGGCCCCTGTGTGGCGAATCGCATCCTTCGTCCAGGCGAAGAGACGGGTGAACTGGCCTCGCTTAGATCCTCACAGAGCATCTCCTCACGGTCACCCTCTCACCTCCGCGACCGCTAAAGAGTTGGCGTGTAGCCCTCGCCGAGCTTCGACTGCACCTCTTCCACGAGCAAACTGTCAGGGCTAAAGCTCCTTTCTCCTTTTAATCTGGAAATAGTTCTCCTTTCTCCTTTTAATCGGGAACCAAATTTTGTGTCACGTATTTCTCAGCCATACGTAATCCAAATTTGATGATTGTTTTTCTTATTTTATCTAAAATCACCATCTTTTCATTAATTTCATTGTTTAGTGTATATTTCCTTTTCGTTAGTAATGTTTTTATGCCTTATCTTGTACTTGATAAGTAGAACATAGAAATAATATTTGTTTTACACAACCATTACTAATGAAACTTTGTATTTCGTATTGTTAAGGTGGACACAAGGTTGTGTTAAATTTTCAAATGTATATGAGTTTGAACATGTTGTAAAGTGTGGAAAACTTGTGTCAAGTAACATTCTAGGAAACTATGTGAGAGATGTACACATTTGTACACAAGTATGATCTTCCTTTTAGAAACCACTTGAAATTTTTATGACAAGTTTAGGGACCCAAATTATGTTGCCAACTCAATTTGTAGAATTTTAGATGAACCTAATACGTTATTAGAATTATTATATCCCAAACACGAGATAAAAATTGAATTTTGATAATTTTGGTTACACAAGTGTGACGATATTTTATTCAATACTAAATGACCAACTACTAATTGTTCGTATTTTTAATGAATTTATAGGTGCTGTTTTATGGGCTCTAATATTTGAGGGAAGCAAGTTTCATTTCAAAAAAAATAGTGTGCCCACGTGTCGTCACACCTATATAAAAGATAACCTGCCCGCCCCCACGTGACAACTAATGTGATGTGGGTTCTCGAACTCGGCAATGGCTCTCCATTTTGGAAAATGAACATAAGATCCCGAATGGATAAGCGCGACACACGACGCTTTCCTAATTTCTCACTAGGGATTAGCGAGGTGAGTGGGGGCGAGGCGGTGAGCGGAGGCGGGACACGACGATGAGCGCGGCGAGGCCAGCAGTGACGACCCCGCGCAGTGGATCGAGGAGGAGAAGCCGAACGTGATGCGGTCAAACTGGATCTGCGCGGCCGAGATTGCGCGAAGACGGCGATGACGATGACCGCTGGAGAGGGGCCAAGCTGCGTGAACCCAAAGCCGAGATGAGCGTCATCAACTGGATCCTCTCCCGACGAGGGCCAACCAGGAGGAGCGTGCGGCGGGGGGTGGGGCAAGAGCAAGGCGCTCACGCTCGCGACGAAATGTCTTGCAACGACGGCGAGGGGTCGAGGGAGCGGCGAAGGTGTAGAGGACCTCATATCCGACGCTGGCAACTACCATGACGACGGCGAGGCAAGTTTCTCTGAATCACAGTGCCTTTTACTTGTTCTATAAATGGAGCAACTTGAGCTTGAGCTTGATCTACTTGTTCCTATGAAATGGCTTGTTCCATAGAGATTTTGTAGGATTTCTAACATGATCAATGTAGCAACTTGTTCCTATGAAATGGCTAGCTTGTACCTTTGTCTATCTCAATCTTCTCATTCCTATGGTTCATCCAAATGATCAATGTAGCAACTTTCCTATGTTTTTCATTCCATAGGAATCAAAATGGCATGACACTGTCTGGGAATATGTGAAACCTAGGGTTGATAATATTAAGGAAGAAATGCACATCCTCCTCACAAAGGCTGCATTCATGAGGCACAAGTTTGTGGTGAACAAAATCTGCAGCCCATGGAAGATGCTCGATGTGTTTCAAGATACCTTGGTTGCATTTGAAGAGGCTGCAAAAAGCAAACCTTAGTTGAAGATACCATGCTTTTGTTGATGTTGAAGGGGCATGCTTTTGTTGATGTGCATGGTCGATAGCATGACCATTGTAAAATGTGACAAGTTAAGGCCTAGCTAGATGGACAAGTTAATTGTTTGTAATAATTATGTATATCTATGTGGATCTTTGTGGACAAGTAATCTTTATCTGTATATGTGGACAAGTTATCTTTATCTATATTATGTGTTTTGTCTCAAAAGATTTTTGTTGATTATGCCTGTATGTCGAAATGGGAGCCCTGAGAGATCGGGTTGACTCTGTCAATCAAGACAGATACAAAGGAGACTACGCGGATGGTTATTCCGCGTCGCATTTGCCCCTCCAAACCGACGAGGAGGAGCCCCACGCCGCGCGCGTGCATTGCAGACGAGGTTTGGCTTATCCACGTATCCTTTGTTCCCAATGTTTGACCAAAAGCCACTCTCCCCTGCCACTCTGCCATTCTGCCTTCCTTCTCAAACCTTCGCCTTCCTCGTCCGCCGCCTTCTCTCGATCCCTTCTCCTTCCTCTCCGTCGCAGATGGCGGCGAAAGTAGTCGCTCGCCACCCGACTCAAGAGGGAGGTTCTGCAGCGAGGAGGAGAAGGCCCCGCCCGCCGCCCCCGCCAAGAGAGTGAGGTTCCGCAGCGAAGAGGTCGGTTCTTCGTGAGGAGGGACACGCCGCAAGCGCCAAGGTGCACTCGGCGACGCCAGTGCAGGCCGAGCCTTCCTCGAGTTTGGTATGCTTGAAGTTAGATTTATGCTTGAAATTGAATTCCTGGTACTCATCATATGCTGCTCACAAAAATGTTGAACTCATTCTGTATACTGCTTCAATTTCTGAATCTTCATGCTCAGCGACTTTTATTAACTGAACATCCAGTGCCTTCACTGATCAATGGTTCCAATGCATCAATTTTCCATTGTTTTAGGAAGTTGTTGTACCAACACATGACATTGTCGATCGATGAAATCGACTGCTCAAGAAAACCTTAGACTACATCTCGCACATTCCTAAACAGGATGGAAAGAATGAAGAAGATGACATTGGTAAAGAGAAGCAGAAGTTCGAACCTAGTTACGCTAAACAACTTTCTTGTTTGACCGTTACAACTTTATGATATTAAACTTGGCAATCTAATTGTGAAGCTTGCTTCAATTTTCCTTTGTTTTAGAAATGTGTTGTTACTCAAAGGAAAATTATTAACCTCTCGAGTAGAAATTTTGTTATGCTTGAAATTTAATACATGGTACTCATCATATGCTCACAAAATTGTTGAACTTATTCTATATACTACTTCAATTTCGAATCTCCATGCTACATCGACTTTTATTAATCGAACATCCGCCTTTTGTTTTAGGGAGGTGTTGTAGCTTGGGAGGACATTGACATGATCTGGAAACAAATCCACGGATCAACCAAGCTCGAACCCGATGCTAAACAACTTTCTTGTTTGACCAGTTACATCTTTCATTATATTAAACTTGGCAATCTAATTATGAAACTTGCATCAATTTGCCTTTGTTGTAGAAATGTGTTGTTACTCGGGAGGATCTTCACCGCATCCGGAAAGTACTCGACAAGGTGGATAGAAGGATGGATGACAAGGCTGGACGACATAAGTCTCCTAGCAAATGGTCGAAAATACTAGAATCTGAGGTGGAGAAGCTTAAAGGCTACGTAAGATGAAGGATATTGAACTTGCCGAAGCCGCAAAGAAGAATGAGTCAGAAAGACTTGTAAAACTAGAGGCAAAGATAGCTGAACTTGAGGTCAGTAGCACAAAGAAGCCATCTAAC
>CP053462.1:110949123-111195457 GCA_022644695.1 Cenchrus purpureus | reverse complement strand
GAAGCCCAACCTTGCAGCACACCGAGCTTCACTTCCTACTGACAACGATGGGTCTCAGCAATTTTTTTGGCTTCACTCCACGCTGTGGAGGGCCTTACACTTTACACTACGAAGTGAGAAGATCACAAGTTCTACCAACTAGTACGCCATATCGTCTAAAAAAAGAATGTGATGATCAAGACATCAAATAGAGCACCCTATGTCTTTTTTTGACTGCCGGTCATCGCCAACCGATCACCTAGTAGTAGAAGCATTTGAAGATGCCCCGGCAACCACGATAGTGATATACGATGTGGGTTTAGGCTACTCTCTCCGTTTCAATTTATAAAATATTTTTTATTAAGAAAAGCTTCGGATTATACCTTTTATTAAGAAAAGCTTCATTCCGTTAATATTTTATTTATATGGCACAAAAGTATACCTTTAAAAATATACTTTTAATACGAATCCAATGGCATCAAAGATTATGTTAATTATGTATCAATAGAGTAATTATCTATAACAAACAAAACACCTAGTGATTTCCAACAAATGGCTTGATTTTTCTTTAGTAATAACTATAAAACCCCAACAAAATAGAGTATCTCATCCAGAACAGAACATAACACAGACGAATGTTTAGGATGGCATAACCATAATATGATACAGCACCGTGTCTTCATGGAGGACAAAAAAAAAGGTTGCAGCAGCGCAGTCGAGTCGGCGTGCTAGAACAAGGTTTTCGTGCAAATATCCAAGAACATGAACACCTAAATGATACCCACCAATGAAGGCATAAGTACGTGGAGGCGAGGCAAGACATGCCATCATTTCGCAATCTAGCTGATCATCATGGCCACGAAGAGCAGACGTCATTGTAACATCTTCAAATGTATCATGTGATTCATTGAATAGCCACTATGGCCCAGTTTGGTTTGTGTGTGTTTCCTATAAGCACCCTCCAATAAGCAAGCACTTAATAAGTAGCGTACAAACCAAACAGGTGGTGCTTATTTGTATAAACACTTCATAAGCACAAAAGCTCTTCGGGAGGGTGCTTATGGTGCTTATTTCTGTGATCCCCACACCTCTTTTCATCAATTACACTATGGTTCTTTGCTACTACATATGCTTATTAGGGCAGTCTCAATGGTGGAAACTATACACAACGTCCAAGATGATTACATCAATAAAAATCATCTATAGAAACTAACTCACACAATGGTAGAGTCTTCGTATCATAAATGTCATGTCATTTTCTCTCTCTCTCCCACCAACCATGGACAGCCACATGTTGCATAGGAACTACCAGTTTCTTCCCAATGGCAAAATCTTGGTTTCTTGTTGCCTCGTTGCGAGGGAAGACATAGTTTCTCTCCTAAGAAATGGTTTCTTGTGTTTTTCATCTCTTCCCTCATTAAATAGACTGCCACATCATCATTTTGCTTAGGTGGCAACTCATTTAATAGGGATGGAAACCATCATTAATTTCCCATTGGGACTACTCTTATAAGCTCATTGATACTTATTTGTACTTATAACTAGCAAGTTGGCCCGCGCTAATAGCGCGGCTAAATTTGATAAAGTATAAGTTTTAAAATGCTATGTTAGCATAGTATATTTTTTATCCTTATATTTACTCGTTATTCATTCTTTTAAAATCATTAACACTCAACCTAGATGTAGATAGTGGTGCCTAATTCGAAATTGGTATTGATATACCCGAATGTTGTTGTTTGGGTGGTTTTGGATTGGTGGATGAAAATCCAATAGCGAATGGCAAGACGCTTCACTGCACCCTCGCATACATTGTAAGACATTGTAAGCTCTCCAACTTTGTATTGGATTGAAATCGTAAATCATTTTATGTAGCATCTCTCGGTCCCTCCGCGGATCTCTCTCTGTCTCTTTCTTTCTTATTTTTGTGAGGTGAACTATGCATTTCTGATTTCGCGGTTTTTGAGGCCGATTCAGGTGTATATGTATTTCTTTCTCCGCTTCTAATTTTCTTATTTTTTAAATTTCGAATTTGTATATATAATTTTCTTGTTTTTTAAAATTCTGAATTTGTATATGTATTTATTAGTTATATTAGATATAGATTCTTTGGATTGATCTAGACCGTCAGATCTTCATAAAATCCAACGGTCCATATTCTTCTCTTTTTTGGATTAACGTGAGAATTTCTAGACCCTCTCGGCAAACGTGATGGTTTCATTTAACACTGTATCTATACTATAAGGAGCGAAGACAATTGAATACTTTTCTCACCCAAATCGAGCCCGACTTACCCCTCACGCCGGACCCACCCGTAAGGTTGCATGATGACCAAAAATGTGGAACGACCATAAAAATCGTAATTTGGAGAGTGTTTCTGCCAAGAAGCTAATTCTTTTCTCACCCACCCCCACTTTACCCGCCCACACGTACCCGCGATCGGGCCCACCTGGCCACCCACCCGCATATTATGTTCTTGCGTCCCGTTCAGATCTTCGTTCCTCCCGTTCAGCTCGCTAGCCGACTTTGGATCCGTCGTGGTGTGTACGTAGTTCAGCCTTCCCGAGCTCGAAACGATCACGATGACAAGAGTTCGCAACCATCATGGCCTTGGTTGCCCGTTCCATACAACATAAGCCTCGGCTACTTCACGGCCAAAAGCAAGCCAAGCAATGTGCCGGATGGAACGCAGCGGAAGTAGAGAGGAGAGGAGCCGATCGAGATGATCCGTCTCCTTCTTTTCTCGGCCTGGATCGTGCCCTGCTACTCCTACGGTGGACAGAGCGAGAGGGTGTGCCCTCTGCTTTTGCTTGCATTGGCAGAAGATTGAGGTCCGGATGTGCCTCAAAATCAATCAGGTACTTTCAGGATCAATGGGATTGGAGGGATGCTGCCAAAGTGCTACCGAGCAACCAACGTGCGTGTTAGCTGCTGTTGATTACATCTGAAAAGAGTATGCCATTGCCGTTTCTTACGCCGCGCGACATGAGCCCGCTGCCCACCCATGGTGCCTGAGACTTCGCATGCACGGGCACGGCATCCATACATGTCATGATCAGCTCGTAAAAAACAAAACAAACCTAACATGCAACGGGCTGGTTGCTGACTGGCTGAATACGGAGTACTCCGGAAGGATCCTCTGGGTTCGCAGCGCATGGGAGCAAAAATAAAAACAAACAAACAAACTGCAACCTCGTTAGCAGCCAAAGTCAATAGCGTTTGTGTTTGTTCCTTTCTCACCTGATATATATTTCCCCGCGAGAAAGAAAAGCCTTTGCAACCAGTACTACTGCTGTCTGCGGCATCAAGCGAACCGAGAGCCCCTCCAGATGCACTCATGCAGAGATCAGTGAACACCTAATGCAATAAATAGTGAAATTTAATTTTCATATATAAATGAACTGTTGGAATCATGCCCTACTACTCACCGTCAAGGCAGGGACCCCATGAAAAGCCGCTAGCAATACGTGGCGGAGACTACGTGGCAGAAGACACGGAGAGACCATGATCGAGGCACATATCAAAGCCGGTGGTGCATGTTAAATCAGCGATTGATTTGAATTTAAGGTTATGATATGGCATTTTGTGCAGTGAAAAAACACAATATTTTTGTCTCTTATTAAATCACATGGGCATATTATACAAAAAAAACATGGATGTTTATGGTCTTCACCCGTAGCATATAATATAGGTAACATGAATTTTCTTTCACAGATATAATTGTGATTATTTAGTATAAACTACAATAATACTAAGTCAATTAAAGATGTTAAATTTATGTATTTTAATCATTGTGGTCCAACAAGATCAACCATGAGATCAAGCAAGACACACCATGAACGAAGGTGGCCGTCAACAACGAGAAGTTGCGTACGGAATTGCAAAGCGGAACGACGCTGGAAGCAAAAAAAGATAGACGTCTTGGAGACATGTACAACTGCGCCAAAGTCCACAACGTCGCATATAACAATATGGAAAAGGCTGACCGTGAGCTAGAGCATGAGAAAGAAGAGGACAAAGAATATGATGATAAAGACTTAGGGGAGGAAGAGCTGCAGACATTATTCAATACAATATACGCAGAGTCCAAAATGAAGTCTTCATATTTTTTCATAAAGTAAATGTTTGATTACATATACCACGGGTTACGTCTTTCGCGATTTGACATGTCCTTATATGAATTGGTTAATTAATTGTCATAGATTTGTTGAAGTTTGAATGAATCGTGTCCTTGTATCGGTATTTGTGAACTCTATTAAAGTTGAAATCTAATGACGATCATACATTTTTAAAGACAATTTTTTATTCTATTTTTTTTAAAAGTATGTGTGCGGCACGTGCCTACGACTCAGATTTGCTTGCTTCCTGGTGTTAATATCTTCGTCCGGTAGTACTCAAACCCAATAAAACAACAATGGCCCACGACGCTATGCTCGGCCGACAGGCAGCGCAAGTTGTTACTCCTTATGAAATAAAAACAAAATGAATTTGTCTTGAACAAAAACTAAAACTTTTTTCTACATTTTTAAACACGTGCGGCACGTGCATCTCTACTAGTATTAAGATAATAGATGAATATGTGCTAACGTGAGGTTTGTGATACTTATAATTAGTATCTCCTAACTAAACATAGTCTATATATCTTGACCCACAAGAGGCGCCTTGCCTCCCGACCGCGCCTCAGCACAAAGGAGCTTTGCGGAGATTGGCTCGATGGCGTTGAGGATGTGTCCCACTACAGCATGTATAATACACACATCGTGGTGAGAGAGAGAGGGGGGGGGGGGAGTATAGATGGAGAGGAAGAGGAGGTTAGCTATCATGCTAAACTTATGGTTACCGAAATTCCCTCCCAAAAAAAGTTGGGTACCAAGCTTATGAAGAGTTTTTGCCGGTGACAGAAGACAGGGGGTGGGGAGTGTGTAGGGGTGGACGTAGCCAACGACGACGCAATCACGCAAGCACCCCCGCCCGATAATAATCTCCTAGTGGAAGTGTGGAACAGCCTCGTTGATAAAGTTAGTTGATAAAGTTAATCAGATGATTAGAAGGAAGTGGTAATTAACGATAATGATCCCACCATCATGTCTTGTCTTAAATTGAACGTGGACGGCGCGCGCACGGTGGAGGAGAGAATACGGCCCATGAGACTGACGGCGCCATCATGCCGTTTCGGCCATTTAGAGCAACTCCAGCAATGACACCTATTTAGAGTCCCTATTTGGGTGAGTAGGGGCTCACTGCTTTGGGCTCGATTTTGTCGCTAACTCCAAAGAATAATCCCAACTTCCAACCCCTACTTGCCACATGACATGTGGGACCTATCCGTGAGTGACATACGGCGTCGCTTTATTTCTTTCTCATCCGTGCGTCCTCTTCCTCGCGTTCGTCTCCCTCGCGTGAGTCTCGCCGCCCGCCGCATCCCTTTCTCGCTAGCTGCGTGGAGAAAGCAGGGAAGCAGCTCGCCATGTCATGACATCGAATTGGATAGACATGAAGCCAAATCGGACTGCCACATATTGAATTGAGCAGCTGCAGCTTGGGAAAAAGCATCGTGGATGTGAGAGATGGATATGAATCGGAGCTCATACCCATGAAATCCTGTTCGAGTCCACTCCTGGGCCTTGTCTGCGGGACCCGTGCGTGCTCAGCTCCGAGCGGCGACGGGGACCTGGGAGCGGTCGTGAGGAGCACAAGCTGGGCGGCGCGGGACCTCGAGTTCAGGGGCGGCTGTGGGTCATGGAAGCTCGAGCTCTGAGCGGGCGCACGAGGGAGCTCTGCGCAGCGGCCTGAGCTCCAAGCTGCGGTGGGGGATCGGATCTGCGAACGTGCGGCGGAGGAGCACGAGGATTCGTCGCCGGGATCGACCGCGGCGGAGGCGAACCTGCAGGGGAGGAGTGGAGGAGCGCGGCGCTGGCTTCTCCTTGACGCGCGCAGCGAGAAACGGACCAACGACGGAATAGGGGCCTCTCTCTCCACCCGCGGGAGATGGGGCTGGAGGGAAGGATTTGGGTGCCCGCTAGAATTAGGGCTCGAGTAGAGGGTTTGCTGGAGCTCGTTCTTTCGTTTTCGATCTTTACTTTTTGAGGAGGAGCTCAAGGAGGAAGTCTGCTGAAGTTGCTCTTACCGCGGACCCTATCAACAACTCCCCCCGCTGCTGAGAAACCGGCCGCGCGCACTGCGCCACGCGGTCTCATGCCGTTTTCTTTTTCACAGCTTTTTGGATACCTTGGCTCATGGCCGGTTGGTTTGTGCAGGGGTCCACTGCACCGATGTGCTCTGCCGGGGACACCTAGCTTGGACTTGCTCTGCCGCCGATGCTAACGCTTTCCCCGGGCTCAGGCTGATCGGTACGGTGATCGGCCGGGTCGACGCACCCCCGCGTTCAGAACGGCGAAGGAAAACCTCCTTGCAGCCAGCTACGAGACTTCTCAGTTTCACATAACGGCTCTGAGCTTTTACGTTCGACTTTACACAATCTTCGAATGCTCGGCGTTAACATATTGGCAGCTCAGATATTCCTCGTCAGACTGAAAGCCACATGCACTTTTTCTCGGTATGTAGGTTAATTGTGCTGCAGATAACTCAGAGCTCAATCCCGGCCGGCCGGCGTGCAGGCTATCGCCGTATAGCACAAACTTGCTGAAAAGGACACGGTTCATAAATTCCTTTTGCCTGAACCTCCTTGTTTCATTGTTGATTGCATCTACTGAAAGTGAAAGTACAATAAGCAACAACGATTTTTTTCTGGACGAAAGACTAGAGGAAATTCTGGTGCGCTGACACAGTTGGTGATCACAATATCTGCGTGAAAACAACTACTCAAGTTTTATCGGCTTATTCAAAGCCTTGTAATAAGCAAGTAACACTACTCAAGGTTCACCAACATCATGTTCATCCAAGTACATAGCTTACTAGAGCCACCCTCGTCACACATTATGTATGCCACGGGCCGGGTTAGCATCATATTAGAGCAAAAGCCTAAAGCCAACTTTATATTGCAACCGAAATCTAGCCCGTGCCAATTGCATAACTAATTCTCTTTCATGCACTGCTCTTAAGTTGGCACTTGCCATGACAGAGCCAGGATTGTTGAGGGGGGCCTCCCTCTTCTTCATCTCCTCCTTCTTCCTCCCTCTTCTTTTCATTGGAGCGCACCCCCTGGGCACTTGCGGAAGTAACCCAATGCCCGGCTGTTTGATCAACACTCGACGTTAGTGTCCTTTATCAACAAAATGACCATACATCAGGCTTTCTAATTTCTGGTGCATCTGTCTCAGTTATCTGCCATTATGGTAGCTAGGGTGAGTATGGCTCTGCCGCCGCCAAGAAGCATGATCGTCGTCGCTAGACGAGAGCTCCTCCCCCCATAAATCACAATGAATCAAAAGGATAAAGTGGGTTTTCCTCTCTGGAAACATCACCGAAGAGGTGAAGATTAACCTAGCAGCTGAAACAAAGTTGGGGCAGACAAGGGTGGTGGATGCATGGCCCACACAGAAACCCTTTTCACCTGGTGGACCCCCAGCTCCGAGGTCCAGCCGTCCAGGTGTACAAAGCCGCCGGGTGTATAAATAGCGCCGCAACCCGGGGGGCTTCACGGCAGGCAGAGGGGCAGAGCAAGAGAGAGCAGCAGCAGCAGTGGCCAGCCGCCTTCCCCTGTTCTAGCTGTGGAAATCGCCACGGCGCCACTGTGACCACTCGCCAGTTACTGGATTGCAGTCGACTGCACAGCAGCACTCTCCCAGTTACTCACCACATCCATCCGCGGCCGCGCACAGCCCAGCTCGCGTCCCATAGGCTCTCCGATCCCACCTGTTGTTCTGGTCGTCTTCTTCTTCCCTGCACTTGCAGAGCCCGCGGCTCCGTTACAACGCTCGCTTCGCTTTCCTCCTCTGAAAGCGGCGCCTGCTGCTGCTGGTGCTACGGCTATGGCTATGACTGTGAGCTGTGGTGCCCTCCTGCTGCCCTGCGCACGCCACCGAGCCCCGGCTAGCTAGGCGCGCCGCCAGTTATTGCACCGGCCGGGGGAATATCTATCGCTGCCGGGTGCGTGGGGGCGGCGGATAGCTGCGCTGCGCTGCGCCGCTACTCCGTGCGTGTTGGGGGGGAGTAATTGAGGAGGAGGCAGGCACGCAAACGATCGCCCTTCCTTCGCCTCTCCCCCCGCCGCGCGCTGCGCGCACTCACGTGATTCATACTTGCCGCCTCCTCACTTGCACTCTTCTTCTTCCCTCGCAAGCGCAACCATACCAAGCAAGCACCAAACACACCCAGCTCCTCCTCCCTTCAATTCCCTGGGAGGTCAGATGGTCGAGGCGGCGGCGGCGGCGCCGATCGTGGTGGTGCGGGAGTACGACAGCGCGCGCGACCGCCGCGGCGTGGAGGCGGTGGAGCGCGCCTGCGAGGTCGGGTCCAGCGGCGGCGGCAAGATGTGCCTCTTCACCGACCTCCTCGGCGACCCGCTCTGCCGCATTCGCCACTCGCCGGCCTTCCTCATGCTGGTACGTACACGTACCTACGTGCTCCCTCTCTGTGCTACGTACTTACGTGCGTGGTGGCCTGGCTGCTGCTACCTGCTGCGGCTAGATGCAGGCAGGCGGGCTCGCTCGCTCGGCCTAGCGGCTCAGCGAGCCTACCACCTGTCCTCCGCCCCGTCCCCGCCATGCCTCCCCTCCTTCGTCTCCTTCCGCCTCGTCGCGTTTCGTTTCGTTTCCTCTCGTTCCGGCCGGGGCGCGCGCGTGTGGGTCCCGCCCGGATGGAGAAACTCAACAACTGATTAATGGACTGCCGCGGACGAGCCTGCGGCCCGAGTGGCTAGCAGCGCTCGCTGGCAGTTCGCTCAGTGGAGCGCTGCCCGCCCGGGTTCGATCCCGGGTGTCGCACCTGGGTGCTGGGGGAGCGTGCGTGTGTGCTGGTGTGTGTAAACCCCAGTATGACGCGTCCCGAGACTCCTCGGGTAGTCTCGCTTGAGTCCGCGCGTGGGTCCGAAATCTTACACGACGGTGAGTCTCCGCAACTTTAAAAAAAATTAATGGACTGCCCGAAACGCATGTTTGAACCGCGCCGATATGGAAAGGTCGCGGAGACGACAGCAACCGGCGGCCCCGACAACGGCACGGCGGAGATCGCCGGCCTCGTCCGCGGCTGCGTCAAGACCGTCGTCTCCGGCACCACCCAGGCCGACAACCCCATCTACACCAAGGTCGGCTACGTCCTCGGCCTCCGCGTCTCACCCAGACACCGGTACGTACGTATATTCATACGTGGAAAGCTAGCCTGCCCAAACAGAAAGAAATGTTGTTGTTGCCAATCAATGTCGTTTTCACGACCGCCGGATCCTGACCCTGTCTGTACATGGCTGCTGCAGGAGGAAGGGTGTCGGGAAGAAGCTGGTGGACCGGATGGAGGAGTGGTTCCGCCAAACCGGGGCGGAGTACTCGTACATGGCCACGGAGCAGGACAACGAGGCGTCGGTGCGCCTCTTCACCGGCCGCTGCGGCTACTCCAAGTTCCGCACGCCGTCCGTGCTCGTGCACCCGGTGTTCGGCCACGCCCTCCGCCCCTCGCGGAGCACGGCCGTCGTGGAGCTCGAGCCCCGGGAGGCCGAGCTGCTCTACCGCTGGCGCTTCGCCGGCGTCGAGTTCTTCCCCGCCGACATCGACGCCGTGCTGTGCAACGGCCTGTCGCTCGGCACGTTCCTGGCGCTCCCCGCCGCGGCAGAGGAGGGGGAGCAGCGGTGGGAGGGTGTCGAGGCGTTCCTGGCCTCGCCGCCGCCGTCGTGGGCGGTGCTCAGCGTGTGGAACTGCAAGGACGCATTCCGCCTCGAGGTGCGCGGGGCGACGCGCCTGATGCGCGCCGCGGCGGGCGCCACGCGGCTCGTCGACCGCGCGGCGCCGTGGCTCGGGATCCCTTCCATCCCCAACCTGTTCGCGCCGTTCGGGCTCTACTTCCTCTACGGCCTCGGCGGCGACGGCGCCGAGGCGCCCGGCTCGCCCGCGCGCTGTGCCGCCACGCGCACAACATGGCACGCGACGGCGGCTGCGGCGTCGTGGCCACCGAGGTCAGCGCCTGCGAGCCCGTCCGCGCCGGGGTTCCGCACTGGGCGCGGCTCGGCGCAGAGGACCTCTGGTGCATCAAGCGCCTCGCCGACGGCTACAGCTCCGGCCCGCTCGGCGACTGGACCAAGGCGCCGGCCGGGCACTCCATATTCATCGACCCGAGGGAGTTTTAGGTCTTTTAGTGGGGGTTTTCCACAGCTCCTGCTGGTGAGTGAGAGTGGCTTTTCCAGCTCAACATTTTGCGTTTCAGACATGAGCTGGTACGTTTAGGCGTAACTTCTGCTAGAATCAAGCTAGTTAACGTTTCGTTTTTTGTGTTAGATGTGAATACAGCTGCTATTTCCATCTAGTACTCAGCCTGGATGGAAAAACGGGAGCTGAGCAGCTGCCTACTAGTTGTAACGGGTTCCTATCTAGGAGTATCTATCTATGGGACCAGGGTGGAGACCAGCCTTTTAGTACCTTCTCCTTTTTGCGTCCTTTTCAGAGAAGTAGAAAGGTTTGTCAGATTTGCTTCTTTTGTTTGGAGGATATATGCATCCTTTATTCCTTTCCCCACAAAGAGATGCTGCCTGCGGTCTTTGGGATTCTTTGTGAATCCTTGGCCGTTTGGGTTTAGCTTACGTCGGCCCTGTTTGGATCCGTTTGTGCTAAAATTGAGTTGCTAAAGTTTAGCAATGTTGGTCTCAAGCGGATCCAACTAAAATGTTACTAAAATTTAGAAGGGTAGTTTGGTCGTTTAGAAGGTTGTAGCAAAAGGATCTAAACAACCCTTGTTAAAGTTTAGCAACCTATACTTTAGTTTGCTAAAACAAAACAAAAAACTAAACTTTAGTTAGAGAGGATCCAAACATGACTATAGTGGCTTCTAATTGGTGTCGTTTTGAATTTTATAAGTTCACAAATATTATTATGCATCTAGACATACATTATATTTAAATTGTCTATGAACCTAAAAAGCTAAAATGACTTACAATTCGAACTAGAGTAGGTATGATGCTTATAATTCTGTATACGTTGCTCGTTATAATCGTTGCATATGTTGAAACGGTGTGTCAATTACCGTTGTTGGTTATGAACATCATCACTGCAACTGTAGCTAGATATGGCGCTATAATGGCCAATCCGGTTTAGCTTCTACTATTGGTTGTTTTGTCACATACGTGCCAAGATATACAATTGTTGTTGATGGTAAGAGAACTCAACACACAGAGGATACCTTTGCATGGACTTGGATCGGTTTCATGTTTCAGCATCGTCAAAGCAACAGACGACCTTATCAAAAAAAAAAGCAACAGACGACGGTTCCGGTCATGGCAATAATCACCATCCACACTCATCCTCCTTCATTTTCTCCTTCAAAGAATATGCCATCCTGATCATCGAGATTCACCTTCATATTCACTTCTCCCATTCATCTTCCTTCATTTTCTCTCCTCCATCCCAACTCCCACCCCGACGCCCACTGACCTCCCTCGACTCCACCCCATCTCGGGCCTCCCTCGGCTCCTCCGCCCACGCACCGGAGGAGCCTCCTAGCGGCGGAGCTCCTCTCCTCGCAGCCGAGTGAGCTCCTCTCTCCTCCCTTCCTCGCCCGGTGGCGCTGGCTCCGGCCGTGGCTGGAGCCTCCTCCACAGTGTGAGAGAGCCCTCATGGCGAGCCGCGGGCGGGATCGCAAGGCGAAGCTCGGCCCTCGCCCTAGCTGCGGCGGCGGCAGGCAAGGCAGAGGCAGGGCCTCGGATCCTCCGCCGTTCGACAGGAGCTCGCCTTCTCGGCCGGCCTCCCGTGGATCCGGCAGACGGAACTCGGCGGCGATCCCGAGGAGCAGGGGCTTGACGCCCTCCGGCGTGGCGGCGAGGCGCAGGGTTCCAGCCTCCTTCCGCCGCGGCGGCGGGATCTTGGGAGGCGCTGGCAGCTCGAGTCGGGAAGGAGGTGTGGGCGCCAAGGAGGCTGCCGAGCTCATGGCGAGCTCCTGCTACTCGATGGCGTCCCAGTCCTCCTCCTCGCGCACATCCATGGCGGCACCCTTACTTCCCTGCGCCGCCACGGGTCGGATCCGGCCATGAGCTCTGGCGCGAGGAGCCCTCGCCTCGGGCAGCCTCACGGGTGACGCGGCGGCGTTCATGACGAGCCCTCTTCTCTCTCCTTCGCTCCGGCCAACAAACAACCGGCGTGTGGGCCCGTGTGGTCGTCCGTTCGCGTTATCCCGGATCCCTCGGATCCAGAGGAAACAGGGACGACGCGATTTTGCCGTCGTCCTCCAGATCCCACGATGCACCGGCGGGGTTTTCCCGACACCGGTGCGGGTAGTCTCAAGCAGGACCCAGAAACAAACACCTGATCCAGTCAGTCAGTCAGTCACCTGACTGAGGAATTGACTTGACAAGCAGGAGACTTTGAATGCGGCAACTGTTGCGGACAGCAGCGTGAAAGGGTTGCCGGCCGGGCTTATCAGATGGTGGTGTTCCGCCGCCGTCGATCGACGGGACGAT
Organism: Cenchrus purpureus; assembly: GCA_022644695.1. Lineage (NCBI taxonomy): Eukaryota > Viridiplantae > Streptophyta > Magnoliopsida > Poales > Poaceae > Cenchrus > Cenchrus purpureus. Next base: position 111,182,928 of record CP053462.1, on the reverse strand, counting down.
CGAGCTGATGCCGCGCGCAACACGTCCAGGCGCGCGCACGGGTCGCGTCGCCGTCACTCGTGTGTGTGTGTGTTTTCCAACGCGAAAGGACGCCGGGGCGCGCCGGAGGTGAAAGCAAAGCCAAGTGGATTGGGGTGATGGAGGCATGGAGCGCTGGTTGGCTCGTGGAGAGCTCCTTCCTCATCGCGCGCGCCTCGCCATCACATCGCGACGACGTGCATGTTAAAGGCCGTCACGGCACTGTAGGCGTCCGACGTGATTTGCCGACATGGTGCCGGCCCTGGAATTAACTGCACCGGCGTCACACGGCCCTGCCCTATCATGCGGAATAATGAAGCGAGGACGACGCGCCGTACGTGTTTAATTCATTCAAGCCCGGTGTTTGTGTTTTTGACCTAATCTAATCTAGTAGTAATCTAGCTAGCCGATCACTGATCCTATGGTGGTGTTTTCACCTGGAAGAACGGAACGAAGCTGTTCGCAGAAATGGAAACGTTTTGATCCAACCACGGACAGATGGCGAGCTCTGTTGAAGGTCAATCATCACTGGCCTTCTGAATGGAGCTCTGAAAAGGTGGGCTACTTTTGCCCTAGTGCATGTGCGGTAATGTAAGGGTGTGTTTAGAAGCCCAACTTCTCTCAAAATTCACTATGGGTGTGTTTAGAGCCCAAACATTTGGGTAGCCCCGCGGCCATACACGGTGGCAGCGGCCACACGCGCAGCGGCGCTAGCGAGGTGCTTGCAGGGCGCGTGTCCGAGTTTGCGCGTGGATGGCTAGTGTCGGCGACCGACGCCCGTAAGCACGAGCTGGTTGTGAGGAGCTCAACACCAGGGGCACGTGGGCACCGTCAGCCGCGCCAACGCCGCAAAGGAAACGGCGATCGAGCGCATCACGCCATAATCGGCGGTCGAATCGGCGCGCGCGGCTCGGACGATCTCGCCGCGCCGGTCGGATCCGTCGCCGCCGCCGTGGGAGCCGGTGTGGAGGGTCAACGCCGGCGAGTGCTGCGCGCAATGCGGATCCGTGCGGGAGGAATCGACGGTCGGCTTCACCGTCAGGGTAGGGCGCTCGGCCGAATGTGGTGGCGGCGCTCACGGGTCGGGGAATCGAGGAGGAGGTGAGAGAGAAGGAGTTCGCGGTATGTCGAAGGTCGAAGGTAGGGGTAGTTAGGTCATTTCAATAATTTTTTCCTTCTTCTACCGAGAAATGAATATTATATTTTCACCGGTGGCCAACAGCAAATATCCAAACCTGAAAATGTCCAGCAGCAAAGGAAGAATCGAGTGATGTCCATCAGCAATATGAACATTGTAGAGTGTCCACCAGCAAATTTACTCATGTTTTTGGAAAAATTTGGACTTCTAAACACACTCTATGCAAAAGAAGATTCTCATCATATCAAACATCACATCAAAACGGCACGTGCATGAGTACTAAATGTAGATGAAATAAAAACTAATTACTTTTGTAGACGAATCTTTGAGCCTAGTTGAGGTCATGGTAGGATAATATTTACTACAAACAAACGAAAAGTGCTACAGTACTTTTCAGTTCGAACAGATTTTCAACCCAAAATTTGTGCAAAATCCAGAATTTTGCATCCCAATTCAGAGATCTAAACACACTCTAACTTGTGATGACCTCACATGCAGAGCTAATTCAGAGAGAATCTTGACCGGGTGCCGATTGTGGACGGAAATGGAGCTGATCTGACATGTTCGTAGCCTCCCTCCCGTAGCTCTTTGGACGGAAATTGGACTTAATTTGGACATGTCTATTGTGGTGAGTTTTGATGTAACGTACTCCTTCCGGTTCTTAAAATAGTGTCGTTCGAAAAATATGTTTCACAAACACGCTTGGGCGACACACTTTGAGACGGAGGAGTAGATAGATAGAGTCATGCAGAATTATAAAATCACGGTAAGTTTGACGATCTATTTTTCTACGGGTACCACTAGTTATTCCTCTCCGCATTGGACTTGGGAGTTCATGAAATACAAACTCGCTCGTTCAGCTTTTAAATGTATGTCATCATTAGCTTTTTTATTGGCTTGATTAATCATCTTTTCTTTTCTTTTTGAGATTATTAATCATCTTTTCTACAAGTACTTGTGGCGGAATTTTTATATATTTAATTTTCTTGATTTTACGAAAATAAATAGTCGATTCAACATTGGCATAAATAGCCACCAACCGCCATTTGAAATGGGTTGGCCGCTTCAAACGGCGTAGAACTCACGCCGCCATAAAGGGGTTAGGTACCTCACCGCCATTTGAATTGGCTGAGGTTTGCAATTGGCGGCAGGGTGGTATGGTTGGCGCAGGCTTCCTTGCAGCTACCGCTAGTTGAAAGGGCGGTTTAACGAGCCTACCGCTTCAATGGCGGTGAGGCTTTATTTTCCATTTTTTTGTTTTTCTTTTTATTTTGGTTTTTCTCAATACTATAAATGCGAAATAACATGCAACCGAATACGAAAATACATAAAATAAATAAGTGTCCAAATACAAATCTAAATACGAACTGCTTGCTGTTGGGGGCCCCTCCTCCTCCGCCACGCCACGCCTCGGCAGCCCTCGTGGTGGGTGCACGTGAGGGTCGCGGATGGCGATCGCCCCGCGACCGCCGGCTCGGGGGCGGTGTCGCTAAGGAGCACTGAGCCCGACGGATGCCTCCTCCGGTGCTCGGAGTCGCTGCCCGACGTGCCGCCCTGCCCGGCCGGCGTCGCGAGTCGCCACGACGGATGGCCGCCCTCCGCCCGCCTCCACCGACGCCGCCGCTTAACGCCTCGCCGCACGTGCAGGCCGAGTCGTGGAAGTCCTCCATCATCTGTTGCCTACTGCGTCGGCCGGGTCACGGGCGGGCTCGTGTGTACCACCGATCTCGTCGGCGGTGCCGCCCAACAAGTCGGCCAACGGAAACTCCAGCGGTGGTGTCTCGCCATCGAGTAGTCATCCGGCGGTGTGTCTGAGCAGGTCGCCGCACAGTGTGACTCAAACACCGGTGCTGCCGCTGAAACATCGGCTGCCGAACGGGTGGCTCAAACACTAGTTGCCGCTGCTTGAAACAATACGCCGCCGCTCAACGGTGGCTCAAACACCGGCCGCCGAACCGGTGAAGCTGCCGCCACGACGAAGGCCCCAGGTCCCGTGGTATCGGCGGTCTCTGTAAAATATTAGATCGTCATGGATCAATAAAATATGTCGTGGTCTCTCTAGATAATATAACTAGCAACAAAAAACGTGTACGATCCCGTCATGTACCTGGCGTAGAAAGCACACCGCGCCAGTGTGAACGGACGCAGTGAGCGCTGAAAGCGACGGTGGTGTTCTGCACGGCCGAAAGGAGGCAAACCCGGAGGAGGAGGGTGGCGGGGAGGTAACCTGCCGAAAGTTCACTGCGCATCAACCGCCTTAGGTCCACCATCTTCTACGATTTCTAAAGTATTTCTAGGAATTTCCAAAGCATTTCTACGATTTCTAAAGTATTTCTAGGAATTTCCAAAGCATTTCTACAATTTCTAAAGTATTTCTACAATTTTCAAAGCATTTCTACAATTTCTAAAGTATCTCTAGGGATTTCCAAAGCATTTCTACAATTTCTAAAGTATCTCTAGGAATTTCAAAAGCATTTCTACAATTTCTAAAGTATTTCTAAGAATTTCCAAAGCATTTCTACAATTTCTATAGTATTTCTAGGAATTTCAAAAGTATTTCTACAATTTCTATAGTATTTCTACTAATTTCCAAAGCATTTTTACAATTTCTAAAGTATTTCTAAGAATTTGAAAAGTATTTCTATAATTTCTAAACCATTTCTAGTTTTTTCTAATCTATTTCTAGGATTTCTAAACTATTTCTAGATTTTTCTAAACTATTTATACCATATTGACTAAATATATAAGGAAAGTATTGAAACATATCGATGGACAAGAAGAAGATCGCGAGGAAGAGAAGAGAGTGAGGGCAGTGGCTAGCGCCTACTTATATAGCGCACCGCCACTTGATATGGCGGTACCACCTACCGCTTGATCTGACGGCAGGTGGTCAGTCGTCAACCGCCTTATCAACGGCGTTGGTTTCCGCCAAGTGTAGGTCTCGACCACGCCACGTGGCGGATAGACCAACCGCCGCTTATGTCTTGACTTACCGCCCTTTGTGGCTAGGATTCTCGCCGCGTTTGAAGCGGTGAGTTTCAACCGCCATTTCAAACGGCGGTTGGTGTTATATTTCTGCCAATGTTGAATCCGACTATTTATTTTCGTAAAATCGAAGAAAATTAAATATATAAAAATTCTTGTGGCGGCATAGTTCGTTCGTTCTTGGTCTCCCTCCAGCCTACTTTCATAGATGGGCCGGAACTCTCAATCTGGCCCTTCGAGATTTCCATTCCAGCCCGAACCGGGCCTCTCCTCCACCCTCGCTCGCTCGCTGCTCCAGGCGGCAGGCTTTCACAGCCTCCGTAACTGTGAGATTCCAGCCCAGCCAGACCGTATCTTTTCTTTTCTTTTTGGCCTTGTCTTCTCTTCTCCTCAACCTCAATACTAACACTTTTCCAAAAAAAAAACAGTGTGAACTAAATAAAGAAGAAGATAAAACCTCCGCGAGCCCCTCGCGCGCGCCGCCATGCGTCCCTTGCTCGCTCGCAGTCGAGTTTACGCTTCAATCGGCCTCCGTCTGATCCTCGCGGCGCTCGCGGATTGTGTTTGTCGCCCGGCGACACTTTGCTCGTCATTCTGAAGCTCGAACTGATCTGTCCGGATCACCCTGCATCATTGGATCAGAAGCTCCAGCCAGGTCCGTACATCACCCGGTGCAAATGGTGCTAGGCCGCCCAAATTAAAGGGCCGCCAAAATCAATGCTCCATCATTAATGAATATACTTGGACTCCTAAGCAAATGTGAAACGTCAGGCCCATTAGACTCCTCACATTCCAATCTGTTAAGCACGAGACTCCCAGACGCAGCCGCACGACGGTAAACACCGCCGCCGCCGCGACTGCGAGTAGCCTGCCGCCCCGCCGCTCTTGCGTGCGTCGTCCGGCTACACCCTTGCATCATCCTACTAATTGGTGAGTTCATGTCTAATTTTCCATTAAGATGAAGATGCATCGTCTCATTCTAACTGCTTTGTTCTTTCCTTTTTGAATTATGAAACATGTAGCAGGTCGTCCATTACTTAGTCATGCTTCCTAGAGTCCGAAATAGAAATCATGAGTCTGGTGCTGAGAAGCACAAAAAGAAAAGAAGGCTTGAACAATTTGCTCAGAGTCAGAAAGGTGCTCTTGAATACTCTAGAGAAGATTAAATATGAAGCTATAATTGAAGGTTTCATTTCAAAGAATACTGAATGTTACTTTTCAATAGAAATTAAAGATATCGGTAAGAAATATGTGTCTGTTACACCTTTACTATGCATTAATGCTTTTGGTAATTACATTATTATATATAAATATATTTTTTATTATTTGCATTTTAGACATACAGAGCCACCATTTTGTGTTTTGCACCGGGGCCACGTAAACTCAGGTACGGGCCTGCTCCTATAGTATTTCGCTGATGAGATGCTAACTCGGTTCAGTTACATCTTCTCGTGTTCTCAACTCTCGCTGAGGTACAGGCAGGCTTGGAAGCATGAGGTCAGACTCTGGACTTTCAGAGGTTCAGCGGAAGTTGCTCAGATGTTCAATACCGAGAACTGCTGAGCCTTTCGGGTTTTTTTTAAAAAAAAGAGAATTGCTGAGCCTCTCAAATGCAAATACCATGACCTCTTTAAGAATAAAGTTTTAGCAATGAGTTACCAATGGTCAGAAGATGTGTGAAAATCAGACAACAAAGTGAACCTTCAGGTTTGTTCTTGTCAGGGTACAGCAACAAGACAAGTCACGAACAAGCTGCATGTCGTAAGCGACTGACAGACGTACAGTACATGGGTGTGTTTAGTTCTCTAATTGGGATGCAAAATTCTGGATTCTGATTTTTGAAAAGCACCGTTCCGAATCGAAAATATCAGAAGACATTTTTCGTTTGTTTGTGGTAAATATTGTCCTACCATGGCCTAACTAGGCTCAAAAGATTCGTCTCGCAAAGTACATCCAAACTGTGTAATTAGTTTTCGATTTCATCTACATTTAAGACTTTCATGACGTGTGTCGACATTTTTGATGTGATGTTTGATGTGATGTGGAATCTTCTTTTAGTGAATTTTGAGGAAGTTGGACTTCTAAACACACCTATATATAAACGACTGACAGACGTAGAATGAAAGATATGGTCGTAGATTCAGTTTTGCATATCAGCTGGAATCTTCGGTTCTGGCATCTTTGTTGCCCCGACTCTTTTTTTTGGCCAGCCGTGACTTGGTACACCAACGCAAATGAGTGCTGCTGTAAGAGCATGTAAAAGCTAACTTTGATCACCAAAATTTGAGCTCCTTTCAAGGTCTATTAGAGGTAGTAATATAGATTAATTATAAAACTAATTACACGAATGGACGGGAAATTCCGAGATGAATCCATTAAGTCTAATTAATCCGTCATTAGAGATTGTTTACTGTAGCACGATATTGTAATCATGACATAATTAGGCTCGTTAGATTCGTCTCGAAAATTAAGGTAGGGGTTGTGAAATAGATTTTGTCACTAATCTACATTTAATACTTCTAATTAGTGTCCGAAGTTTGATGTAACGGGCAGTTGAGTGAAATTTTGGGAAGTAAACAGGCCCAACTGCCAAGAAAATTTCTACCAACGAGCATGGTTAGTAATGCAGGATGAGACTCCCTGATGGATTGATGTTATGGAAGAATCCATCAGAATTCAACAGCTTTCTTATGCATATATGCTCTAGAAGAAACTTCATTCAATTTGCACAAGGACATGCCATTTATAGTTTTTTTTTGAAATTAAAAGCAGAAACTCTGCAATATCATTTAAGAAGAAGAAGTATTGATATATAACGCGTCAAGCGAACATTCACACCACACAAACAATGCAACACCACCACCACCTGGGAGAGGAGCTGAAAGACTCACCGTCAAGCAGGCTGCCTCCAACATTGTGCCACGAAAAGTCGCAATCCGCAATCCCGAGTAGCTACCGAACTCCCACCACGGACCATCATCCTCAAGCCGCACACATGGTCGCCAATCTCTCGCACCAACAAAGCGCCGAAAAAAATCATGTCGCACACCAATGAAAACGTGATCCCGACCACTGCGTGGGGCTACCTCTCCCATCGCCTCACACCCTCTTCCAATGACTCGATATACGAAACCGCTATGAGACCCTCGCCCACCACCCATCACCGAGGTCACACCACCGCACCTTGCGTCAACTCAAGACCTCCAAAGACTCATGAGTCCTCTCGCACCTTGCCGCCAACACAAAGACCAAGCACACCTCCTCACCATCGCACATGTGCCATCCGACCACCTCCCATATCGCCACGAGTCGAGACGAGTCTCCATAAGCGGCGCCCAAGAAGGACGCGGCGCGATGGGCGCCCGTCGCCCGTCAACAATTAGGGGGTTTTCACCACCGAGACCTATGCTTCAGGTCACAATGCCCCATGGTAGTGCCCCCAATGGAAGAACGACGCCACAAGAGCGCCGCCACCACCACCACCGAAACAATGCTAGTGAAGGTTTTCGGACCACCACACCTTATCACGCCTCGGACAAGTAGCGCAAGCAAACTCCACCAGAGGATCGATGGCCTATAGAAGGGGTTGAATATGGGCCTTCTTCAAATTTCTAGAATAAGAAGTAAACCTTAACCTATATCTCTAGTGTTGCCCATCTAAAAGGTTTCTTCCTACCAACTAAGCACACTAACAACAAAGTTCCTTAGCAAGATTCACACTAACATGAGAAAAGCACCCTAGTCAAGATATGCAACAAGCAAAGTAAACTAGAGGGAAACAAGAGCAAAGGAACTTAAGAGCTGAAAGTAAATGCGAATTAAGTGCAAGAAGGTAGAAAGAGGGACACGACAACCGAATTTTTTCCCGTGGTATCGAGAAGTTGACGCTTCTCCCTAATCCACGTTGGAGCACTCACAGAGAGTTTTGCTCCCCATCAAGCCACTTAGACTTGAGTGCTCACTAAGAGTACCCGTTCTCCATCTCCGAATGGTGGGTCTCAATCCATTTACACCAAGAACTTCCCGGCTCCCACAATCTCCAAGAGCTCACCAAGAACCCCAATCACCGAGACCCTAGGAGTCAAAACTCCAAGAGTAACAAGCTCACACACTTTCACTTGACCAATGCACTCAGCTATGCCATTGAAAGCACCTTGAAACTCTTGATCACCAAGAAAGAATCCTAGGAAGATGAAATCCAAATGATCAAAGCACTAACTCTCCTTCTCCTTAGGCTGCAGTAGGTCTTTAGAGTGGCAAAGGCAGCTCAAGAGACGCAGGGGGTCCAATGTATAGGCCTAGCAAGGGAGGCTAGCCGTTGGAAAAGTCCTCACGAAAAGTAGTACCGCTGATGAACCGACGGTTCCCGCGACTCCGGATCATCCGGTCACTCGTGTCTCGAATTATAGCCGTTGAACTCAAACGCTGCATCATTCATCCGACGCACACCGCTGATGCGCGGTTTATCCGATCTTGAAGCGCTTCACTCAAAACGCCTCTACAGAGAATAACCATATCGAATGAACCGTTGATAGTCTTCATGAGCGTCGGTTCATCCGGTGCTGAAGCAAGTTCACTCGGTCCGTCTATGTATGATTATATGCGTGCACCGGATGAACTGTTGCTTAGATCGTTGCTTCATCCGGTGCTGAAGGCTCTTGACTTGAAACAACATCATGAACCCTAGGTCACCGGATGAATCGATGCTACCGATACACCGTCGGTTCATCCGGCGGTTAATTTTCTTGAAACTTCCACATCAATCATCCGGTGCTACTAGAAATGATAGCGTCGGATCATCCGCCGCGCCCTTTTTCATTTCAACTCATCCAATTCAAACACCTTTGAGTTTTTATTCAAGTCTTTTGCTTCCAAAGTATTTCCATGAACATCTTGAGCTGTTTAGTGACCAAGGAGCTTGATAGTGCATGAATATAGCATAGCATTTGGCATGGTCAAGCTACTAAAGTGTGAACCCCTCTTAATAGTATGGTCAAACACTACAAACTAGCAAATCCAAGTGTCCTTCATCTCCTTGTGACACTTGGAACTAAGAATGTCCTTAGCCTTGTAGTCTTTGTCCATTGATCATCCATAATTTCAAATTGAGGGGTCTCTTTTCACTTATCACTTATGACAATAACCCAAGAATAAATCCGCTACAAAACAAAGGTTAGTCACAAGTATATGGTTGTCATTTATCACCGAAACACACCCTTACCAAAGGTGCGGTGGGGCCTTGATGCTTACAATCTCCCCCTTTTTGGTGATAGATGACAACACAAGTAGAGATATACGAGAATTTGAAATTAATGCATAAACTCTACAATTAATGCATGGAAAGGATAAACACAAACACACATGCATTAATTAAACAAACACACAAGCATGAGTAGACATGTAAACCATCAACATGCACAAGATCCAAATACATGTCTCATCATGAACTCCACAAAACAAACAAGGTACAAAAGCTCTCAAATCACACTCCCAAGCTCCCCTATCTCTACTCCCTATCTATCCCCTTTGGCAACAAGCACCAAAGGGGCCTAATCACCGAGGTGGAGGAGAAGCCGGCGGTGTCGAGATAACAACCACTGAAGGTGCGACGTGATACTCGGAGGTGTCACCATCGTCGGACTCGAACCCCAAGACTGACCGTGAAGATCGGACCGCGAAGAGATACGAGCTGTCGGTGCAGAGGTAGGAAGTAGGAAGCCGAGAGCTCATCGCGCCATCTCGACTCGACCGCCGAGTGATAGAACGAAGTGTGGATCCTCGATCGAGCCCTGCCTCGAGGAGTGGCCATAGACGGCATGGGCGAGGTGAACCCCAGAGAAGGTCGTGCTGGTGTCTCAAAGAGCAGTGGACCTGTCGGGAAGGGAGACATCACCGAGGACGGGTTTGTGGAGAACTGCCTTTGCCGCTTTGAGCTACTCAAGTAAAGTCGTCTGTGGAGTCGAGAGCCGAGTGGAAAAGTCCTGCATCAAGGAGTGAGATCGAGATCGAAGATCGATCGAGGCTCACAACACGACATGAGGTAGAGAAGCCGCCGTCCAGTCAAGAAGTCGCTAAGTAGGTAGAGTCGAAGTCAAGCCTGCAGGCCGGAAAAGTCGACCCAAGGTGTGGACATAAACGAGAACATCTCGAGCGGTCATCATCTCTGCCGTCAGCTGGATCTGCCTCCTTATGTGCTCTCGGCCGCCTAGTATGACTCACTGCCTCCCGCCGCCTGAACTGCCGTGATGCGTCAGATCTCATCGTGCCTTGACTGGTTCGCCAAGGACCGGATCATCAAGCCAAAGAGTCGGGCCGAGTGACCCGAGAAGAGATCGCGGAGATCGATGGACTCGGCCTCTCTCGCTGGCAACCGGAGTTGCCGCTGCCATGAGTACGAACACGGAAGACGGGCTGGGCTCGGCTCAAAGTCCTCGCCCTCGCTGGAGTCCCTGTGTCGCAGGCGAGGTACATGTAGAGGCCCTCAACTAGAGCAAGTAGCTCGTCGTCAGGCGGCTCCCATAGCCGCCTCACCGCAAAGACGAGCCTGAGGTCTCAACTCCTCCCCTCGGGTCCTCGCCCTACCTCCTTGGCATCGGCGGCCGGTAAGTCTTGAACACGCATTTGGATCGCCCCAAGATCGAGATATACCTACCGAGGCTCCACCGTGAGAGCATCCAATCGATCCAAGTGGGCAAAGGAAATCCGCCGTCATCCCTATCCCATCCATAATCGCCCCTCAATCTCACCGAGGAGTATGTCCACGATATCGAACGACCGGTGAGTCATGATGTAGAGAAGTAACCACTGCTGGACTCCGGTGATCGACTCGCAGATTCCCCATCCTAAAGAGAAGGGACCTCCGAGAGCGGCGGACCACGAGGCCTCGCGTGTCAACTGTGGTGTCCGAGGGGTGCCGGGAGGAACGGTCCGGAAGAGAAAGTTGATCTCCTCGCCGAAGGAACGATAGGAGTGTGAGCACGACGAGGAGGCTCAACGCCTGGGTAGGCTGTAGTGAATCGAGGTGTCGCCGACCGAACCCCAAGGAACTCGCTATCCCTCTCGAGTGAGCCCGAATCACGCCCCATAAACATGAATCGATAGAGAGCCGCATCCTCAACGAGAGTGGCGTAGGAACACTCGACCCACTCTGTACGTAGCGGGCCTCTCACCCACCAAGGCCGCAAGTCCCGTAAGTAGTCGTGAGGAAGTATCTAACTCCAGCTCGAGCCGCTCCATCGCAACTAGGGTTCAAAACGCCGGATGTATCCCCCTCTGCCGAACTGCTTACATTTGTTCGACCTTTTTCGCGACACAAAGAAACGAACGGATATGAAATACTAATATGGACGAATCCAGAGACGCCCATCCCGACCTTTCCGCTTATTGTCCTGCGGATATCCCGTGATATCCAAATGCGAACATCCCGCTTTTTCCTCCCGTAAAGAAAAAGGCCCACCAAGACTGGGGTTTGTCGGCCCACCGCTCAACAAAGCCCATCATATCGACATCCATCACCGCCTCTCAGGGCCACCACCACCAGATCGGCCGCCGACCGGATGCCGCCACGCCGCCGACGATCCGGGGCCGGGCCCCACGCCGGCGAGCCGCCGGGCCGGGAGCTGAGCTGGAGCCGCCACGGCCGGCTCTGGGCCGAGGCGAGGCAGATGCTCATCAGGAGGAGGGAGAGAAGGCCGCGGCCCTCTTGTGTGAATGGATAAGGAAGGAAACAAGCGAGGAAGAAATGAAGGAAAGAGAATAAAAAGGAAAGGGAAAAGGAAATATGAAGAAAGGAATAAAAGTAGAAGAAAAATAATGAAGAACATTATGGTCTATCCATTCAAAATAATGAAGAGAAGTTATTTTACCAAATATTTTTCTACATTAGGTGTTTTCGCTTTGCTTTTTCGTATCCACCATGTTCGACGTTATCGGATCGATCGGCAAAATCTTTTGATATTCGCAAGTTCGTTTCCGCTTCCGACCTTTCCGAATTCCGAGATTTCATGATTCAAATGAAGATAAATTGAAAGTGATATGCTATATCCCGACCGAGTTCGACCGCTTTCAACCCTAACGCAACATCCTATGCCGGCTCACCAGACCCCTCGATATAGGAGGCAGAAGCTCCAAGAATCGCCCGTAACCGGGTCACCTCTCGAGTGAGGAACCAACCACCTCCTCAACGAACCTCATCTTCGATCGAAAGGCTCCTCGATCACGAGATAGACAAGGCCTCGGCCAAAGCACCCAATACAAACCTCGTCCTCCCCTCTCTCTCGATCCGATCCTCCGCCTCGTTTCCAACCCGCCGTTCATATCCTCCTTCCGCTGTGAGGCCGAGGTGAGTGTGTCCACCACGTGTCCTCGGATCGGTACGTTGTAACACCCCTGGTGTTTAATTAACCTAATTTTAGGAATTAGGAAAACCAATCAAGTGTTAGGCATCTAATCCTTGTTAGCCTAAATAGAGCCAAGTTTGCAAAAGAAACCCTAGTCAAACCTCTAATTGTTTGATCAACATGATAGGGTTCAATATTTTTTTAAAAAAAAGATCTAATCACCTGAAATGATGAGGCCAATTGGAGTTTTAGTTAACCAAGGAGTTCCATAAGCCCAAATCATTCTCTAGGCTAACGAAAGGAAATTTTACCCAAGAACCCTTGGTCAAAGCCCAAATTACTCGGTCCAAACCCCTTTTCACTCTAGACCCCTCTTTAGAACTCTTGCACGTTCTCAAAATTTCATATAACAACTTCAAAATTGACCCTCATGGTTGTAGATCTTTCCGAACACAATTTTCATAATTGGCGACATTCAAATTTTGAGTGCAAATTGGCCAAAAATGAGTTGAATTTTCTGTGAAAGAATTGGGGTCGAGAAAATCAGCAACTTTGTCGTTTTTCCGTCAAACGTTTCATCAAAAGCTATATCGCTCTTGTAAAAGTTGTAGCCCTAACATTTCTCCACGACTTTCAGATTTGGAGATTTTCGTTATATTCAAGAAAATGGAGTTTCGTAAAGGTCGAGGCGCGCCACGGCTTAGGAGACGGCCGGCTGCGCCATCGCGCCAGCGCGTGGCACGACGGCGCCACGCCTCGCCGCTGCCGACCTGCCGGGCCGCCGCTGCCTCTGCGCCACCGGTCCACCTTATGAGTAAGGCGCCCCTCGGCCGACATCTCTCGCGTTCCCTCGCCCTTTCGCAGCCACGAGCCGAGCACGCTGCTGCCTCCGCGCCCGCTGACGCCGCGCCGAGTCATTGCCTCGCCTCCCGACGAGCTCCCGCACCTACTCCTCCTCACACACCCAAGGACATCCCCGAACACCGGACTTGACTCGCCGAGCACTGCCGGCAGCTTAACCGAGGCGGACACCCACCCATCGCACGGCGCCATTGGCACCTCCTTCGACCCTTCCAACCACCGGAATGGAACCCTAGGTGAGCAAGGATCCTTCCCCACCCTTTCCCGCCAAGCCCGGCCTTCCTCGCCGAATCCGCCACCTTCACCGCTGGCCGCGCCGGGACCTGATTGTAACTGTGTTTCGTTCTAAGGACCTACATGCAAGAACCAGGGACCCCGCTGTAAAAGGGATTAGTAGGGTTTCTGCAACTTAGAAAATTCATTAAAATTGTAGAAAATCAGAAAAATGCAAATCCAATTTTGTTGGTTTCTTGGTGAATAAGTCTACCTTTTCTAGAAAGGTTGTATAGGGTTTTTCTATGTACACTTTGAACTAAAAATTCAAATTCAGTTTGAAGTGTTTTTGTTATAATTTAAAATACACTCATGCTATGGAGTTGACTTTTGGATATGTTGCTCTTTATGGCATGTTTAGATTTGTGACCAAAATTTACAGGAGTTTGATGTGAAGATATTTAATTATGGTTTATGTAAGCTTTATGCTAGTTTAATCTTGATGCTTTTTATAGCCTTTAAAAAAATTTCTTTAAATCACCAATGCACCTCAGGACTTTGCCATGATAAGTAGTACCTCTGGTAGAGTGGATGTGATTTTAGGATTTTATTTGATAAAGGTTTTGTATTTAATCTTGTGTAGGATGTTAAATTAATAACTTGACAAATAATTTGAATCTGCAAGCATGCTTTGGCCAGAGGAGTAGTTTTGGTCTAAATGGATTGTAGGAGAAAGTTGAGACTAAAAATCTTAGAAAATCTTTTTGTATGATTTAATTGTGAGGTACTAGCCTGAAATTTATCTTTTACATATAAATTAATATATAAATGATCTTAACCTAGATTTTGGTTTGTGAGCTTAAAATAGGCATATGTTGCTGTGTGCAAAAGCTTAGGCTCATTTGAAGTGTTTTTGTTTTAATATGGATTTATGGTTGTAAGGCTTGTTTTAATTAATTAAATAAAGAAAGGGCAATTAAGGTGTTAATTGTGAAAACATGTCATGTTTCTGTTTTTGAATTTTCAACACACCCCCTTGTTGTTTTGTGAAGTTAAATAATTTAACCTGCTTAATTATGTACACAGTCACCATCAAAGTTAATCTTTAATTAACCTCTCACACCCTCACCTAATGCATATGCATGTATACGTGTAGATTTGCGGACTGATTACTTACACGACCCGTGAGGGAGACGGGAGGTGGTGGTGAAGTGAACGAGTTGGGTGTTCACCAAGACCTGGACCAAAGTCCGGAAGAGCCCAAGGATGTTGCTAGCATAGAAGAAGGCAAGCACCGGAGTGCATATAACCTTTTTGGGATAAACTCACATCTTTTACTTTTCAGTATTTATATTTTGTTTTGTGCATTTAAGTTTCAGGAGTTGTTTTTGAAACTTAGATGCATGATCCTTAGGTTCCTATGCTCTTATAACTACTATGTTAGGACGCTAGTGCCATGCTTTAAGGACACGGTACAAGTTGAGTAATGACTCATTGCTCGCGAGATATAGGATGCTTATGTTGGAATCATAAGTTGATAGTGCAAGTGTGAGTGGCGTGCCCTTGTACTTAGGGCGTGCCTTTCCTAATGAGGGAATGCGGGGCCCGGTGGGAGTGCCGCATTCGCTTTTATTTGATTTCTTGGGGTCTACCTTCTTTGTATCTTGGGTTTACCTTGCAAGGATATAAATCGATCGATCGTCGGTCACTCATCCGTTATCTAAGTCGGCTTGACCACATGCTACCCATATTTATTTATGGAATATTTGGATTAATATTGTTGTTTGATTAATGTTGTTTGCACAAACATGCTTGATTAGTTAGGTGCTTACCTAGAATGGTTAACATACTAGAACTTGAGCTAGGGCGGTTTGCGTTAACGAGGGTGATTATCCCTTAGACAAATTGACTCGCCATGTGGTAAGAGCAATGGGTTCGGCTATTGAACGGTGCTTGTCGAATGGGACCGGTAAGCCTAGTACCTAATGAAGGAATTTTATCGCTACTACTCTTGAGATGCGGTAGTGCAAGTGTGAGTCCTGACGCGTTATGAGTGGGCGAAGAAACCTTGTACTTAGGATCGTGGCATCTTTTCCTAACTGGGAATGACGGGAACCGCCTGGTCGGGTAGATCCCGTGATTCGCTTTTATTTGATTTCTTGGGGTCTACCTTCTTCCGTGTATCTTGGGTTTACCTTGCAAGGATATAAATCGATCGATCGTCGGTCACCGCCGTTATCTCGAGTCGGCTTTGACCAGGCTACCCCATATTTATTTATGGAATATTTGGATTAATATTGTTGCCTGATTAATGTTGTTTGCACAAACATGCTTGATTAGTTAGGTGCTTACCTAGAATGGTTAACATACTAGAACTTGAGCTAAAATTTGAAATTAAGGATCAACTCTTAGTCGCTTTTGGCAAAACAAACCCACCAGCCAAAAAGCCTTGCATGTCTAGTTGTTCTTTATTTCTCAAGTCACTTATCGAGTATTAGATACTCTTTGCTTAATTTGTGGTTTTCAGGTAATCCCATCTGGCCTGATTCTATTCCAGATGGTTGGGAGCTTGAGTGGGAGCAGGAGCTTGAGTGGGAGCAGGATGACGATGAGTGATATTCTATGGATGGCCTCTCATGTGTATCTTCTGCTAGTTTTATTTTCTGTTGTTTAATCTCTGAAACCTTTACTTTTATGTATGAAAACCTGGTTTGTAATAATATGGCTTTATGAGTTTTTATGTAATGTTGAATTTGTAGAACTGAGAACAAATGAGCAAGATGTAGGGCATGGATGAAGTATAGCTCATAATCAGAGGCAAGTGTCACACAATCACCAGTCAATTTCCCCCAATCAGAGATGAACACGGATACAGACAGGGGGGATGAGTGGCTGGGCGGTCCGGGGTTTTATAGCGTGGCTTGACCTTGCCGTCTCAGCTACGTCCGGATAAGCATCGCCGCATTTCTTTTTGCCCCCTTTCATTTCAATCCTGCAGTCACGTCGTCGGTTTCAGTCAGCTCTGCTGCTGGTGGTGGCCTGGTGGAGGCGCGCATGACGCTAGCGGTTTTGTTTAGGAGGACGAGACCGCGCCGCGCCGCGCCACGCCGTCCGACGCTCCCCGTCTGTTTCCGCGCGGGGCGACTCGCGGCCCCTGTCTCTTTCTGTGGGTCTCCCTTTTCAGGGAAGAAAAAGTTCCTTTCACGTCCTTGGCGAGGACACGTCTCCATCTTGGTGATGCGATGCCAAGGTAAACAAACAATCACATGTAACATGCTGCACGTCTGCGCCCGTGTCCGCGTCACGACTTTCTTTCCTCCCCTGGACGTAGACGGGTTCGAGGAGAATCTGCACATGGTCGTGCTCCCCACGTTGTGTGCGTTTCCGCGGCGCAGAGATAGATGAGCGACCCATCGCCTTGTGTGATCGATGCTCCGGGTCTTCCTCCTTCTAGACGGTTCCTAGCTTAGAATCCGAGGGCGGCGATGCTGGGACACCTCACTTGGGTGCCGTCGGTGCTTCAACCATAAAACTAGGGGACTTGATTGGGATTTTTCCTGATAAGCACGACCTACTTAGGTGATCAATGTGACATAATGTCCGGACCTTAGTTGAGTCACCACCTTATCATTTCTCTTCATTTAGTAAATCGTCATGTAAATCGGAGCCTCTTGATCATCATGTAAATCGTCCTCCGAACCGAATGTATTTCTCCTCATTTAGTGCATGAATTCCTGCGTAAACATTAAACTCCAAAACACACATCCAACGATGAACTTGTTATATCATTAGTATGCCTAGTGGCGGGTTAGTTCCAAAATGAAATCCAAACTATAACATAACAAGTGTTCATTGACGCCAACCGGCTCATGCCGCCGACCTCTCCTGTCGAGTAGACTTGGGAAGTTTCCGCTTCTGCGCCGAGCCTCCTATAAAACCCTCCCTTCTTCCCGCGAGCATGACCACCACCGTCCCGCCATTGCCGCCGCTGCTGGTGAACCCTCTCCTCCGCCTCCTTCCACAGTCGTCTAGCACTTCGAACCTCCTCTCTAGCACCCACTCGACCTTCCACAATCGCACATGGCCTAGCTCCGTACCTCTTCTCGCCGGAGAAAGTTTGATTGCAGAGTAGTTATAGATGTCTCTGTATAAATTCTTTATGCATGGCTAGGCTGAAAGTTGTTATTTTTGGTGTGTAGCCTAGTTATATTCCAGAGATGCTATGTATAAATTTTGAGCTCCAGTGCATTAGTAGTTTTCCTTGTATTAATAGGTCTTGCTTTTGCTAGTTGTAACTTGTCGTATTTTTCATGCTTAGCATATAGCTCGGTTTGCTGTGAATTTTTGCTAGTAGTTTAGTTGTTTCACTGTTTTCATGTACAAAAATTCTCACTGCGATATCCTGCATAGTTTGAACAGAATAAATTTTGGAAGGAAGTAAGTGTCATAAAGAGAAAATAAAGAAACCACTCTTTTAAAACCTTGTGTGTTTCACCCTAAGATACACCCTTGGTAATTCACCTTTAGCCAACTTGGTTGTTTTGTGAAGGAAAATAAATGTAACTAGATAAATGTGCACACAATCATCATCAAAAGAAATGTTAATAAAGGGTTGTTTACCTTTCTTTGTGGAAGAGTATGTTGAATATATTCTTATCTAGGTGAAAGTGGTCAACTTTGCACCCTATGCTTGTCATGTGTTGTTTGTATTTAATTAAATTACATTCACCAACTAATTGTTGCATATGCATCCATGTAGAAGTTCCCGACGGTAGCTACACGCCGCTCAAGCGAGGACGAGGGAGCTGAGGAGACGTGCACCACGTGACCGTAGAGCAAGACCCGACCAAAGTCCCAAGTTGGCTGATCCGCCAGCCGACGAAGGCAAGCCCCGGTTCATCATTAACCTATGTGTTTCTTTTTAACTTTCTGAAATTATCTTTGATTATCTATGTGCATTTACGTTCAAGAGTTGAATTGAAACCCTAGTTGCATGATTCTTAAGTACCTATGTTCTCTTACTAGTATGCTAGGTCGCTAGTTGCTATGCACTAAGAACCCGGCACAAGTCGAGTGATGTACGTTGCTCGCGAGAATAGGTTCTTATGCTGTAATCACAAGATTTGATAAATTGGATTGCTCACGTGGTAAGAGCATGCGATTCTGGGCTCCGGTTCAGTGGTTAGAAGATTAAGCGTTTGAACGTACTAAACATTTGTCGAAAATGAGTACGATAAGCCTAGTACCTAAATGATGTGGTGCAGAAACTTTAGGCTACTAATCTTGGGTTGCGGTCCCAGTCTTGCAAACTGTGGTGCATGTGTGAGTCTGGACGCTAGTGTGAGGCGGACCAGATAGCCTTGTACCTAGGACTGTGGCATCAGATCCCAATCTGAGAAATGACGGGAACCGCCTGGTTGAATGAACTCTCTGTGAGGGCATTCTCCCGTATGTTTAGATCCACCTTGCAAGGCTATTAATCGATCGATCGCTGGCCTCTCACCGTTATCCGAGATTGATTAATCAACTCGCCATGGTGACCCCTCTATGATGAAATATGGATAAACTTGATGTTTGATTAATTATATTGCACAACTCATGCTTGCTATAGATGGCTTATCTAGTAATGATTTAATCTACTAGAACTTGAGCTAAAATGTTGAAAGTAAGGATTTACTACTTAGTAGCTTTTTGGCAAAATAAATCCACTAGCCAAAAGCCTTACATGATGAGAGGTTAAGTCTTTTATTTTAGACGGGTAAACCTTACTGAGTATTAGTATACTCAGCCTTGCTTTTATGTTGTTTTCATATGATAATGTTTGGCCTGGAGAAATCCCACCCGGCTGGGAGCTGGAATGGGTTGAGGATGACGAGTGATGGCGTCATGGGTGGCCTCCAATGATGCCTCTTTATCGTTTAGTTATTTCCGTTGTCTTTTAAACTCTGACTATTTATTTTCATGTCAAGAACAATGGTTTGTAATAATTGACCCTACGGGGAAAATTGGCTTTAATTTGTAAGGTACTCTGGACTCTCGTTCGTGGGAGTTTTAATGTATATGTTTCGATCCTCTGTGTGTTATGCAAGTGATTTACCAGACATTGACCCGGCAACACTCAACTTGATGATTCCTTATTATGCTTAATGACCAAATGGAGTGATTTAAGCGATAGTACGGAATTATCTCGGATGGGGTTGTCATTGTGCGGAGTCGGATCGGTATCGGAGCGGACGCGGATAAATATAGTCGGATAATACATGCTTTTATTCAGCTTCAAATGGTGATCAATATTTTTGGAAGTAAAGCCGTAAAGCAGCAACATAATATGAAAAATACTCTTTATGATTTGTTAATAATGAAAGTAATCTTCACTGTCGAGAATGACACTACACACTCTGACCTCGAATAAAATTATTATGAGTTCTCAACTTATACTTAAGAGTATAGCAAGCACATCAAACAAAATAACTAAATATGGATAGTTAACTAGGGTTTTTGATGCACGTGCACACACTATATATATGGCTAAAATTTGGTGGGCTAAAAATTGTGTACAGGTAAAAGGGCATAGTGTATGGACTGTATTAGACTATCATAGAAGTCGGATATCCTATTATAGATCTCGGATTATCCGCATTCAATTATAGAATAACCCATATCCGCCGGATATCGCTAACATCATATCCTAATTCGTAACCGCACACAATCGGATTCGGATTATTCACATCCGCATGGATATAAAAAACTCTTCTCCATATTTGCGTAATTCGGATTCGGAGCGGATCGGATGCGGAAATTATCCATACCACTTTCATCCCTACCATCGGCGTCGTTGACGGAACGCCGCCACCACTTAATGCATAACGTCGAAAAATCTTGAAATAACAAAGGAACAGCGCGAGCACGAATTTGAACTCGTAGAATTCCCCATCGGACCTTACCATTGGACTACAAACACATTCGCATATTTGCATTAGGGCCCGTTCTTTTGGGTGAAAAGAATAGTGTGCAATGAATGAATAGTCTTAACATAGATTTCGTGGCAGGATGTGATAAATAACAAGATTTTTCGTCTTTCGATGTAAAGAACAGGGTCTAAGGGGCGTAGGCTCACAGCAGCTTATTAAACGGGCCGTGGGCCGCTGTGCAAGTGGGCAGGCAGGCGGGGCCGACAAATCATCATCTGTCGGCCCACCGATCTAGAAAGACAAGCGGACTGTTCTGTCCGTGGCCATCTGGTTGACGTGGTCATCCCCTTCCACGTCACTGGGGGCTCATCTGCAGCGCTCCTTCTCGATCAGACGGCTTTGACGGCTTCCATGACCACGCGATTTTGCTGCACGTCCACGACCCACTAGAGCGGGCCCACGCGCAGCGAGCGGCGTGCTGTGCTGGCAATTTAACTCCCTCCCGGTTTTTAACTATCCCTCCCCTCTGCTTCTCCGTCGTGTACTCTAGTGCTGGGAGATCCCATCTCTCTCCCCCTCTCCCGTCGTCCGCGCCTAGGGTTTCGCGCCTCGTCACCAGCGGCGAGGCCTGCTCCGGCGTAGGGCGGGCGTCGTCGTCGGCCAGGTAAAACTGATCGTACCTTCTGGTCCGGATCCCAAGGTGATCTGTGTTTTCTGGGTTGATGTATCCGATTCGTGTGCTGTGGGCGCAGATCTGAGTCGCGTGCTTATGTTTGGCGGGCGATTTGTAGCCTTGCTCGTTGATCTGCGTCGCGTGCGTGCTTTTCGTGCGTCGCGTGCGTGCTTTTCGTTCCTAAGATGTGCTTGCTGAATGGGGATGCGCGAGTTGGTTTCAATTTTCGATCCCTTTGCTCCGTGATCTGTGGGTGTGAGGTTTAGAAGCGTGTCATTCGGTTCATGGGTTCGAAGGATTCGACATGCTTTAATGTAATTGAGCTAGTAGGTGAGACGTCCAAATCCTCATGAATCTATGGTGCTATGACGGTTGCTTGGTCGGTATGTTAAATAGTGACGGAGGTGATGTAACATTTATATCTGGTGTGTTTGCACGTTGAATGGTTTCCTTAAATTAGTTTGGGGTGTCAAGCAGAACAATCATGCAGGTTGCAGATGGGTCTTAGATTGAAAGTTGCATAAATTGGTTCGGGCCTCGAGCTAATTTACCAACGAATTACTGGCAAAATAATTTCCTGTCATGCAAGTTGTTTGGCCTTCTAGATTGGCTGGCAAGCAATTGGTGTTACTACAAGTTTACTGCTTTGTTTGGTGCATACTATTAGGTCCTTAGGTACAACTAGCTTTAAACAACTTTTCTTGATTGAATTTCACGTGTGTGAATCACTTAATTGCAACCATGGAAGGGAAAAATCTTCTCTGCGTGCTTCTCATTAAACACCTGTTGGCGTACAATTTTGATCCTATATTATTTTGGTGCTCTTACTTTGTCTGTCTATACATCTTTTAATAGGTTCATTTACGCAAATGCCCGTCTTATGATCAGAATTATCACCACACAATAGACTAGGCAGGTCTTCATTAATTTTTATGTGGTTTCAGGCACATTGTGCATACTGCTAACATATCTTTTCTTTAATTTAGAGAGATGGCTGGTGGGTTTCGAGTACTGCATCTTGTCAGGCCCTTTCTGGCTTTCTTGCCAGAAGTACAGAGTGCTGATAGGAAAATACCATTCAGAGAGAAAGTGATCTACACAGTCATTTCTCTCTTCATTTTCCTTGTCTGCAGCCAGCTCCCACTCTATGGCATTCACTCTACTACTGGAGCTGACCCTTTCTACTGGATGCGTGTTATTCTTGCATCAAACCGTGGTACGGTTATGGAGCTGGGTATTACTCCAATCGTAACATCGGGTATGGTGATGCAGCTTCTAGTGGGATCCAAGATAATCGAAGTTGACAACAGCGTGAGGGAGGATCGTGCTCTCCTGTAAGTGTTGTTGAATAGTATGATCTCCAATTTACTTCTGTATGTATAGGTGGATGCTTGACATACCACAGTGTACATGCTGCATGTGCAATCCTTTTATCATTTGAATGCCATTACGAACTGTAAAGCTCTGTTGTGTATTTTCTATCTGGTGATTTTCTCTCATAGTGTACTCTTTTACTCAGAAATGGTGCACAGAAGTTGCTTGGTATCCTGATTGCTATTGGAGAAGCTGTGGCATATGTTCTCTCTGGGATGTATGGCAGTGTGAGCCAACTTGGAACTGGGAATGCTATTCTCATTATACTTCAGCTTTTCTTTGCTGGCATCATTGTCATCTGTCTAGATGAACTCCTACAGAAAGGCTATGGTTTGGGTTCTGGTATCTCTCTGTTCATTGCTACTAATATCTGGTAAGCATGCTAAATGGCACCTCCAGTTGGTGATAGCTTTGCTATTATGTACATGCTAAGGTAAACTTCTTCCCATGCAGTGAGAATATCATCTGGAAGGCGTTTAGCCCCACAACCATCAACAGTGGGCGTGGTGCTGAATTTGAGGGAGCTGTCATTGCATTGTTCCATCTGTTGATTACTCGAACTGATAAAGTCCGTGCTCTACGCGAGGCTTTCTACCGTCAGAATCTTCCAAATGTGACCAATTTACTTGCTACTGTCTTGGTCTTCCTCATTGTTATCTACTTCCAAGGCTTCCGCGTTGTGCTCCCAGTGAGATCAAAGAATGCTCGTGGTCAACAAGGCTCATACCCGATCAAGCTGTTCTACACTTCCAACATGCCTATCATTCTGCACTCTGCTCTGATTACCAACCTCTATTTCATATCCCAGGTAAGGACTTAAATTCCAGTGTTGTAATAATTGATCTTTGCATGAACTTGCAAGATGTAAGATGTTTTTTTATTGCAGCTTCTCTACAGGAAATACAGTGGAAATTTCCTTGTTAACCTTCTTGGGATTTGGAAGGAATCTGAGTACTCTGGCCATTCTGTTCCTGTTGGTGGTCTTGCTTACTATGTTACTGCACCATCAAGGTACATAATTAGTTTCTTTTACTGCCTTCTCATCTACAATTCAATGCTTATGATTTTGTTAACAATCAATGAACTATTAATTATACATACATCAAATGTTCACATTTGCAGCTTGGCTGATGTTCTGGCAAATCCATTCCACGCACTGTTCTATGTGGTCTTTATGCTGTCAGCTTGTGCTCTCTTCTCAAAGACATGGATTGAAGTTTCTGGTTCATCAGCGAAGGATGTTGCTAAGCAGCTGAAGGTAAAAACAATGCTGTCTTCCCCTTCAGTTGCTGTTCCTTCCCATTATCATAGTTCATAATTCATTACATTTATAATTCATTATTACCTCGCATAGTGTAGATTCAATTATATACCCTACAATAGGGTGATGGCATGATTTGTTTTCCACACGCAAGATTTTCATGCTAGAGTGACCTTTAAACCCCCTACCCTGGCAATTCAACAGGAACAACAAATGGTGATGCCAGGCCATCGTGAGTCGAACCTGCAGAAGGAACTGAACAGATACATCCCCACTGCTGCTGCATTTGGCGGAGTATGCATTGGTGCGTTGACTGTTCTAGCTGATTTCATGGGTGCAATTGGCTCGGGAACTGGTATTCTGCTAGCTGTCACCATCATATACCAGTACTTCGAGACATTTGAGAAGGAAAGGGCAACTGAGCTTGGTTTCTTTGGTTTCTAATCTGCATAGCCACTGTGTTAATGGGTATAGGCTGAATCTTCCTGCAAGTCACAGTACTGTTTGGCCGGCTGTTTATTGTTGTAATCGGAGAGAGCTTAGTCAGGATAGGATGCAGGCTAATTTACAGAGGGAATCAGGGGAAAAAATTGTAGCGGGTTCTGCATGCGTTTTGAGGCCAGTATGATGGCATAAGTTCTGCTAAAGTACAGCTGCAGTAATCATCAATTGACCTTTCTCGGTCTTTTCATGTATTTGACTATATAGGGGCCCGAATGATTTTGGATGAATTTAGTCATCTTGAACTGAAAACAAGTTCTTTGTTTGCGACAATGGTCTTACTAATGTTTCTGGTTTTTTTTTGCAACAATGATTTTACTAAATAACCACCATTTTCCTTTCTGATACGTCTTGAAAACTGATGGTCCAGTATCTGTACTATACTTGTCTGGTTGTTACCGTGCTACTCAGCCGTTCACTTTTAGTTGCTTCTTCGCGAGTAAGATACTCCCTCTGTTCTTAAATATCTTAAATTAGTTCAAAATGAACTAGTACATCCTAAATGTGATATATTTAAGAATGGAGGCAGTATGAGTTAAGTGATACCGTGCTAGTGTGCTACTCATCTGTTTTCTTAATAAGCAATGATGTTGCCTGTTTGGCCGGCCGCTGCTTTCCGAAGGTACGACATGAGCCGTTTTGAAGCTTCGGGTTACTGGTCAAACTGTTGTGTGAGAAATGTTCAGGTCCGCAACTGGTCAACTGTTGTGTGAGAAATGTTCAGGTCCGCAAAAGTGAAATGTTCACGGCAGTCCCGCAACTTAAAAAGTGATCCCTGATGACTTGTCTTTTGGCTTCAGGCAGGACAGCTTTACGCTCGTATCTTTTAAGGTCATGTTTAGTTCCAAAAATTTTACCAACTACCCGTCACATCAATCTTCAGACACTGATTAGGAGTATTAAATACGAATTAATGACAAAACTCATTCCATAACCTCTACCTAATTTTTCGATACGAATCTAACGAGCCTAATTATGTCATGATTAGACAACACCGTGCTACAGTAAACAATCTCTAATGACGGATTAATTAGGCTTAATGGATTCTGCCTCATGCGATTTCCGTCCATTCATGTAATTAGTTTTGTAATTAGTCTATATTTAATCCTCCTAATAGGGCTCCAAAGAGACCCCAAATTTTTTTTAGCCAACTAAACAGGCTCTAAGTTGCCGAGAATCTCCGAGTCGTAGTAAGATTATCTGGTAATTGACCGAGGCGTAGACTCAAGGTTTCTTAGGTCTAGACATCAAAGAGTGTAGGGCAATGGCACTGCATCTCATTCTCATGAGTTACAAAGTGGGCATCGACCACACTCGGCCACAACGCAGAGATATCTGTATATCTCTGCAGCTTATGAAGTCCAACAGAACAAGCGGAGCTACTCATTGTTCTTACTCCCATCCTGAATTACTAACTCCCTCCTTAAAAAAATAAGCCATCTTAGAAATTTTATTAAGACAGATTATTAAGAAGGTAAAATGATATTAATTGTTTCTATTTATTGTCCATATAGTGTTACTTGACGGTTGCATGCCCACGTACATATTTTTTAGACAAAATTTGAATCTTAGAATGACATGTATTTTGGGACCGAGGAATTATTCATTTTGAATTTTCTAGATATATTATATGTAAACACACAGTAAAAAGCTAAAACAGTAATTCAGGACAGGAGATGTGTGAAATTCAGACAATCATGTGCCATATGAACCTTGAGTACAAAATGGTATCTCATCGCAGCCGACAGAAGTCACATACAAGCCGAACAAGCATCCTCTAAGGAATGTAAAACTGATGAATGAAAGATATGGTGACACATTCATTTTTTGTATATCGTCTTCACTCTCATATCTTCAGTTCCGACCTGTTTGCTGTTCATATTTTGGTTTTTCTGTTCAGCAATGACTCGGTACAGCAGCAAACATAGCTTCAGTCAGACTCTCAATAGATTTGAAACGAAAAAATCAGCAAGTGTTTGCAGTAGTATCTCTGGTCGATGTCAAAGGCTCAAAGCAGCTTATCCAATTGACTGGGCCGTGGGCCGCTGTGCAAGTGCATGAGGAGGCCAACAAATCATCATCTGTCGGCCCAAAGGGGAACGACTTCTTTACCGGAAATCCTATATACGTTCCGGAAGATTATTTTTTCTTATGAAACTGTAATCCATCACAAGCCCAAATAACAGCCTACGTAACCCAATAACAGTGAAACTCTGGCACCTCCTCCCTCTCTCTCGCTCGCCTGCGCGCCGCCGCTGCCGGAGCCGCGAGCCGCGGTCGGCCTGCCCGCGCGCGCCGCCGCCTGAGGCCGCGACCTCCGCGACCGCCCTGCCCGCGCGCGGCTGCCGGGCAGCCATGGCCGCGCCCCTGCGCGCGGCGCATGAGCGCGCCGGCGGCGGTCGCGCGGTCCGGTGCTCCGCCGGGGGGCACCGCGAGCCGCTACGCCGCGCGGCAGGCACCGGAGGTGGTGTGGCTGGAGGTGGAAGAAGATGATTCTCCAACATTTTCATAAAATGTTGGAACATTTTGCAGAATGTTGACGAAAATATGTTTAAAAATCAATATTTTTGAAAAATATTGTAACATTTTTAAAAAATATTAGGAAAAAATGGAATGTTGTCCAACATTTTCAAAAATGTTGCAACATTTTGTAAAATATTGACGATAATATATTTAAAAAATCAACATTTCTATAAAATATTAGAACATTTTTAAAAAATATTAGAACAAAATAATAATGAGATGGACTAGTGGAATAATAATTAACAAATTAGATGAACTTTTGATAAGTTGGAAGTTTCAATGCTTATCCACCTTCCGCAACACAATTGGAGTGACTGGTGACTGTCCGACCGAGGACGTCGACGTGGTCATCTCCTTCCACGTCATGGGGGCTCATCTACAGCGCTCCTTCCCGATCAGACGGTTACGACGGCTTCCATGACCACGCGATTTTTCTGCGCGTCCACGACCCACTTGCGCGGGCCCACGCGCAGCGAGCGGCGTGCTTTGCTGGCCATCTAACCCCTTCCCGCTTTTTAACTATCTCCTCCCTCGGCTGCTCCCTCGTGTGCTCCTCTCGTGCTGGGAGATCGCATCCCTCTCCCTCCCCCATCCTCCGCTCGCCTAGGGTTTCGCGCCTAGTCACCAGCGGCGAGGCCCGCACTGACCCCGGCGTAGGGCGGTCGTCGTCGTCGGCCAGGTAAAACTGCTCGTACCTTCCGGCCTAGATCTTGAGGTGATATGATGATTTGCTGGGTTGCTGTATCCGATTAGTGTGCCGTGGGCGCAGATCTGAGTTGCATGCTTCTGTGTGGCGGGCTAATTGTAGCTTGCTCGTTGATCTGCGTCGCGTGCGTGCTTGTCGTTCCTTGGATGCGCTCGCTGGATCTAAGGAGGGGATGCGCGAGTGGGTTTCAATTTTCGATCTCTTTGCTCCGAGATCTGTGGCTGTGATGTTTAGAAGCGTGTCATGCGGTTCAGGGCTTCGAAGGATTCGACTGCTTTAATGTAATTGAGCTAGTAGGTGAGACGTCCAGATCCCACATGAATCTAGGGTGCTATGACGGTTGCTTGGCCGGTATGTTGAATAGTTTCCTTAAGTTAATTCGGCGTGTCAAGCAGAACAATGATGCTGATTGTAGATGGGTCTTAGATTGAAAGTTACATAAATTGGTTCGGGACTCGAGCTAATTTACCAATGACTTACTGGCAACATAATTTCCATATCATGCAAGTTGTTTGGCCTTCTAGATTTGCTGGCAAGCAATGTTACTAAAAATTTACTGCTTTGTTTCGTGCAGATTAGGTCCTTAGGTGCAACTAGCTTTAAACAACTTTTCTATTTGAATTTGCTGCGTGTTAATTGCAACTATGGAAGCGAAAAATCTTCTTTGGGTGTATTTTTCCATTAAACGCCTGGCAGTGTATGATTTGGATTCTATTTTATTGGGCTGCTCTCACTTTGTCTGCGTGTACATACTTTAATAGGTTTATTTACTCGAATGTATTCTTCTTATAATCAGAATTATACCGCACAATAGATGAGGCAGGCTTTCATTATTTTTATTTGGTTTCATGCACATTGTGCATAATGCTGACATATTTTTATCTTTAATATAGAGAGATGGCTGGTGGGTTTCGAGTACTGCATCTTGTCAGGCCCTTTCTGGCTTTCTTGCCAGAAGTACAGAGTGCTGATAGGAAAATACCTTTCAGAGAGAAAGTGATCTACACAGTCATTTCTCTCTTCATTTTCCTTGTCTGCAGCCAGCTCCCACTCTATGGCATTCACTCTACTACTGGAGCTGACCCTTTCTACTGGATGCGTGTTATTCTTGCATCAAACCGTGGTACTGTCATGGAGCTGGGTATTACTCCAATTGTGACATCTGGGATGGTGATGCAACTTCTAGTGGGATCCAAGATAATTGAAGTTGACAACAGCGTGAGGGAGGATCGTGCTCTCCTGTAAGTATTGCTCAATAGTATGATCTCCAATTTACTTCTACATTGTACATGCTGCATGTCCAATCCTTTTATCATTTGAATGCCATTACGAACTGTAAAGCTCTGTTGTGTATTTTCTATCTGGTGATTTTCTCTCATAGTGTACTCTTTTACTCAGAAATGGTGCACAGAAGTTGCTTGGTATCCTGATTGCTATTGGAGAAGCTGTGGCATATGTTCTCTCTGGAATGTATGGCAGTGTGAGCCAACTTGGAACTGGGAATGCTATTCTCATTATACTTCAGCTTTTCTTTGCTGGCATCATTGTCATTTGTCTGGATGAACTCCTACAGAAAGGCTATGGTTTGGGTTCTGGTATCTCTCTGTTCATTGCTACTAATATCTGGTAAGCATGCTAAATGTCACCTCCAGTTGCTGATTGCTTTGCTATTATGTACATGCTAAGGTAAACTTCTTCCCACGCAGTGAGAATATCATCTGGAAGGCGTTTAGCCCCACAACCATCAACAGTGGGCGTGGTGCTGAATTTGAGGGAGCTGTCATTGCATTGTTCCATCTGTTGATTACTCGAACTGATAAAGTCCGTGCTCTACGCGAGGCTTTCTACCGTCAGAATCTTCCAAATGTGACCAATTTACTTGCTACTGTCTTGGTCTTCCTCATTGTTATCTACTTCCAAGGCTTCCGTGTTGTGCTTCCAGTGAGATCAAAGAATGCTCGTGGTCAACAAGGTTCATACCCAATTAAGCTGTTCTACACTTCCAACATGCCTATCATTCTGCACTCTGCTCTGATTACCAACCTCTATTTCATATCCCAGGTAAGGACTTAAATTCCAGTGTTGTAATAATTGATCTTTGCATGAACTTGCAAGATGTAAGATGTTTTTTTATTGCAGCTTCTCTACAGGAAATACAGTGGAAATTTCCTTGTTAACCTTCTTGGGATTTGGAAGGAATCTGAGTACTCTGGCCATTCTGTTCCTGTTGGTGGTCTTGCTTACTATGTTACTGCACCATCAAGGTACATAATTAGTTTCTTTTACTGCCTTCTCATCTACAATTCAATGCTTATGATTTTGTTAACAATCAATGAACTATTAATTATACATACATCAAATGTTCACATTTGCAGCTTGGCTGATGTTCTGGCAAATCCATTCCACGCACTGTTCTATGTGGTCTTTATGCTGTCAGCTTGTGCTCTCTTCTCAAAGACATGGATTGAAGTTTCTGGTTCATCAGCGAAGGATGTTGCTAAGCAGCTGAAGGTAAAAACAATGCATAATTGTAATTTGTCTTCCCTTCCATTTCTGTTCCTTCCTTTTATCATAGTTCATAATTCATTACCTTGCATAGCATACATTCAACTATATACCCTACTACTGGACATGTACTAGAAAAAATAGGATGATGCATGATTTGTTTTCCACATGCAAGATTTTTGTGCTAGAGTGACCTTTAACCTCCCTACCCCTGGCAATTCAACAGGAACAACAAATGGTGATGCCAGGCCATCGTGAGTCAAACCTGCAGAAGGAACTGAACAGATACATCCCCACTGCTGCTGCATTTGGCGGAGTATGCATTGGTGCATTGACCGTTTTAGCTGATTTCATGGGTGCAATTGGCTCTGGAACTGGTATTCTGCTTGCTGTCACCATCATATACCAGTACTTTGAGACATTTGAGAAGGAAAGGGCAACCGAGCTTGGTTTCTTTGGTTTCTAATCTTCATAGCTGCGGGAGTTGGTGTTATAGGCTGAATCTTCCTGCAAGTCAAAGTACTGTTCGGCTGGCTGTTTATTGTTGTAATCTGAGAGAGCATAGTCAGGATAGGTTACAGACTAATTTACAGAGGGAATCAGGGAAAAAATTGTAGCAGGTCCTGCATGCGTTTTGAGGCCAGTATGATGGCGTAATGCCAAAGTACAGCTGCAGTCATCATCAATTGGCCTTTCTCGGTCTTTTCATGTATTTGATTTGACTATATAGTGACCTGGATGATTTTGGATGAATTTAGTCATCTTGAATTGAACAGAAGTTCTTTGTTTGCAACAATGGTCTTACTAGTGTTTCTGGTTCTTTTGTTTGGAACAATGATTTTACTAAAGAACCACCATTCTTCTGATACATCTTGAAAATTGATGGACAAGTATCTGTACTATACTTGTCTGGTAGTAGGTAGTACACACCTCAAGTGATATAAACCGTGCTACTTTCTCGCGAGTAAGATATGACCACCTTTGTGGGGGGAGACGATGTTATTTGAGTTGGCGGACCGGATCTAGTGCGAAGCGGAAGGGTTGAATATGATTTTCTTTTTTATAGGCGAGATGTTGCCTGTTGGCCACCCGCTTGCTGAAGCTTGGGTTACTGTCAAACTGTGAAAAATGTTCACGGAAGATCAACAACTTGAAAAATGTTCACCGAAGGTCAACAACTTAAAAAGTCATCTTGTAGTCTTTTGGCCAGGCAGGGCAGCTTCAAGCTGATTTATATGGCCTGTGTATAACGTTAATGTTAAGATATGGTAGATGTTTGGTGGTATAACTGGTAACTAAGACAATTGTTAACAGCAAAACACTTGTTAATTAAGTCAATGCCAAAGATCTCATACGATTCGTGATTCGTATAAAATAAACAAAAACACCTTTTTAATCAACAAGCTATACTGGGTACAAACAAGCACATATACTGGGTAAAATATGGACATGATATTATCAAGATAACATTCGAGATTGAGGACAGTGATCCTGAATTTATGGTAGTCAAGGTCACTGGTGAATGGTGATATAAATTATTCACAGTACATGAGTACAACAGCCGGCAAATGAAAAGAATTAACTCACACACAATTGTGACACTTACATGCCGAACAAGATGCCGGGCAAACCATGCACCTGCCTGAATAAAGTGAAGTATTTCTCTACATCTTTGGCGCCAGTTCAAAAAGAATTGTCAAATATGCTATTTGCCTCGCATGACAGTATGGAGCCACATGTGAAAAAAAAGGGGAAAGTGCACCATTGCACATCCTGTAGCTATTGCGAATTTGTCCTGCTTTCAGAACTTATTGGATTGAAATATGGATGAGCCTACAAACACCAAACATATAATTTTTAAGCACAATATAGTTTCCTAGATAATATATGCCGTACGATAAATCAACTTCCTGAATGTTGGCAAGAGAGGTACCATGGTTTCCTTTGCAGTAGGCCTTTCCTGGTGATCATACCGGAGGAGCTTTTCTACCAAATCAACAGCCTATAAAAGGTACAAATTCTGTAAAAGAAAAACACAAGAAATGAGGATAAAAGGCCACATTGGTCAAAAGGAGTCACCTCAGGGCTAACAAGGTGTCTGTTCTTAGCGTTGACAAACTTGGACCACGGTTTCCTATTATGTCTGTAGCCATGAAAATTTAGTTAGATCATCCTAAAGAAAAGAAAATTGATAGTCTGCAAGATTATCCAAAGTAATGACCTTCCAACAAGTCTTTCCAGCTGTGGGTCAAGCTGGAGACCATATTTTTCAAGGTAGTTATAGAAATCTTCTGTGCCAAGAACCTGCAGGACAGCAACATGTATCACATACATTACCCACAATAGCCAATACATTTAAACCATAAAGATATTAACCCGCTTTCAAAGAATCATTTCTTTGGGAAGCGCAAGGGTAGGGGATTAGAGGAAACTGTAAAACCAGAACGGCTAGCTTAACGCTAGGGGTTTAGAGCCTAGTCACCGCGTGCAGGTCGACCGGTCAAGGAACGGAACGAGGATCGTGGTACGCCGATTTTCAACACTGTCTGGAACGACGAGTATACAGCTTTAGCATGTTCCAAAATAACATGGAACGTGATCCAAGTTAGTTTGGGACGATGTTCCCGGAACGACGGGAAGGAACGAGGAACAATAACCCAATCTCTACTGATAAATTAGTTCAACACAAGTAAATAATACAAAAATTTAGAATACATTGATATGTTTTAGCCCAGCCCACCATGAGTGCTCACAAAACTAAGCCCACACAACACTTAGTTAACCATACCACGTTAGCAGCCCAGCGGCATGCTGAGTAAGTAGCAGACAGCCCCACGGGCCCTTCGGAGGCTCTCTTTGCCGCCGAGCACGTTCCGGCACAATCCAAGCAGCGATCGTTGGATCGCGTTCCTCCACGATCCACGCAGCGATCCACGTCGTTTCCCGACCAGCGTTCGGGACGACGCCCGCGGAAACGAGGATCGCTGCATCGCGTTCCGGTTAGGGTTTAGAGTTCAGTCAGTATTATAACTGCAACTATGGTGCACCATATATACAAGATGTGGTACCCAAGATCATATTGAACTCAAAGGCAACACGAGGAGATCATATGATAATGGCAATGAACACAAAAGGATACTGCAACACCTAGAGAAGCTTTTAAACTCAGAGTAACCAATAGTCCAACACTCATGAGAAGTGGACTCGTAGAATACACTAATTCATTTTTTACAAAGTTTGCGATCAGGACAACACATACCACAGATATATTGACATCTGGAAAATCAACAATATACAATAAGCTCACAGGCAGACAGTAATTTTCTGTACATGCAAGGCTTTGGTTGTCTGCTAGACTGCTACTAAGGTCCATTTAAAATATGAAGACATAACATAACATATGTACTTGCCACTCGTGCAGTTTTAACAGATTAAATTAAATGTGTGCAACATCAAAATACATACCGTAATCAAGTGACAATCGTAAGAGTGGTAATCATTGTACCATTCAATTTAAAGAACTAGATTAAATGACAGAAAAAAAACTTTGACAGGATGTTTCCACACAGAGAAACTTCAAACTTACCTCAGTTATTTTCACTAACTGGTCATAATTATCCTGGCCACTAAAGAAAGGGTCTACCCGGAATATCTGTTAAGAGTACCATAATGCACATCAACAGAGGTCCGATACTCTGATAGTGAAGATAATTTCTTGGGGCTTGCCACTTACCATTGATGCAAACATGCAACCAAGACTCCACAAATCCAATGAGTAATCATAATCTAACAAATCCACAAGAAGTTCAGGACCCTTGTAGCATCTGTAAATAGCAACAGACATGGTAAGCCAAGGAGAAAAGGAAGGCAACACGAGGCAGCTAAAGAGCAATAATTTTTTTAATAGACTACAGATTAATTTACTATCTATATTCAGGGTATAACATAACCTTCTGTGAGAAAATAGAGATGAATTAAAATGTCATTAGTCTATTACAATAATTTTCACATTGTCATTATCAATGGATAATTGCTACCATGAGCAGGTGGAATGTGGATAACAAATATCCTTACAAACAAGCCGAACAAGTCCACAAACAACCAATTTTCAAAGCTAGGGCAGCTGACCTTGAGGCAACTCTAGCATTATATTCCATCTTGGGATGATAGAACTCTGCAAGACCCCAATCAATAAGACGAAGCTGGCGTTTTTCATGGTCAATCATGATATTGTGAGGTTTGACATCTCGGTGCATGATACCCCGTGAATGACAATAATCTAGTGCCTACAAAAATACCTGGAAAAGTTAAGACCATCAAGTCGAATGCAGCCTGAAATAGAGACCTAGAATGTTTAAGTTGTAAAATACTAGTATAAAATACTAGTACAAAACAGCTAGCTTCTCAAGAAAAGAGAGCCTACTGGTATGGGTTAAGTCACATGACATGAGAAGATCATCTTTCATACATCACAGCACCACATACTGCAATTATTTTGGTCTTTATGATTCCCACCCAAATACATAAAATCAGTTTCCTTTTTTCATTGGGCCCCAACTCCAAATATGTACAGGATGGTTCTAAATCACAAGGGTACTATGCATTTCTGTTCCTCACATGAATTATCAGCTAAAGTGGTACAAATAAGACCATTATCGGCTAAATGCAACTCTTACAACTTC
Organism: Cenchrus purpureus; assembly: GCA_022644695.1. Lineage (NCBI taxonomy): Eukaryota > Viridiplantae > Streptophyta > Magnoliopsida > Poales > Poaceae > Cenchrus > Cenchrus purpureus. The sequence continues at coordinate 111,148,238 of CP053462.1, read as the reverse complement.
TAAGGCCTCTGATGCGCAAGAAAAATCATGGGAATATAATTTTACTTCTCAGAATCAAACAGTACACATGAAAAGAAGTTAAGAACGAAATAGCTGAACCATGAAAAGGATAGCGCAAGTAACAGACATAATCAATTTTGAGGTCCAGATTCTTGCCTTTAACAATTCAAAAATATAATATCTGATATCATAATCAGATAGTGAAGGGTAGAGCACTTTGAAGTCAGTGTTATTGACATACTCAAAGATCAGACTGGGCGTCTTTGATTCCTCATCTCTGACAACATCAAGTAGCTTTACAATATTTGGCCCTCCATATAAGTTCTGAAGTATCTTTATTTCCCTCTTTATCTGGATGATCATTAAGTAAATCCACATCAAATCGCTATGAAGTCACAGAAATCTAAGCAAGTAGGAAACAAACACATAAACTTCTTCCTGCTCCCTGCACGCACAGGAACATCAGAACGACAAACCCCCAAATCTGGTGACCACGGGTGAGCTGAGCTCCAGCTCCGTGTGCCGCTGTGCCCCCACTGGATGTCGAGCGACTCGTAATCCCAGTACCCTGGGCCGCTGGGCGTTGGCGTCCGCGCATATACGCGCCACGGAGGCGGCGTCCTGGGTGCCGCATGGACTTACTGACCGGAAGCGCGGCGTCATGGGGAGCGGCACCTCAGCTGCGGCGTGAACCAGTGATGCGGCGGCCACTGGCGCGCCAGGATTCCGGTGAGTAGAAATGCAGCAGCCACCATAACAGAGCATTGCAAACGTTTCCTCACCTTCTTCTTCTTCACGGGCTTGAGGATCTTAATGATGCATCTCTCATCGCTTCCAGGACGGAAGCCTTCGAACACCTCGCTGTACTTTCCCCCCCACCTTCCGCAGCACCTGTACCCATCCTGCTCCTGCACGCACAGGAACATCAGACCGCCGTCTTCCACCCTCTTCCAAAACGGACGAGGAAAACCGAGAAAATCCTGTCACGAGCACAGGTCAGTTTTGCCAAACCCTAGCACCTCGCCTACCTCCAGTGGAGCAAGCGACAAACATTTTTCTTAATTGGCACTAGACATTTAGATTAGACTCCCATTGGAATTCCTGGCCGTATAGCTTGTACACTGTTCGTCCCACAACTGCGCTGAGTTTATGTGAACTAAATCGTCTTATTATGTGACTGGTTTCGCTTTGATGAGGAAAGCAGAGTGATGTTGCCTTTCGCGCTTATACTTTCGAGGTGCATTTTGGTTAGCCTGCGCACCAAGTGGTGTCTAGTTGTTTGTTTTTATTAGTTCAGTCATTGCAGTTGCTCATTGTTGACGCTTTCGTGAACAAACCGAAAAGTGAAGACGCACCGGTCGACGGTCAAGGCCACCGTCGACCGGGTGTCCAGGGTTTGGCTCAAGACGATCGTTCGAGGAGGATAACTACCACGCCTTACGTGATGGAGGCGGCCAGGTTTACGAGCAAACCATCAAAGAGATAACCAACGACTTACGTGGCGAAGCCACTGGTTTACAAGCAAACTAGCAAAGGCCGCGAAGCTCGCCGGGAGGGACCCCGTCGGCGTGGACGCTGCCGCGGGCGTCAGGCCTAGGTCGACCAGCGAGCCTTAGGACGTCATCTATGACCGTGGAGATCGTAGAGGAGCAGCATGGAGGTTGGAAAAGCTAGGGTTTAGAGTAAAAGTAAAGGTAATGATAGATTCGATTGTGTTCCCTTCAATCGGCCGTGACCCTTCATAAATATAGGGTGGGAGGTCTTGCCCCAATAGGAGTCGCCTATACAAATCCGTGTCTAAATACAACTCCTAACTCGGATTTGATCATGGGCACCGGCCAGACCTTATCGGGCCCCACCGGTCGACGGCCAGCAGTAGGCTGGTTCTTACCAGACCATAACTCCTCATCCGGACTCCGAATGGACGCTTCCACATATGCATTTCGATCGTCTCGACGAGATCTACGCAATGGTGAAGTCCAATTGGCATTTTGAAACACTTTGGTTTGACCGTGTGGTCAAAGGTCGACCGTCAGACTCTGAATCGGCTATATGACCAATAACTGAATCAGATCAGTTGGCCTTCTTATATAAGCGGATCGGACACTTTGACCATGATTATTTGATCTACATGATTATCTTGATCCTTTTGGCAAAAGCTTCATCTTGGTGCACTTGAACTCATGATTTGACATCATATCGACGCTTCTTCAAATACTTCTTCGCCCTCTTTATGAAATCATATTCAGAACTTCCAAGATGACCCTCTTGTCCTGTAAAATGCATATCCAAGCCAAACTAGCAAAATATCAAGGATTAGTACTAAATTGGCAATTCTAGCCTGAGCCTCACATATCTTGAACCGTGCCACTTTTGGGTGCGAACACTCATGCTGGAGCTTGCAGCGTAGGCACGGGATGAACTCAAACGACCATGCTCTCGTAATTACTAGTAACATGGATTCTATGAAGTCATGGTATCCCTTATTAGTTTCTTTACTGTATACCTGTCAGCATCAATAGTTCTACAAATGTTGGTCGTTATATATAGCTAACTATCTACCCACTTTATATATAGCAGAACCTAGACCCTGGTCCTGTTGATAAATCTGTCCTCGCGGAACAGGAGTTTCACAAATCAGAAGCTATATTTGTTGGGAAGGTAACACTTTAGAACTTGTTCTTCAATTTTCATTTACCTGCTTATTTCCCATCAATGTGTAGTTCTTAGCTATTGGGTCTTTCAAGAGAGAGAGAGAGAAATTGAACTTATTGAATTTCTCTTGATTGCCGGCCATTTACTTCATCTGAAAAAAATATATGCAGATATACAAACCTGTTAGATTTATCGAACATGGAACCAGGCTTAACCAGTGGGAAGTGAAACATAAGGGGATGCTTGCGTTATTGCAGCGTTCTGGATTTTACCACCTGTCTTTCTTGAAGCGGGTGCAGTTAGACCATGCACTGTTAAATGCATTGGTTGAAAGGTGGCGGCGTGAAACACAGACGTTTCACTTGCGGTTTGGAGAAATTACAGTGCTCTTGAAGGATGTAGCAATTCTTACTGGGCTTCGTGTACATGGTGCTCCTGTCACTGGCCCGACAAACTGTAATTGGGAGCAATTGTGCACACAGCTTCTAGGCCAAGTACCTCCACATATCAAAGGTGGTTCTATCAACATTGCATGGCTGCATGACACTTTCAAAACATTACCAGAAGGTGCTAATCAGTCAGATGTAGAGTATGCTGCACGAGCTTACATTCTGTACCAAATCGGCTGCAGTTTATTTCCTGATCCGAGTGGAACTAGAGTGCACTTGCGATATTTGGCCCTACTCCACGATTTTGATGCCTCAGGAGAGATGGCCTGGGGGGCTGCTGTTCTTGCCCACCTCTACAGAGAGCTTGGAAAGGCCAGCATGAAGGGCAAAGCAAACTGCTGTGCGTTTCTTACTCTTCTTCAGGTAGTTTGTCTCCTTAGTTTTGCAGAAAATTTCACTCTCGAATCTCGATTGATGCTAGAACTGATGTTCAATGCAACAAATATTGCAGATGTGGGCATGGGAGCATATCCAGATAGGCTGTCCTGAACGACTAGAGAATAAGGTTCTACCCGATGATTGGCCCCTTGGATGCAGGTTTTCTTTCTCTAATTGCTTTTGATTACCACCTCATTTACTTCAAAATATATTCCATGATATGAAAAACACCTGATTACTAGGTGGAATGTCGCATTCAAGAACCGTGAAAATGTCCGATCCATGGACCATGAGTTTTATAGGCATGGGCTTGATACTATATCGGATTGTCAGGTATGAGTTTCGTAGCTTCAAGATTAGCTTTTGTGCTTTTAGGTGCTCATTAAAAGAGGCAAAATTACCACTACTATAATTTGTGTGTTTTATAGATCATATGGGACCCATACACACCAAACCTGGTAGCTGGGCTTCCTGCAATATGCACATTTGGATCCGCAGTTTGGCGATCAAGGACTCCATTAATATGCTTCCAGATAGTAGAAATGCATGTGCCTGATCGTGTCTTGCTGCAATTTGGAATGGTGCAGCACATACCAGACCCAGTTGAAGATAGTAGAAATGCATGTGCCTGATCGTGTCTTGCTGCAATTTGGAATGGTGGGCTGTTGAACGAGTTACAATGCAGGGTAAAGCTGAACAAAATTGGCCTACTTACCATGATAAGTACATTAAGCAATGGCAGAACAGGCTCTTTTCTGTTGTTGAGCAACAGGATACAGGGATTTCAGATCCTACTCATACAAGGAATTGTTACCTTGAATGGTATTGGCGAATTACACGTCGATGGATTTCAACTCCAGTTGAATGTCCAATTATATCCTATGAGTTATCTGGGCACACTGATAAAGTTCTGGTAATATTTTTAGAACGAATTTTGCATTCTGTCTGTGCTAAATTTAATGCTTACATGTCAATTGATAAATACTTTCAACCACGAGCAGGTTGATTTGGTAAGTACAGTGCAGGGACAGATTAGAACTTTGTTACTAAGTGAGATTGATGCGAAAAGGATGAAGGAATCACTTGCCGGCATTGATGTGTACATCACTGTTAAAATGGCGGAGGCTAAGCAGGTTGCTCACCATATCCTAATTAATCTAGCTACTTAAATTGCAAACACAACATATGCTTACGTCCTCAGTTGTTGGTGCAGATTATGCAAAGTGGTGTTCCAACTGGCATGGGAATTAGGAGTGCTAAATCAGCCATGTTCTGTTCAAATGATGTGGATCCTACTCAGGCCACTGTTGCGAAGCTGGAACATGTCGAGGGAAACACTATACTGCAATTGGACCAAATGAGGAGAATTCAACCCGCAGGAGGAACTGTTGATTTAGCACCTCTCAAAACTGAGGATGTGCATCCACCAGAAGATTCTCTTGATATAACCATGACAGAAGTAAATCTCCAGGACATTATTAGCACACCTCTTCAGGATGCTATGACAGATATTATGAACACATCTGCAGAGGATGCTACACTGGAGGATATTTCAGATTCAGATGTGAAGAATGGCTCTGCGTCCGTAGAGACCATGGAAGTGAAGGAGACTGGTGGATCAATGGATAACACTAAAATCTTCAAAAAGGCTACAGCTGAAATGCAGGAGTGTGTCAGTGCACCTTTGGTTGATGGTAAAGTTGATAAAATCGTTATTGTATTCACGTACAAGTACAGTTACATGGTGGAGATCATTGACATGAATTTTGGTAATTGGTTGATTGCAGGTCAAGGAACGGTGTGCGACGCTTCAGTCCTTCCAGAATTCTACAAGATCTTGGGTGTATCATCAAATAAGGAGCAATTGCAGAAGATTACTGGTGCACCTGAGAATGACGGTGGAATTGAGGAAATTGTGGAGACAAGATCGAAGAATAGTACAGGTCCAGGAATGATGGGTCGACCTTTTAATGCCATTGAACCTGGAGATACCTTGAATACATCTATGAAGAAGTTAAGTTCAGTGCCAGGTCATGTTGAATGTCCCTCTGCCTCTGAACAGGAAGAACCTGATGCTGCAATTCCAGGCTGCGACAAACTCCAAGATGCCGTCCAGACACAGCCTGAGGACGTTGTTCAGGATGGGGTGGATGCTGTGCAAAATCAAATCTTTCGAGAGAATGCCAAGGATCCAATTGAAAATGGCCCTTGGAAAAAACCTGTTGCTACACCTGCTGAAGATTTGCTTATCAGTAGTGCTGGAGAGATAACTCAGAGAAGTGTTAACTCAGTCACCGGAGAAGGAAATGATACAATTGGAAGGGAGGAATCTGCTGGGAATGAGAACCTTGGCAATCCAGCTCCCAATGAACTATCTAAAAGGAGAAAATTGGTGATTCCTTCCCACGAAAATTCTGAGTTCTGTTTAACAAAAGAGGTTACTAAAATTGGAACTACAAAAACAGATGAGAAAACAGATCAGAATGTAAGAAGTGGCAGTGGCCAGTTGATAGCATTCACAAGAAGGAAAAGAAAAGCATTTATGCAATCATCACCCTGACTCCTAAAGTCCTAATACTATTTTGTTACTTACTTTAGGCAACATTTTCAGTAGCTTTTTGGTTTATGTATGTTTTAGTGTACAATGAAAGTGAATTCAAAAATCTTCTTATGATATTTTGCCCTTTTAATATGTGGATCATCCACTATTGTTTGTCCTTTATCATTTACCTTAGTGAATCGATGCAAGTACATATTTTTTATAATACTTTTTGTTCACTGCTCCTGTATCATGAGTCGTCAGATTTTTCAAACTCTTAGGCTGTTCAAACAAGTATTGACGTATTTGGTGCTGAATTGGTTTTGCTCTGCCTTTGAGAAAGAATTCTCACTTAATTGAACTTATTTGCTGCATATTGCTGCATCAGCATGTTTGATATCTGTAAACACAAACTTTGCTGGATATTTTCCTTTTAAGATTGCTTTAGTACATTTGGGAGCAGTCATGCAAGCGTTCGAAGCAAGGTCCAGGGTATTCAGCTCCATAATGAAGGTAGCAAAAACTTTATTTTATGAAATAGCATAAACATTTTGCTCTTCCTGGTTGATAATGCTAGTCCAATCACCTCGTTCAATTCATCACATCTCACATGCATGATTCCAGTTTGCAGATTATGCGTCAAGTTGTTTTGAGCAGATTGGATGCGTTGTTTGTTCGCTTGTTGAGATGTACAGGTGGTTGCTGCTGACAGAGTGACATGTTTTTTTTTTCTGCTGTATAGCCAAGCGTCAAGCCAAAGTATAAATTGTTTACTGACAGAGTGACAAATATCTGAACCGAGATGCGACTAAGATAACCTGAATTCTTGGTCCTGTAATATTCTCTGACCCTCTTATCTTGCAGGAGACAGGAATCTAATATGCAGTCCCAGTATAAAAACATGGCACTTTCTAAGTTCTAACCCTGCTGTTGCTGAGTTATACTACCAGGTTTTGTCCAAAACCCAAAGATCCTAGGCTCCTACTGCAACTTCAAAGGGTCAGTAAGATGTCTCCAGATTCATCACATGGAGGAGACACGGACAGGAAGGCGCTGTAGCAAGAGCAAGAGACTTCACCAGCTAATCGACCACAACAATGATTCATCTTGTGTCGGCCGCGCGAGCGCCTCGCGCCATGGTCGCAGCGCGTGGTGAGGCTTTTTTTTTCATGAGGAGGTCCGATCCTCCGAGGTCCCTCGGTCCAGGGCTCGGCGGCAGCTGTGAACCTGTGAGCCCGTCGTCGGTCGCGCTCTGCAACTGCAATGATGGCTGCCCTTCGCCTCGTGCCCGTGACTGCAGTGAAGAGCCCTGGTTCATTGTCACCCCTCGCTTTCAGTGCTCGTGTTGTGTTTGCTCCTCCCTCCCCTCCGTGTGCATCAGGTGTCGTCTTGTCGTGATCTGCTGTGCTTTTCACTGAAACCCATCCTGGTCATTCACCATTGACCACTGCGCCATGGGTAATTTGCACAGATTGAGAAGCAAATTGAGGGTCTGATTTTATGCCCACAAGCTCTGGCTTCTGAATGCCAACTGTGCCTGGATCTTAGAGCCGAGTAATTCAGTTTTTGGAAGCTTCGAAGCACCACCGAGACCCGGAGGGGCGGATCTTGTCTCAGCGTTGATGCCAACGGACTTGGATTCATGGACGAACCAACGAACAAACCTATATCATTCCGTTTCTGAGCCATGCTAGATTGCTAGGTCACCACAATATCATGACATCACATGAGAGCAACCTGCATCCATACGCAGTGGATCGGCGACAAGAAGATACTCCAAAGTCACGATCTGTTTCTTTCCAAGGCGAACAAGCTGATGTACTGCTAGAAGTTATGTTGCATTTCCCTGGTGGTCATTAGTCATCTGGTGTGAACAAAAAGAACCCAATCTAGCTAGTTAGTTCTAGCCTAATCCTCAGCTAAAACCAACAAAATGAGACACATCTATATACATTGCATTCCAACCGTTCTGCTCTGGCTAGCATACATCAACTCAGCAATCAGAATTAGAAGGCTATATTCATGCCAAGACTACTAGAGCTAGACTAGGTAGCATCTTCAGAGGAATCAGATTTGCTCAGTGGGCACCAACCAAACCAAGCCACCAGAATCTGCAATTGCACCTACATTCTTCCGTTAGTGGGGGGTTATAGTAGTCTGGCTAGGAGTGCATGGACCTCCTGTCACTTGTCTGTACTCTCTGCCCTTGTAGGCTACAGTACTTGACCTGTTTCAGCAAAATGATTGGGATGCACACATTAGAAATGCTATAACTACAATATGCATAGGGTGACCAAATGTGAGTGGGCCTCAGTACTTACATGCATTGTTGCAAGTGTGGACAGCAATTCTCTGGACTGCTCCATTAGAGTGCGCTCTTGGGTAGCAACTTTGGAAAGATCAGAAACCAAAATACTTGTTCCAGCAAGCTGCAGACCGAGAGGTGGTTTCGGTCAAACAAAGCAACATATCCAGCATCACAAAAAATATTTTACCAAATGTAAGCATCTCAGAATTTGCTGTATTTTTTGTGCATGCCTCAATCAAGTGCACATGTTTTTTTGTTTGGTGATTGCAAAGTTGAATACTACGACGCTCAGAGCTATGACACTAATTCAGCTGTAGGTCTTCAATTTAACCCAACTAGGAAATACATAATGAGGATGCACTTTATCCTACAGAGAACCCCTCAAGAACAGAGAAATTTCTTATGCTTCAGAAACTTAGGAAGGTATTTAAAGCCACATAGCTGGCTGAGATCAGATTAACTCTCAACCTAACAATCCATCATGATCAGACAACTTGAAAAGTGTTATTGTGAAGGGTGCTAGTTCTGTTATACGGGGGCCCAATCATAAATTTAAGAAAATGTATTGGTGGAAGAGCAACTGGTGACAAAGAAACTGGAACAGGAAAGCAATTCAATGTGCACAGTACCTTAGCCAATAAAGTACATATTGAACTTCCTATAGTTTGCATGATATCAACAGAAGAGCCAACTGCATTTTTCACATCTTGGATATCAGCCTGCAAATACACAGTAGCAAAGAACTTGAGCTTTGATACGCAGAATATGTGGAAACAATTTTGTATAATGGTATTCTAATTCCAACCTTTGCTCCATCAGTAACAGGAAGGCACAAAATGCTGGCAGTCAGAGCTTCCACAATTCCAGATAAAGAATCTGTATATTCCCTCTCTAATAAAGACCATTCTTCAAGATATGCCATCTGTATCAAGCAATTTCCGTTAGATTTTTACAAACAAGGTGGAGGCAAAAAGTAAATTGTTACCAGGCTAAAATATGATTGGCCAAAATTTGTTCGTAGTTTATCTAAGTACTATAATAGTTTAAAGTTATATCTAAGGCTCCGCTACAGAGTCTTGTGTGCTGGTGAGCTGGTCTTTCTCCCTTTTTAACTTTACAGTTGTTCACAGGAAAGGGCCATGTGCAATCTATGGAGCAGAGGAAATAAGCATCGGAACAGCTAATCCTGCAATTACATGGTCTTACCGTTACATCAGTGAGAACACCTAGTGGACTGGCTGTGCAGATATTTGAAATATGTATTCAGATGTGCATGGCCCTGTGCTAATAGCTAACTGATACTCAGTTTTTTCAGAGACGTCTTTTCTTTTTGGCATAATAGTCTCGTGCTAACAATGTCTGGCAGGTTGACCAATGGTAGCAAGACATGGAGGGTAATTCATGATTATCAGATTTACTGTACTATCAGAAACCAAGGCTTCTACCAAAAACAGTCATGTGGGTGTATGAATAAAGCAGTGAACTGCCTAAACGCAATCTTGCAGAGAAAACTGAATAAGTGATTCTTACCTGCCCCTTTAGAACTGTCATGAGTTTCCAATTGTTTCGGTATAACTGTAGCTGGAATCTCTTAAGAGCAACAGATTTACGCATCCCTAGGGTAGTAATCCAGGCATCAGATAAGAATTTCTGGTGAAAAGGTCAAAGAAGAAAGGTTATTGAGAAGTAATAAGGTATAAAAGGCAACAATAGCTGTAGAAAACAATCTGCTTGAAATTCAAATTCTGTAGAATTATTTTAAATTAAAACAGTTACTTGTCACATTCAATTAAGCAACATGATAATAAAAAGGGCAGCCAGACTTCCAGTTGCATATGAACAGCTGCAGAATACAAACACCCATTCAAAATGTAAAGAACATGACATAAATCGGCGTTCCATCTGATACACCTACACCCTGAGCAGATCCTATTTATATTAGTTTTGTTTGCAGCTCCAACATATAGATATAGGCATGTCATTGTCAAAGCTTTTCTGGTTCTCTGTCTTTCCACCTGTTATAATTTTTTTCTGTGTATGTTTGTGTGACAACTGGACAACTACTCTTTACTTCAGAGAAGACCTGTAAAGATGTTTTCTATCTGCTATTCTGATATACATAGATTGCCTGGTTCACCTTTAGTGAACAAGCTATTCTCAAGGAATTAAAAAACTTTGATAAATATAAAAATAAGGATAACATAAACTATAGCAGAAAAGACAAAGGTAGTTACAACCAAACCAAACTGTGTACATTACACAAATTTGCTTTTGAAAATATGTGAATCAAAAGGTAAGTGTGAGCACACGGCTCCTACTGTCCTGCGCATAGCTAGTCCAGATTGCATATGCCCCCCATGAATTTAATCAACTGCATCTTGCATAAATCATTGATGAATGTTAATTTGAATAAATCAAGCAACTTATAAACCTAAATCTACAGCCATGAACACATACTACTGAGTTCTCATATTACTGAGGTCTGAGATGTACAGCTAATCAGCTATTTATGTTAATTATACATGAGAAACAAATGCACATATTAGAATTTAATAGTCCATACTGCTTTTGTAAAGAACATGCATACTCACCTCTGCAGTCTGTTTCTGTGCAGCAAGTGCAGCATCAGCCTGTGCATTCACACACCGCCACTGCAACTGTCGATTGGACAAAATTCTCAATAGGTGCTCACAGTCGACTTTACTACCCCCATGCCACCTCCTCCTCGCTTCACCATTTAAACCATAACCAGATGAACTTCTTCCCTGATGATCCCAAGATGAAGTGGTCGACCCCACAGAGTTTCTCGCCCGTGATGGACTTGACATCCTCCTCGATGGATTACCTGTAAGCTTACTTGGTGAAGATTGCCTGATTGGCCGATTCAGTGGAGAAGAAGCAAAGCCATTTAACAGTGATTTCTTGACCGGCGCTGTCCTTGGAGATGCAGCCAACCCAGAGGTGTACGGCGAGTATGGCGTGCCTGGATCTGCAAATCGTTGCGACCTGCTGGCAGCAGCATCCTGCAAGAACCGTGCGGGCACACTCATCCCCTTAGACGACTGGCGTGCTCTGTGGGAAATGCCGATGCCTGCATCCTGAGACCCCGAATTGCTCCCAGACGACACGCTCTCTGTGTCAGACGACATCAAGTAGTCCCCGCTGTCAAACGAGGAACGCCGGGCCCCCTCCTCGAACACCATGGACTGCCGCAGCGACCGGACTGCAGCAAGGACGGCCGCGTCCCTCTTGTGCAAAGAGCAATCCAAGCTTTTGGTGAGCGGATTCCCCTCAAACCCCTGCGAGAACCTCGCCGACATTGGCCATCTGTGCTGGGTATGGCCCCCGCCCTCGAACCCCTTCCCCCTCTCCGGCACTGTCCCCATAGCAGGCCTCCTCCTCTCCGGCGTGACGGCCCCCGCCGCCGAAGCCACCGGCCGCCGCGACGGAGACGGGGACGTGGCCGGCTTCGCCTTGCTGGTCTCGAAGGAGAAGGACCGGCCCTGGAACGCCACGGAGAGGCTCCTCGTTGTGGTGGTGGTGCCCGCATTGGGCCCCCCGGCCTCCCCGACGGCGGCATTGCCCGCCGGCCCAGGGCGCGGTCGGTCGACGGAGACCGAGCGCCTCGGCAGCGGCGACGCGAAGCGGCGGGAGGGCGTGGAGGCCGAGGTGGAGTTGGAGCTCGAGGAGGTGGTGGTGGTGGTGGAGGTCGAGGTCGATGTGGAGGTGGATGTGGACCTGGAGGAGGGCGCGAGGAGGTAGCGGGAGGAGACGGCCTTGGCCTTGGGCTTGGGCCGCGCGTCGGCGGCGTCGGCGGCGTTGGCGTTGGACTTGGACTTGGCCGGGGAGAGCGCGGAGGAGGCGCGGCGGCGGTGCGGGGACGGCGACGGGTTGAGCCGGGGCGCGGCCGCTGCTGCCCCGGCGGCCACCATGGCGCTCAGATCTCGCGGAATCTCCCCGTGGTTTTTGGGGTTTGGGGGGTTTCGCTTCGTTTCGTTTCGTTTCAAGATGGATGGAGTGGGGGAGCGGAGCCCGACGCTGCACGGCCGCGGAAGTGGAGTGAAACAGGGGCGAAGGGAAGGGGATGGGATGGGGTCCGTCGCAAGGGCAAAAAGGGGAAAGCAAGCGGAATAAAGGGCCGATGCCGTCTGCTGGTGGCCCGGTGGGGCGGCGGAAGCAGCAGCAGCAGCTTGACGCCCGGCGATGGCTGCCGTCCTGCCGCTGGCTGGCTGGGCCTGGCCGTTCTCCCAAACCACAGACCATGCCGCCGGCGTCAACCATGCCCCCGGCGATTTCTCGCGTTGCGCCTACGTTTTCCTCGTCAAGCGCTCACCACGGCACGTGCCCCGGCTGTCCCGCAGCAATTGGTTACACGACGGCGGAGTGGAGACGGACGGCGTAGGGAGGCGGGCTTGACACCATCATTTCTAGGATGAAAACGGTCGGAAGGTCGGTAAACGGTATCACAAATTTCGCAAATTCTACAAATATATCACAAATTTGACAAATTTATTTGTTTTATTAAATGAATAGATCAAAACAGAATAATACGATAAAAAAATTAGTTAAAAATAATAAGTGATATAATACGGTAAAAAACGATAACGATGAAAACGGTTTTCATCCCTTTCTTTTCCCACGACGCGCCGGCGCGTGGGGAAGACGGGCGCTCTCCCGATGGCCGAGGCTCTCTTACAAAGCGCGGGCAGGGGCAGGGGAAAATGTGCTCCTGCTACTAGTTTTATCCGCTGCGTGATTGGCCGTTTGGACCTTTGCACCTTTGCCTCCGCGCACGCACTCGCCTAGGAAAATTGAAGGTTTTTTTATAAGATTTGGATAGATATATACTTTCCTGCCTCAGTAACCTAGGAAAATTGAAGTTTCAAGATTCGGATAGATACGACCTTGCATCGGTAGCCAACACAATGCAAATGGGCGCGACTAAAAAAACACACGATGCAAATGCACAAATACTAGTTTTTTTATTAAAAAAAGTCTTAGTTGCAAATGCGCAAATACGAGGGATGCTCCGGGCAAAATTCATGCGCGCGTTCTGTCTTTTTTTACAAAAAAAAAAAATCACGTGCGCTCGATCGAACAACTACCTCAAATCAGGTGTAGCTCAAAAGCAAAAAGAACTACTGTAATCTGTATCTGAGTGAAACCACAAACCAGTGTGGTTTCAGTAACATCGGGATGAAGACACGAGTAGATACAAATCCCGTATAGGAACAAACTGTCACGTGTGGTATCTACAAATGGGACATGAATGTTGTCAAGTTACTGCTACATGATACTCCTACTAGGAGGCGACAGTATAACGTGTGCATCAACAGTGGTTCCACTGTTGATTGATTTTACTGGCGAATGGAACAGATATAGGCATATAGCAGACGGTGCGCGGCTGCGGGCCGGGCGCAGGTGTCGTCGTGTCGAGCATGCATATGCATGCAACTATGCAATATGCAAGCACCGGTTCCTCCGTGTAGTATTCTAGTGTACTGCTGCTAGTTTAATGTTAATATGTCTTGTTGTGTTTAAGAATTGACACGGGGTCAACTTGGTCAGATCCTGTCTCGTCCATTTGCCGGCGCGGCCTCGGCGGGGCGGCGCGGCTCGGGGCCTCGGCGTCGCGCCGCCGGCGGGTCGGGTCGGCGCACCGCCGCCTGCCAGACCGTGCTCGACGGTTAGACGTCCTGTTGGATCATGGACTCCATGTCACGTTGCGCCCTGCGCGAGCCGACGTTGCGTGTGGGCCGGCACATGAACGATCCTCTGACAACGACGCTGTCACGTATTCGTTTGTATCGTCCCTGCAGGGTGCTGGGCTGCTCCCTGACTGCGGGCATCAGGGCCTTGTCCAAAAACGACAGAGCCTCTGTATAGGGACGACGTACGTATTCCAAGTGTTCGACACGACTGCCTGGGCATGATTTTTCGAGCTTCGGTTGGGCGTGCCAGTGCATGGTCAGGGGATGTGACCTCGACGTACGTGCAGGTGCAGCTGATGAAGCTGGAATCGCCGCGAGTTCGATCGGCCGACAGTCCCATCGCACCCGTGAGGGGATCGGACCTGTACATGAAGAGCTTGCGAACGAAGCTGGAAGTTTCATGTCAGCATAGAGACTGCGGCGCGATCTGGCGCACCAATGGTGCCTAATTTTACTATCATCTAACATGATTTATAGTAATATATATCGATCTTTGATGTAATATTTACTAAAAGATCACGTAAATAGTAGCTGTAATCGTGTTGCGTTGATCAGCTCGATATAAACATTTATAGGTAAACGATGTATGAAATTAACTTAGACTGAGAGTCTTTAGCAATAGCGTCTATTGTTGTTGCTGCATTCGCCTCCAACGAGGCCAAGATCGCAAACATACGAGTTCTTGTCTGGATCGACCAGATGTTTGCTCTGCTCAATGGCCCTTGTGTCGTGCATCAGCACAGCATATGCCTCCTCCATTGCCACTCTGTTGGTCGACAGCGATGGCGCAAACGGTTCGATGACAAATGCTGACAATAACCATCTGGCTGGTCCTCCGTGTTATAGATCCACACCTGTCCCATAAATTCAGCTATTAACTCCGGATGTCCAAAGTAATTTATCATGTTTGACAGTTGTCACCATTTATCATGTTTGACATTGTCATTTCCAACAACTGGTTGTTGTTTTTTTGGAAACAATATGTCACAAAGAACATGCATTGGCTAAGCCATGTGCTTAAGGTACCAAGCTGCTTTTTTGTAGTTCATGGTTGGGATCAACAAGCAAATGATTTCAGAGCTTAGATTGGCCATATCTTGTATCAGTGGGATTAAGTTGGTATCGCATTAACAGAATCCCATCCTGTAATATTTTTTAGGTGATATAATCAAACATTATTTGCCTCATCAAAAATTCAGAAAAGTGTCAACATCTGAAATATATCTTAAGTGAAGCCAATCAGTTTTTGAACCAGTGCTACATTGCAAGATTCTATACTTGTTGTTTCAAGAATCCTTTAATTTATAACGCTGAAAATTATTTAAATTTTTTGCAACCCACCGAACCATCATCTGACAAATATCGAAATAGAAACTGCCAGTAGAGTTGTGCCTTGGCTACTCAAGTAGCCAGGTATGACATGGTTGCACTTGACAATAGGACGTTGAAAATTCTCGATGAATTTCACCAAACAAACTAAGTGGCATTAGAATTTGGTTTCCATATTTGAATAGTCATACCGCATTGATGCAGAACAGAAATTTTTCTATTTTTATTGACAGTTGCGTCAACAAATATTGAGCAGAGATAAACATGTACCTTCAGCTTAAGTTGCACCTTCCTTGGTTCAGCCAATCAACCATCATCAGCTTCTATTTAAATGACTTATCACATATTGACTGGTTTTTTGCATAAGTAAGGTCACATTTCCTTCGATGGCAGCCAATCAGCCATCATCAATATTAAATGACTTATCACATATATTGACTGTTTTTGCCTAGGTTTAGCAATTTCAAGCTCAAATGTCATGCTACATTGCTTGAAACAGCCAACAGTGCCTATTTGAATGCAACATAATAGTAAATTCTTTACAAGCTTGCTTGAGTATTGTTTCGATGACCTACAATATTGCCATCTGAAAAATCAGTCATTGTGGTTCAGCATCATCATACAAGTGATTGATTAACAACAAATAGATATGATTGCAGAACTATTCACTAAGTTCTCACACCATCATCTACCATTACACCTTCCAAAAGGAATGCCCTCCATAACTTAGATACAAAACATTGAAAAGAGAATCTTGAAGGCTCTGCTGGATTCCAACTGTTGATCTGAGCCTCATCTCGCTAAACTAAAATACCGGTAAATCACACTCATGGCAGAGTTGAATTCTCTGATAGCTAAAGGTGTTAAATACTGAAATAAGCTAAATGAGCTTGGAAAAGATCTGCACACTAACGTATTACTGAGACACAACTGTTGGTAATCAATATTATGTAGAACTCTTCAGATACATGTATCTCATGGATCAGAAAAGGGTGGACCTTGCATTTATTTCAGTATAAAAGTGACCACTTGCAAATTTCACCTCTCAAATACAAAACAACGCTGTCATTCTAATAAAGATGGAAAGCATCTGTTAACCAGAAAGGAAGCTTTGGATCACGATGAGGCAACTAAAGGTTCAGCCAACTGGGAGAAATGACCTCTATTAATGTGGAATTGCAAAGCATCACACTGACAATTAGCTAATTGAAGATGTATCAAATTGCAGTCATGCAATCACATGAAAGTTCATCTATCATATAAGTTTCTATCAAATAAGTGCATGAACTGTGGTTGCTGCATTGTCTGCAGTATATCCTTGGATCATCACCATTCTTCATATCTGATTCATAACCATATATAAGTATATAACCATTGCATTTGCGTACAGGTCTGACAAAAAGAATGAACAGACACGAGATATACCCCGTTTGTCAAATTGCATAAATTTCTCACAAATTGCTCATTTTTATATCCAAGCACAAGCAGGCTTGTTTGCAAGGCTTTTGGAATAGACTCAAACAACAAAATAATGTACTACAAATCTATAGATCAGGATGACAGGTTGAACAAATTGAGGTTAAAAAACCCCATTTGCTTGTCAAGTCAAAACCGAGCATCCGTCAATATAAAATATCAAAATGTCTCCCCTTTGTCGAGAAAAAAATAAATAGCACAAGACATGGAACTAACTAAAAAATTTTCACCTTCCGTGGTGGACAGTTGGCCTTATCTGCTTTCATTGTTGTTAATGCTACTAAAATTCTGCAGTGTCCTCTGGTGCGGATGCAGAATAAACAGTCTTCTACTAGATGATTCACAAATTCGAAGGTTGAGTCTCAACATTAAAGGAGGATAAGAAGCAGCAACACTAAACTATGGTTTATGCACTAAGTTCCTAGAGAATCCATACACTAATATAGTTGCGCCGCCAAAGGATAATCCACGAAACTACTTACGCCACCGCCCGCTCATTTTTTACTACGCGTTCAAAGAAGCGCTCACATGTTGATCCGACCTCGCCATCCCTCGTCGTCCGAAGGTGTCTTCAATCGAAGACTGCGGCGCGACTGCAAGTGCGGAGGCGAAGACCCAAAATCGAACCCTCGTACGCGGGAGCTGCTGCCCGCGCCTATCGACCGGCCCGCGAGCTGCCACCACGTCCTGCTCGCGGCGCCCGCCCTCCTGCCGCTGCGCGGTTGACCGCGCCGCACGTCGCACGCCGCTTGGCCGCCTGTGCCTGTGCCCGGGCGGCGCCGCCGCTTAGATCCACGCAGGACAGCGCACCCAGCAGGCCGCTCCTGATCGCTCATACAGGGACCACCGCCGGATCACGGCAGCAATGCAGCTGGACAGAGAAAATTGATAAATGGCGGCATATCTTTTGCAAAATTGACATCATAAAAATGTCCACGAAATAATTTGCTCTTGGTATGAAATAAGAACACAGGCCATAAAAAAAACGCGAGCGTTCACCTCCTGGCAGAAAGAATAATGCACAAAAAACTTTTCTGCAAATTCACGCGACGTCTTTCAACAAACGTTATCCGATCACATCTAAAAAATAAGCTGCGGAAAAAACTGGACAATGATTTGGATTCGACCGATCGTACATGCACATCATCACGTAACCATCATCTAACATAAGTGACTTTTACTATGCTTATTCATTATCCTCCTCTCGAAAATGACATATTATGATCCAAAAGGTTGATCATCAATAAACCTTCCTCAAGATCCAAATCCCTATGCTATCTAAGCTACCGATCCAAGTTTAATATGCATCCACCCATCGTGCACCGAGAAGCAAGCTAGCTATACGAGCGTCTTTCTTCGCTAGGCGTTGCTTGATCAAGCCGAGCCGTCGGCCAGTCAATTTACGAGATTGTGCATCACTCACTGTGTTCTTGTGCAGTGCCTGCCATCATTGACTAATCTGGCCCTTTTTGGCCCCGCCCAGTGCGCAGCCGAAGCAATGCATCGTCCGGCCGGTGTCCGAGGATTGGCTGTAACGACGGTTCGAGATGCCAAATGCCATGGATGGCCATCGTGATTAGGCTGGCTGTCTGGTCCTTAGTAATGAAAATTAATCTTCCACAGTAAAATGCTCATTGGCTGCAATGCTCATGACAATCTCAGTCACCTGATATTTTGGGCTTTTGGTGGATCACTCCGGTTGATTGGGATCGAAACGATTTATTTCTTTTTTAATTGTTTAATTAACAACATGTTGTTTTGTAGCACAAAAAACCCATTCAGGAATTGGAGTATTAGCGATTAATGATAAGACTCCATTCCCAACTATCTAATGACATGCAGATTCTAAGCTTTTATTTGAAACAGATATCGCTTATCAGTATTTTTCTAAGTGTTTTTCAGAACTTTCATAAGCACGTCACACAGGCCATGTAAGTAGTTTTATAATCAATCTATATTTAGTCCTTCTAATGAGTCTTGAAAAAAAATTGTCACATCTAGTCTTTGCCAACAATTTATGACATCTAAAAAACTCTCTTTTTTGCTATCTTAAAAACTCTTATCCACATCACCAACAACAAAACATTCGAAGTCATGGATTCTTTAAAAAAAAGTGACTTGATTGCTTTTGCTGTCTGCATTATCCTCCTCTCGAGAATAACATATTTGCACAAGAAAAGGCTGCTGCACACATAAAAACCTTTACTCCAACTTCCAAATCCCTATGCTATATACCGTCCAAGTTTAATATGCATCTAGCGAGCATCCGCTTTCTTCTTCTCCTCGCCCGCGAGGTGCTTTCTCCTCTTGCTGGCTCCTCCTGAGAATACACATATCATTCCTGTTCTTTTATTTTGTTGTCACACCATCTCGGAATGAGTATCTAGGAAATCCTCTGATTACCCTGGCCGAGCATGAACAGTCTTTGACCAGAATGTCGGATGTCTCAATCACGGTCTGTTTAGTATTAAAAAATTTCATCATCCACCAGTCACATCGACTGAACGTCTATTATTCGTGAATTAATCAAATGTTCCATACTCATCTAAAAACTCCCAATCTATGAGCTAACTATGTCATGATTAGATAATGTCATGCTACAATAATCAATCTATAATTATAGATTAATTAAGCTTAATGGATTCGTCTCGCGAGTTCCCGTCCATCTATGTAAGTTTTGTAATTAACCTATGTTTAGTTTCCAAAAATTTATTATCAATCTTGATTAATTAGGGTATTGTGTTAATACCATTTTCTTAAAATCTACATTCTAGCGAACAAAACTTATGTTATGAATAGACAACATTAATTATAATAAACAATCTCTAATAATTAATTAGATTTAATGGATTAGTCTACATTTTAATCCATTCTAAGTAGTTTTATAATAACTGAGATCCTTTAATGAGTCTTGAAAAAAGCTTTAAATTTGAAAAATTTTGCCAACTCACATTTTCTTAATCCTCCTAAGAGATTAGCTAAATTGTTGCTCTAAAAACCGAGATGCCCTCAATGGGTAGGAACAAAGTGGACCATTTTTATTTGATTTTTCATACATCAAGCGGACTTGCATATCCTACAAGGTATGGAAGATTAAGTCAACATATCATTAAACCGCTAGTCGAATAGTATGCAGTTGAATATTACTGAAGGTTATGTAATAGTGTACTTTGAGCCTTGAATGCTCGCATTTGAACTTTAACGTTTGTAATGCACTTTGTCTGGTTGTATACCAGAAACACATTGGAATATGTTCTTTGCAGTCTGTTTGCTGCGTAATGTGACATGTATATCGGTTGGGATACCATATATCACGCCTCGATATGCCATAATGTAATCTAGATGAGCTTTATTTACTCTTATTTCCCAAATATATAATTCTTATTATACTTTATCTTCCATCACCATCACTATTTTGGGATCTACAGCTTAGGCATTATTTCCTTCTTTCCTGTTTCCCTGGCTGTCAATTTTTCTATATCGTGCTTGAATTCTCCAGCACTATAGGTCGCCGCAAAAATCCAGCATACAATCCTGGTTGAGGTTCTCCAGGTTCGTGGTCATTGCAAAGTGTTGTACCTTGAGAGAAAAATTTATTATCTCTTGATTAAAAAGTGTTGTACCTTGAACTACCCCGTCAGAACTTCTTAAATATGAGTACGACGAACAAAACTTAGATGAATGTATAATCTGCTTAAATTTGCCATTAAATTTGTTCTCCATATTTTATTAAATTCATTGTTAGTTACTTCATTTTTAATGCATAATCTAAATGATGCTTTTGCTAATAACTGTGTTGATTTTAGTGGTGTTTTTTAAGGGATTTTAATTTTGAACTTTTTTTTTGAAGTTGAAAATATTCGTGATATATTATTCTATAAAAACTGCTACGATGAAACCACCACAAGCTCCTCACAGTGGTCCCCCTACATATTCAATTGCTGCTAGTGCATTTTTCTCTAACCGAGATGCCCCTGCAATGGGTAGGGAACAGGAGAGTGGACCAGTTTTATTTGATCAGTTTATCCAACATCAATATCAGACCAACATTCGACAAGGTATGGTGTCTAAAAAACTATACATTAAACCTCAGCGTAGTACAGTGTTCAGCAGTAAATGGTTGCAATATTACTGAAGCAATGTTATAGTAATGTATTTAGTGTACCATTGAACATGTATGCCTTTGGAATGCAGCATTTGGAAACTTTAACGTTTTGTAATGCAGTATATCTTTTGGAATGCTAGTTGCTTTTATCAGAAAACAATGACGCTTCATAACATGTATCGTTTTATACGTATTAATTAAAATACATTTATATGTTCCATTAATAAAATTGAATTTTTTATAGAAAAATAATTATTATAGATAAATATAAATTATTCATAAATAATGCAATATCACAATGCAAAGAGCTTCATGAGTAAAATTGATTATTATTTCAATTTCCACCTAAAATATATCAATTTTGCATATCGAATATCGCACTAAATTGGATCGCAGGCTCATGCAAAACCTAAAAGCACATCGAGGGGGTTCGCAAGTTCGAGGGGCTAGATGTCAGTTATGATAAATTCATGGAGGTGTTAATTCTTCATGTGCATTTCACTCAAAATTACATAGTAAGTTGATCACAACATTAGTCTGGGTACAACAAATGATACAACACCAGGATCAGGTGGAAGCATGCTCTAATCCAATGGTGCAAAAGTCAAACAGAAAGGTAATGTCCCCTATACTTTCATCTAAAAATTGACTACACTCAATCTTGTCATACTCATCAACATTAAGTCCCATGTGCTTGCAAATGGCGTACTGGCCGTTGACCATTCCTTTAACTTCAGTAATCATTGACCTCCATTCAGCAGCTATGTGATGCTCAAACGCTCCATATTTTGATTTCACACATTCTAAACACTTTAAAATTTCAATCTTCTCTACGAGACCAGAGAAGTTCAGGTCTTCAACTTCTATACCAATAAACCTTTCCAAAAAACTAATTGCTTTTAGCTCGGCGCATTCACTTCATAAGCGATTTTTACATCACCTTGAATATTTGTTTTCCTAGATGTATTTAATGTACAACTATCTTCCAAAATGATCTTGCATTTCCCTATAAACATGTCATTGTCCACCAAAGTGTTGCTGAACTTTGGTGCTTTGCCGCCAAGAGATAACAATAAATCACTTACAATTTCAGTCTCTGGTATCTTGATGATCAACACACCCTATACACATTGTAATAATATGGTAAACAATCTTAGTTTCACATGTGCAGGGTACTTGTAATAAAAAAAAGACAAAATGTATTGATCATGGTACTTGTAATCTTACCTTTGTAGAGCTTCTAAGGCTGTCTTTAGAGTACTGATAATGCTCATTAAGAGTAACCATCATCTGCTCTGATATTTGATCAAGGCAGGCTTCTGCATTGCATTTAACATTGATAACTTTTCCAGCAACTGCAATATATAATGGGTTGGTGCTACCGGCGAAAGTTGAATGCATATTTTCCAAAATGCCAATCGAGGCTTTCCAGTTGCAAACCATAGACTTTATGTTACCAACAGTCTCCTCAACACTATTCAAGATATCTAGGCAATGTTTTTCTGCAATGCATAACTTTTCGTAGCTCCGGTCTACAAGGTAGAGAGCCACCTTCATAAGTGCATCATGTTTAGCATTTTCAATACTAAGGAACTTTGATCCTACAAACAACACACCCTGCTCTGGAGCTCCAAACTTAATCTGGAATGGTAGCTTGCTAGCATCAAAATTAATCGAAACTCTTTTCAAACCTCCATCACAATGTGCTATGCGGACAAACATCTCTGGACCTTTGATTTCATCAAATGCTAACTTAAGCAGATGAATCATGTCTAAGAAGCCCCTTCTCTTGCTTCCCTATAATTAAAACAATGCCTAAAATAAGAATACATTAATCTAGAAACTAGAATTAAAAAGCACATAATTTAAAGTACCCATATAGAAATGTAAAAAAACCACATCAATCAGAATAAAATGATCTAAAATCATGGTGGGAAAAACCACAAAATTATAGTCTAGAAAATCAGAACATACTCCACAAGAATCTGTACCTCAGAAATAATCAAGTAAAAAAATGAAACTGTAGCTCAGAAATAATCAAGTAAAAAACCTAACTTGAGCTACTCCACAAGAATGACCATCTTTATCCCTATGGCGTTTGCGAGGAACATCTGCCATGCGTGGAGCGGAGGAGGTGGAAGCCAAACCTAGATAGATCAACGACAACGCAATATACTGTGTTCAGTATGCTATCTACAAATTCTTGATTGAACAAACTGAAATTATGAGAAATACATCTTAACACCATACCGGATGGATCGGGCCGAGAATCCGTGCGCAACACTTCGACGACGAAAAACAGGACGGGGAAGGAGCGACGGCGGCCGTGGAGGACGGGCAGATGAGCGCCGACAGCGGCTGAGAAGGACGACCGGCCGCTGAGAGCAAGCGGCGTTAGGGGAAGGAGAACAGTGAGAGTAGCAAGGAGCTGTGAGGGAATCCCACGGCTAAGGTGGGAATGACCAAGCGACAGGGCGGGGCGCCGGCTAGAGCCCCTACCGCCACCACCATGGGAGCCCCCAAGTCCCCTAGGAGGTAGAAGAAGAAGAGGAAAGGAGGGGAGGAAGAAGGAAGAAGCAGCCCTCCTAAGTTAGGAAGCTGGCTTCGCCACTGGGAATGACTACTGGAGTGACAAGGAGCTGCCAGGGAATCCCATGGCTAAAGTGGGAATGACAGCGCAGTCGAACGGGGCACAGAATGGGACAATAGAATGCGGGACAGTTGACCAAGCACGAATCGAAAAGCAAGGCTGGAGCGGCCGGATAGACCAAGCGGCCGCTTGCCGTTGCGAGAGTGATTTTTCGATCTGGCTCGTCATCGGCCGTCTCTGCTCGGTATACTTGGCGAGCGCCAGCGGCTCGCCATTCTCCTCCGCGCGCCCTCGGGTTCACCTGTCCTCGCACCCACGCCCCTCCCTCACCGCTCCGACGTCGTGCTCGTCGTCGCCGTCCTCCCGCCGCTCCTACGTCGTGCCGTCATCGCCGTCCCTGCACCGCTCCCGCACCGACGGCCGTGGCCAGCTGCAGCGACGGCGCGTGGAGAGAGGCAGCCGGCGTTCCCGCAGCCAGCTGCAGGAGCTTGATGCGGCACCACCGGCGGCCACGGCCATCTTCCGCGGTGCGGCGCGGCGCGGTGAGAGGCAGCCAACGTTCCCTGCGGCCAACTGCAGCAGTTCGGTGCGGCGTCCCCGGCAGCCGCGGCCAACTGCAGCGGCGCAGCGCGTCCAGAGGCCCCCGCGGCCGCGGCCAGCTGCACCAGCATGCAGGATGCAGCAGCGTGCAGAGCTCTGCCAGGTCGCCAACTCGCCATGGCCGGGTAGTAATCTAGCATCAAATCTCTCCTCCAGCCTCCCTTTTTGTCCTCATTATTTGTTTGCTCACATGCTCTACCGGTGTTCGAGGAATTGCTTCAATGCGCTCGTTGTTTATCTTAGCTTCTGTAGATGCTTAAAGACCAAGTGGTGCTTGCATATCTCTTTTCTTCTACCAAATCCAGAGAGAACCACGGGTAGATGTGGATTTGGCTCCGGCGAGCTTGTACAGGGCGGAGAAGAGCGGCGAGAAGCTGCATGCCGGTGTGCCGGCAGCACGAATGTCTCCGGCACAAGAGGAATACGACGAAGACTTAAAATTTTTTTTTATGTTCTTCATGGTTTGTAAATAAAGTTGTTGGAGAATCATTTATGTATCATCCAATGAAAGTTCTTAACATCTCTCGGTGGATGCGGCGGAGGACGTGCCGCGGCAGCTCGCACTGCCGGCCGTTCATGCCGCAGGGTGAGGGAAAAAGAAAAATAAAGAGTTTGATTTGGCTAATCTGTTGGTGTGGATCCAATTATAGAGAGTGAATCTTAGCTAAATCAATAGCTAAATGAGAATATGAAAAGTGAGATTTGGCTAGACTGTTTGAGTTGCTCTAATAAAAATCTTGAAAGGAGCGTTCAAAAATTCCCTAAAATTTATGGAACTAAACGGACCGAGATCTGCGCAAAGTTTTCAGTGTTTCATCACATCGACACATCGTACACTTGCAGGCCAGAGGAGCAAAAGGTTTCTCCGCAGACTGGCGTCACCTGTCAGTTTGTCACACCACAAACTCCGCACGTGCCCGTTGACCGCCGCCGTTTCCCCTCTCGGCCCAAACAGCCACCAACCAGACACCACCCCGCTGCCTCTCCCTGCACCGCGCCCCATACACCCGCGGCCGCTGACACTCCTCCCCGCCAAGCCCCCTCGCGTCGCCCACGACTCGTCGTACACCCGGTCCTCCCCCTCCTCCGCTGAGTTCGTTCCCCTACCCTCCCCTCTCCCCCCGATCGCGCAGCTGCGACGAAACCCTAGCGACGAATTCCGCCGCGGCATCGACGATTCCAAGTAAGTTCCGCTCCCCCTCGCGCTCCATTTCCCCCAATTCGTTCCGCACCCTGCTCGTTCGGCTGGATCTGACCACTCCGGGGCTTGCATCGCTAGGGTTCCGATCGGGGGCGAGCACCGGAGCCGCATTCCGGGAGCGGGGGATGGCGACCTGCCGCAAGATGGCGCGCGTCGACGTCGCCGAGCTCAAGCAGCGCCTGGTGAAGCGGCTGGGCCGGCAGCGGGCCGGCAAGTACTTCGCGCACCTCACCAGGCTGCTGAATCTGAAGCTCACCAAGGTGGAGTTCGACAAGCTTTGCTTCGTCACCATCGGCAAGGAGAACATCGCGCTGCACAACGCGCTCATCAGGGGGATCATCAGCAATGCGCTGTCGGGGGTGCCGCCCCCGAGCCGGCAGGCGGTCACGGGGCAGTCGGGGACGACCACCGCCCCCAGCGGGCAGTGCGTGGGCGTCGCGCTGCCGGTGGTGGGGAATGTGGGGGCGGTCGTGGATTCTGGTGATGGCGAGCTGGCGAGGGAGAGAGGGGCGCCGGTTGGGAAGGTGGTGTCTGTGGAGGATGGGGAGGAGGTGGAGCAGGTCAGGTCTGCTCCGTGCGTCCAGAGCCGAAGCCCGATAACAAGGCCATTTGGGATATCTGTGGCAGGAGCAGTGGTCTGAGAATGCGGAGGAGGATGGATGATCCGACGCCGTCGTGCTATGATTCTGGCCATTTGCTGGACACAACTACTTTGTGTGACGGGTTGAAGAGGAGGTTGCACAGTGATGGCATTGGAGTGACGGTGCAGGGTGTTGACGCTTTGAATCGTGGATTAGATGAGTTCTTGAGAAGGTTGATTAAGCCGTGCATGGATTTGTCAAGAGTGAGAGCTAGCAGTAGAAGAATTGGTAAAGTCAACGAGAAGTTTACTGGTAGAATGAATGGCTTGCAACAACCAAATCTGGGCTATTCTACAACCTTGCAAGATTTTGCAGTTGCTGTTCAATCTGATCCACGTTCGCTTGGTCCAAATTGGCCCACACAAATCGAGAAGATGCAGACAATGTCATTTGGAGGAGAATGAATCAGATTGCCCTACAGTCAGATGAACTCTCAAAGGGAGATGCAGTTTGCTGGCAGTGAAGTAAATGAAGCGGCAGACAAACAACAGGGCTACAAAATCCGAGTACTGCAGTACTCACAAGCAAAGAAAGTCCAAGGCCTAACAAGAGAACAAAGGGTGTTGTAATGGACAGTTTAGCATAAATTCTTTCTTGGGAAAACATAGCCATCAATAGTAAATCGAAGAATCGATAGGTTTGGCTGATGTCCTGGTCAAGCTGAGCAACTCGTCGACATATATACCCTCAGTTCTTGGCACAAAAAGCATGTTCTCATAGTACTTCAGAGATTTGTTGTGATGTTGTAATAGAGCATTTTTTCCTTGTTACAAACTCAATTGGAATCATTTTTCGCTGTGATCATAAGCCGCTGCCTTCAATGGCTCATTGCTCTTGTACATTGTATTCAGATTATGGTTATGACTGCTTGCAATTAGGATACAAGTTTTCCCCAGTTGAATAAATATATAAGGTCTGTTTGCTCAAGGACTTCAAATTCTCTCATATGACTGGAATGTAAATGTCTTAAACATGCATGTAACTGAATTACAGTTCATGTCATAAAAAAAATTTATGACATACCTTCTTTAATTGAATCAATTCGAACCGGTGATTTCACTACTAATATTACTGTAGTTCTTATATTCAACTATAGAAGAATTTCATTTTCTTTGTTGAAATCTATTTTCTTGGATACAATATGCATCTTGGTCCAAGAATCCATGAACTGTTCAATAGTTGTTCACATGTTTATTTGATAGTATTGTTTTGAACTAGCTGTTTTATTTTCAGCATGTGGTCTGGTCCATTTGAAGACTGCACCTGTTCTTTCAGCAATATGTATCTCAGTTGAGTAATTCAAATTGCATTACATTATGTACTTTGTTTTTATGACACCTGCTTGTTTGGACCATGTTTTATTTTCATTATCTTACTAAAGTGGCATAGTGAGTTAGTGACTGACTGTAACATGATATTTTAAGTTCTGGATATTCTCTTTTGTCCAAACATGGTGCCTTCGTTGAGCTTTTTGCTATATATTTATCCGACATGAAAAATGTGTTCATATAATTTAATTTAATGATTTACTCTTCCTGCAAATAATGTTTACTTACAGAGTATTTGTCAGTTGTCTTATTATTTGAGGATTCCAGACTCCAGAGATGTGCTACACTGCTACCCCTTCGAAATCAGGATAGCCAGAATGACATATCTGAACGCAACCAGGTTAGAATATCCTTAATGGAAGCTGTTTAGAATAAATGCACCAAATGTAGTTTGGTTTACAGACTGGCTTTGAATCTGGATCCCAATATTCTGCTGTCTTGGATCTTAGAAGTCCTTAGTCTTATGCAGTTAAGAAATATTGCCTTTCCCCCCATTCTGATGTGCTAGTAGCGCCCATCATGTTCTCTTGATGTAGTACATTTTGCATTCCTTTTGTGATTGGTATTGCTGAACTCTTAGATGTCATCATCTGATTCATCTCGATATAATCTTTTGAAGGGCATGTTGATATAATCTTGAAAGGGATTATTTCTGATTACCATTGCTGAGGACACTTGTACCTGTTGCCAAGTGAAAAGTAACTATGAAGTCACAAGATTATTGTGTAGCCAATGCTTTTTTTTCTCGAAACAATTAATCTACGTGTGTTGAACATTGCACGTGCCATTCTGGGCATCAGCTCATCTTCCTTCTGTTTTCTCTTGTACCCACTTCTTTTTTCCCTTTCTCTGTTGCGAAAGTCTGTGCTATAGATTCCGTTAGATGATCAGAATTGGACATAATAGAGTATGTATTAATGATTAAAAATGAATTATGCTGCAAAAGGTGCCCCTGAATATCTCACACGGATATGGTGGTTTCAGTTCTGTCGAGCCGTATTAGCTCTTTTGGTTGCCCAGGATTAAAAAATACTGATGTTCTAGGTTTCTACGAAACCGGTATCGGACAGATCTTCATGGCCTGATACATAATACTTCTTTTAAAGGACAAGACGACTCTAAATTTATAATTGAGACAGGGTGGAGATTATAAACAAATAACTTATTGTTTTGTACTTCACACTTTTAAACAATCATTACTCTTTTTGCATCCATTCCATTGAAACTCAAAAAAAAACTTGCTCACATTTTTTGAAATAAAAAAGTTAATGCACACATTGCTTATAAATGGAAATGATGACACCATTCAACAAATACGCCACGAGGTTCTTTCTTTCCCCCAACTGTCATTTTCTAGTGAATGTGATATGAGCACAAGCTTATTAGGCTATTAAAAAGCTGGTTTTTCCTCTCTCTATTCTTGAAATCAGGTCCAGATGTTAGTAGCGGTCATCATGTTCTCTTGATCTAGTGCATTTGCATTCCTTTTGTGATTGGTATTGCTGAACTCTTGGATGTCATCATCTGATTCATGTTGATATAATATTTTGAAGGGCTTGTTGATATAATCTTGAATAAGGGATGATTTCTGGTTACCATTGCTGAGGACACTTTTACCTGTTCCCAAGTGAAAAGTAACTATGAAGTATAACAACGAAAAGTACACAATAATCTGAGATTATTGTGTACCCAGTGCTTTTTTTGAACATTGCACGTGCCATTCTGGCCTTCTGGGCATCGGCTCAGCTTCCTTCTGTTTTCTCTTGTACCCACTTCGTTTTTCTTTCTCTGTTGGCTGTTGCGAAAGCTTGTGCTATAGATTCCGTTAGATCGATGATCAGAATTGGAACATAATATAGTGGTACGTATTAATGTTTAAAAATGAATTATGCTGCAAAAGGTGCCCCCTGGATATCTCACGACGGATATGGTGGTTTCAGTTCTGTGGAACCGTGTTAGCTCTTTGGTTGTCAGGTTTAAAAAATACTGATATTCTAGGTTTCTACGAAACCGGTATCGGACAGATCTTCATGGGCCTGATACATAATACTCCGTATAAAGGACAAGATGATTCTAAATTTATAATTGGGACAGGGTGGAGATATAATAAACAAATAACTTATCATTTTGTACTTCACACTTCTAAATAATCATTACTATTTTAGGATATTAGATGCAAACCCGGCACCATATGCAAATTTGAAACCTTATAATCAAGGTCACAGTATGCTCATACAAGAAGGATGGGGAGGGAGGTTATCACAAAATTTCATTGAAGATGCTAGTGGTGGACGGTCATGTGCATCTTGGATGAGCATCTCGTGGTCTTAGATTGAAAGTTTCCAAGTTTGCACAGGATGTCTAATTTGTACATGATATGTTCCCTACTATACATTTTTGCATCCATTCCATTGAAACTCAAAAAAAAAAAATTGCTCACGTTTTTTTTAAATAAAACAGTTAATGCACACATTGCTTATAATAAATGGAAATGACACCATTCAACAAATACACCACGAGGTTCTTTCTTTCCCCCAACTGTCATTTTCTAGTTAATGTGATATGAGCACAAGCTTATTAGGCTATTAAAAAGCTGGTAAATTCATGTGATTTTTTTCTCTATTCTTGAAAAAAAATGTCCAGTTCATTCTCCATTTGGACTATTTCTGGTGAAATGCTTTTCTTTTGCCGTTTTTTCCTCGTGAAGAAATCGAGACATGGTGCAGTCTTTCTGCAATACGATGTACAGTGAAGGAACTGCAGACTCCAGGGTTCAGACTTATTACATCGCCACTAATTGTTTCAGTATAATTTATTCCGACCTTGAAGCTACCATTTCCGTCAGGCTCGTGTAGGATACAAACTCCAGATCGTCATTCAAATTTTTTGCATAACAGCTCGCTTTCTGTTGGATCCAGACAATACGTGTTTAGCTACACGGATTTGCCGCAAAGCAGCGTACGCTAAAGCTCAAGTTGCCATCGCTTGGAAGTAAGGAACACCATCACATTCACACCAGTATGCTATGCGCTGGTTGAACGTGAATCTTGACCGCTTGAGTACGTCAGTTGCAGAAGGGAGGGTCGTAGCGATCACCAACTCCTATCTCTCTGGCGGAACCGCAGAAGCCACTGGACTACGTGCTTTCCTCGTCTTCACACGCTCATTCTGATGATTCCAGTTGTACTCTATAGCTACATATCTTCTCACACACCTGTACCTCCTCTCGTCAACGATCTTAAATTTTTTTAATTAACTCGTACGGTAACGAACTCAGCAAGAACTGCCAAAAGAAGTTGGGAGAGAAAACAAAAACGCTGAGTGATTTCTTTTTGAAGAGGATTTTCACTGACACAGATCCAAACCAAAACCCCTTTTTTCAGGTTATTTTGTACATCTCGATCAACTCACGATCTTCTTCCTCACTCTACACACGTACTCCAAACTCTTCCTATGTACCACATCCTCTCTCGCTGGGGCGATCGATCTCATCTCCATCGTCTTCGCCAGGGGAGCAGTCTCGATTCGAACGAGCTGAGCTCCGATCCTTGGTATAGCACGCTGACGACACCGGGGCGAGAGCTGACTGAACCCGATCGAGCTCGAGATTTGAGTCCCGATCTTTCAGGAGCTAGCTAGGATCAGCAGAAAGGTTGTTCTTGACGCCGTTCATTAATTCCTCAGGCTGGCTGATGAACGAGCGATCGAGCCGCTCAGAACGCGCAGCAGTAGTAGATGAACCTCCTCCACGCGTTCTTCCTCTTCCTGGCGCTGGCGGCCGCCGCGACGGCCGCGGCGGCGGCGGCCTCCTTCTCGGCGAGCGGCACCGGCCCGTCCGTCGTCGTCCTCAGCATCTCCCACATGACGTGCACGTCGTGGTACTCGCACGTCCGCACCTCCTTCTTCAGCTTCCTCAGGCCTGCATTCATTCACCAACCGATCCGCCGATCAGAAACGAGGTCGACGAGAGAATAGAAGTGGCAGAAAGCAGCTGCGACGCCGCCGCCACGCCGAGAGAACTAGATCAGAGGTATGTAGCGGGGGGAGCTAGATTAGAAGCTTACCAGTCTTTCGCCGGAGGCCGAGGCGCGTGGCGAGGCCGAGCCAGACCCTCTTCACCGGCACGGCGGCTTGGTCCATACACATCTTCTTCCTCGATCTCTCCTGCTTTTCTTCCCGTCCAATGAACTGGACGATCTCCTCTCGCCGCTCCGATCCCTTGCGGAGCCGAACCTTCTCCTCTCTTCTCGAAGCTCTCACTCAATCGCTGCCTCCGCCTCAACAGATCGATCGGAACGCCCCCAAAACACAAGAAGAAGAAGGAACCCCTACTACTCCCGTCAGCCGCTGCCTGCCAATCGAGCTTAATAAGCCGTGGCCAGCTCGGCCGTGGCGGGGGACCTTTTATAGCCGAGGCGGTAGCGGCGCGGGGTGGGAGGTCGAGGACTCGAGGGGGAGTGGGGGACAAAGGGAGATGCGCGTGCGATCCGGGCCCGACCCCGTCGGCGCGGCGCTGTCGTCCGATTTGGACGCGCGAGCAGCTGCAGCCTGCAGCACGGGTTGGTCGCTGTCCGCCCGCGGCGGCCGCGCACCAGGTGTCGCTTTCCCCGCCGCGGGCGGCTTCCGCGCGGGTTCCCCTGCGATCCTGGCGCCCGATGGGCGCCGCGTGAGCGATCCGACGGCCCGGGGGCCACGTGAGCTGGGCAACCTGCTCCGCGGAAAATCGAAAAAAAAAAAGAAAAGGCTTGGTTTTGCTCCCCGATTTTGCCTTTTCATCCGGCCGGGCGCCCGCCGGAGGGAGGGAGGTGGAGTGAGGCCGTGAAACAGGCGGCGTGTGACCGATCGATCACGTTCGGATGTTTACAGCGCATGCTTTATGGTTGTGGTGGTGGAGGGAGTGACGGAGATTGGAATCGAAGTCAACTGTCTGGTGAGGGAACCGATGTCACGCACGACAACAGAAGCGCCACTCATCAGTCGTCCCAGATTGTTAAAGATAAGGCGTAGATCTTTTGATGATCCGGACCGAAACGAGGCAGGTGAAGTGAGTTTCTAGTCGGGACTAGGAGTGTACTACCAGCTGAGGATTGATTCGTCATATGCCATTGCTCTTTTGAAAATCGCTAACATTGTCATCAGTAAGTGACATGTCGACGAGATGAGACAGACGAAACGAGACAGGAGTAAATAAAGACGTCATAATAAGGAAAAATAAAGATTAAGGTGGAAGTTGGACGGGTCTCATTAATCTTGGTTATTATTATTCTCCATGATATTGCCATGGTTTGAACACTTCTTTCTTTTTGGAAGGTCAATATAATTCCATTGTAACTTGGTTAACAGTTGAAGCAATGGCACCACATCCTTGTTGAATGCATTTACATGTTCACTCTAGGTCTATTTAGGTCATTACAAGTTTTATTAGCATTAAATAGGCACCATATATCAACATTATTTTTGATGTGGCAATATATTAATGAAGAGAGTTAAAATGATTTTCACAGGAATGAAGCCACGTGTACATTGTTTCCTAGACAGCTTGCGTCTTGCATGTAACCTAGGAACCAATAAGAGGTGATGAAACTATGTATCGAGGGTAGGTGTTTCATTCTTGTTTCAAAAAAGTTTTAGATGATGTGTCATTCTAGGTAATCGCGTTCATGAAACTCTCACCGAGAATAATTGTTTGTTCATCAATCAAAGATGGCTTAATTGACAATATGAAAATGTTGAAGGACCCTGAACATCAGTTTTACTTTTACCCTTTGTCCTTAGAGCGAACCTATGACATAATATAACATAACCTGCCCTTGATTGATATAATATGTTCAGTATGTGTAGCAGAGTACTTTTTTGAATTGATGTGAAGTACTTTTTATCGAAAAAAATGGGGTTTCCCGCGGAAAAAAAATCATATCTCCGTGGAAATTATTGGAAGCTTCCTCTTCCTCGTTTGCCTTTGTTTGTTGTAGTGGGTCAGCTTGCATCGGCGCCGACTCACGCTCCAACATCATGATGTCTCATCACACTCCCAGCGTCCGCTCGCTTTCACTCGCTCCATCGCCGTTCGCCTTTTCCGTACGGCCGCACCACCACCGCACGATGCATGAACCAGCACGATCGACGCAATTCGCATACCCACAAAAGCGAGGCACCCGACAAAGAAATGGAAGATGGATAGAGCACGATGCGCTCCCAATGAATGGCTGCATCGGCCGACTTGCTGAGATGGTGACGTCCCATACAATACAACCCCCTCGGCCCTTCTTCGATCATCAGCTGATCGATTCCTTGGTAACCGTCTCATCGGATCAAGACTAGCCAGTAGTTTACTCATACTCATGCGTGACGGCGAATAACACTTCTCTGATGAGATGATGAGCTGGGGTTTTCAGTGCAGTGGCATGTAAGATCTGCCAGCATGGACGATCTTCGCCTTCTCACCAAGAAGGAAACTGATCGATTTGCTACAGGTCACGGGGAAATATCTCCGCATGTACTACCTCAGGTGCTCCTGGTGCGAGCTCTGTTGCTCACTGTGACTTGCAGCTGCAGCGGAGCCGGAGCCGTACTGGGCACTCATCACCACCACCACCACGGGGCACCACCCTTCCCGTAGGCCGTAGTGCGTCGTCGCTTCCGCGGCGGACCACTTGGCCAGTGGCGCCGGCCGGGTGGCGTCGCCCTCAGGCGTCGCGATCGCGATCCCCCCACGATGTGAATACATGGCGCTGTAGCCGTGTGCGCGCGGGCGTGCGTGTGACTACTGACTAGACGGCCGCCTCTGGCTGGCGTCGTGCTCGTGCATGCACCGCGGCACCGGCTGTCACTCACATCGCCCGGCTCTGCACACAGTTGCTGATGAGTCATGTTGCCGTGTGTTGCGTCGCCCTGGGCCTCAGGGCTCAGGGGTAAAGCCGCTGCTGGCAAGTTGCATGCCCAGCGGCCAGCGCCGAGGTGAGCCCGCCTTGGACGCGCCCTGTCCGCGTCGGCGGCGTCGCGCGCGCGTGCTTGTAATCTTTCTGCGCATGTGAACACTCATACCCCACTAGTCAATGTGGACTTCCACCGGCGCGTCGTCCCTGCACGGATGCGTGTCGTAACAGTGTCCTACTGTCATAGTGATCTGGACGCAGTCTTTGACGCTGAACTGATCCGTTAGGTTCACACTGCCTTCAGTCCAGATGACAACAAGTGCTATATCTCTGTCCTGAACTTTTTCCCCATTCGCGGGATGGAATCAATGCAACTATGCAAGTGCTCTGAGCCACGAAAGAATGCCGTCCTTTCCTACCCAAATGGACACAAATCGCCCTCGAGCTGATCTAAAGGAACCCTGTTCGTCTGGCTTATCGCCACCGCAGCAGTGATCTTTTCTCTCCGAAACAAATCATACCAACTGATTTCTCTCGTAACAAATCAAGACCCACCGCGTCAGCCAAACCAAACAGGGTGCCATCCCATGCATCTCAACACACGTACGTATGCCGTATTGCATTGGCATCCTGCCTGGCCATTCAGATGTCACCACTACTGACTCACTGAGCAGAAGCTGGCTGGCTTCCTCTGGCTGAATGCCAATGGCAATGGATGCTACCAGTGGTGCTGCCCCACTTCAACCTTTTACTAATCACTGGAAATTGTTGGAGTGCATAGCTATCCACTAAACCATTTCTGGTGTCATCAAAGGCATAATAGGCCTGCGCGCTGCTAGTCTAGCCTGCTACTGGTAGGCAGCCTGCTTAAAGGCACCTGGATTAAGGGTGCAGATTGATGCCGCTGATGCTGACGGTCGGCTTTGCGTACGTGACCAATAAATCATATCAATTCCGCAGATTGCTGGGCGCCCACTGATGAAGTGAAAGGAACGTTCTTTCTGTGTTCCTTTCGCCGCCCTTTTGATCTTCTTTTTTCGTCACCTTTCGTTTGTGACGACGTCCTCCAGATAACCTTATCCATGCTTTGGAATTCCTGTTGTATGGTACTGATCGTGGATGTCATGTCGATGGATGTCAGTGTAGAAGGATTAGTAATTTTCTTGTGTGGCTGATGACAAAAAGGATCCCACAACGGCTGGCATATATCCTCGTGAGTCTTGACTGAAAGATCAGTTGATAGAGAACGCTGATTTCTTTAACCAATCAGGCTAATTAATGGCGATTGATGCGATAGTTTCACCGCCGGCCATTCGTGTTTACTGCAGAAAAAAATTGCATTTCTCTCCGCGTTTTTGTTCACAGCTCAGATTTCTTGGCTTGCTTTATTTGCAGTGCCGTTGTGCTCTGGAGAACTCAACAGGAAAGCCATCTCCACACGACTGTGCAGGCGTGGTGGAGTGGATCCATCACAAGAATAGCTGGTTCTGCTTCTGCCACAGCTTATCGCCTGTCTGGATTCTGGATCAAAGCATACACGCATTCTCACCTTCGTTCTGCCTCGCACCAAGGAGTGCTGTTGCTTGAATGCTTGAACAACAACAAGGGTTGTTTCAGGGAAGCAAACACATTAGATCCTAGAACTACTGAAAGGCTCACTCATTCATGAACCAACCCTAACATCCACACCCAAGAAGAAACAGTTCCAACAGATTTTTGTATCTTACTCCGAAACTGAACAAAGAGGAGAAGAAATCGAATGCATTTTGCCCTACCAAGTGCCACTATCTATGGGTGAATCAAACAATCTTCTTAGCATTTAACCGTTTAATAAGTTTAACCTTGCGATATGAAAGAGATTTTACCCTAGATCCTATATGGACACTTGAGAGACAACCAAACCAGCCCATGTATGTTCGTCATCTTCAGTTCTTCACCCCACCACCCGTTGCAGCATTCCAGCTACGTACGGTTCTTCAGAGCTTCAGCAGCAGAGACGGCGGCGATCATCTGCGGCAGATCATCAGTTGAGGAAGGCGCAGTCCCGGCGGATGTTCCCCGTGGACGGGTCGGTCTTGACGCCGACGCGGCCGAGCCTGGTCATGGCGTCGACGAAGGCCTGCTCGAAGTCGGTGGCGTTCTGCGCCCACGCCACCACGGTGGGCTGCGACCGGGCGTCGGAGTAGAGCACCTGGTCGGAGGTGAAGAGGCCCCGGCCGTTGATCAGGTTGACGAAGTACTGGTTGTCGAAGGCCTGCGGGGTGACGGGGTCCAGCTCCAGCGCGATGTTTGGGTCCACACCCGCCGGGCACGCCGCCTGCAGGTCCGCCGCGTACGTGGCGTTCATCGTCGGGTCCACCGACGCCGGCTGGATCCGGCCCGCGAACGTGGCGCAGTGCGCGAAACCCACCGTGTGCGCCGCTGCGAAACACAAGAGACACACGAATTCTTCTTCTCTCAACAACAACAAAAAAAAGATTTTAAAAACAATTTAAAATGTGGTACACGTAGGACCTGACGCCCTGTCCCAATTTAAAATGCGTCCTGCACGATGCTCCTGCTGCTACGTGACACTGGTCGCACAAGTTTTTGTGTGTGTGTGTGTGTTGTTTTTTGGTTCCGAGTTTCGACAGCTCACTTGGCAGGCCCATCGTCGTGCCTCAATGTGTGGGCCGAAATTATGGATGAGTGGCAAAACGGCCTGGGTTGGAGTTGGATCATGTCATGGCCGAGCTGTGGAGTACAATAATGCGTTGCTGACCTTTCTTTCACGTGCAAGCAAGCAAGGGGCAACCGGCATGACAGCCAGTCGCCACAGTTGACCACTTTCAGATCTGTCGACCAGCTACAGTGCAAGTGTGCAACACACCCCAGCACTATTCGCCTGTTCGTTAACTGTGATGATAAACTGGTTTAGGGATAAGATGGTGATGCATTTTTCTATTGCGCTACGGATCTCTCGAGCCCACACAAATTCATTGCCGACCTGGGGGCGTTGGGGCGTTGGGCAGGCTTGGACTCTTTGCTTGACTCGAAAGACAGGGAACTCTAGAGGACTAGCACATGGAAATCTGTCTCTGTACTTCACTAATCACTACGACCGGTAAGTGCAGCTGTTGGAGTAATTATTTTCTTTATACAAGGAAGGCACTGGAGCACAGTAATTTCGTTGAGGAGGAGTGGTAGTATTACCTGATAGAGCGATCATGTCGGCCTGCGACAGGTTGTTGGCGGCGAAGAGCGCCGTCAGCTGGTCCAGGTTGAACGACGGCGGCGGCAGCTTCCCGTCGACGTTGGTCGACAGCGACACCAGCCCGTCCAGCCTCCCGAGCTCCACCGCGTACGACGGCCCGCCAGCCTGCACGACGGATCGAGGTCGTTACGCACGCGTCACGCGGACCAGAGAGCCCGTACGTACACTTTACGCAGGGAATCCTGGAAAGTTCGGGGCCTTTGCAGCTCTAGATTTGGGGGGGCGGAAAGGTTCGGTTTCCGCGGCGGCGGCGGCAGCGGCGGCGGCGGCATTGAATCTGATGCTGCGCGCCGCCGGGGGCTGCTGGCGGCGACGTACCAGGGCGATGACGTCCCGTGTGGCGAGGGCGAGGATGTCGGCGCAGGAGACCTGGTTCGCGCACGCCGGCACGGCGTCGACGGCGGCCTTGGCCTTGATGACGGTGTCGAAGCCGTCGCCGGCGAGGGAGAGGTTGCTGGGGTGGTCCTTCTCCGCCGTGCTGTTCCCCGTCGACACCATGATCACGGACGCGTCGCATCCCTGGGGGAATCGATCGATCACAGTCAGGGCCAGGGTCACATGCCCAGCAATTAAGCGCACATGCGGGCGGATGCGGCGCCGTCCCGCTTCCCTGTTGTGTGTCTTCTGTACCAAAATCTTGGCAAGGGAAAGGGAAATAATCTCTTTGTTGCTGCTGCAAGCGAGGAGGGGAGGGGAGGGAAGGCCGGAAGGACGGACCTCGACGAAGCAGTCGTGGAAGAAGAGGCGGACGGTGGCGCCGACGGCGACGGGCTGGTCCTGGACCTTCTTGGACACGGCGGCGCGCACGATGCTCTCCAGGTCCGGGCACACCGCGGCGTAGTAGTCCTGCCGCAGCTGCGCCGCCACGCCGGCGGCCGCCGCGAGCGCCGCCAAGAACGCCGCCAGGATCCTGATCCCGGCGCCCATGCCGCACTAGCCGCCGCCGCCGCCGCGCGCTGCCTCTCCTCTCCTCTGCTGCGCTCCCCACCGGCTCCGCACGGAAAGCTCGGTCGCTCGGCGGGTACCGAGTGCCGAGTGTCTCGCTGCACTCTCGCGCGTGGCTGGGGGACACTGCGAGCGATGATGACGCTGGCGTGGGGATATCCGGCTGCTGGTGGCGACCGACCGGTGAGGTTATGATCGGTCGAGCGAAAGTGATGCGCGCGGCGCGGCGGGATGCAGTAGAAGCCAAGTCTCCTCGGAGTGGGGGGAGTCAGTGAGCGAGAGTTTAATACGCCGCGGAGGCGGGCGGCGGCGCGCCGTACGTACGCGATCGACGGCTGGGCTGGCGCGGGCGCCGTGAACCGTGCGCGGCGGTGGATGGCGAGGAGCGACCGGGGCGGGGGGGATCTAGTCTAGAAGAAGCGGCGCGGGCGCCCACGGGGACAACCTATCCGCGGGGGCGGCGGGTCGTGGCCCGTGCCGTGGGCGGATGCGGCGTGTGGTTAGCTGGCCGCCCGCCCGGGCTGCAAACATGTGTGCGGCCGCAACCTCCACATGGCGCGGTTGGTGCGCGCCTGGAGCTGCATCATGCTGTGCGTCTCGCGTCTGCGTGCGCACGACAGGGTTCGTGTTCCTGCGGCCCTGACGCCGGCCGGAGGCACGAGTAACAATGCCGTTACTACTGGATTCAGGAAAAGAAAATGCCGCTGTTTTGTACTCGGTTGCAGAAAGTACTCCTAGCAGTATTAGCAAGCTCATGATTCTTCAGAGATTCGCAGTAGTGGTCACATGAGAGCACGGAGCAAACAACAGGGTAGTAAAAAAAAGTTCACTCGCTGGGGTAATGTGTTTTCTATAACTGATAAAGCTGCAATGTGTTTCGAGGTTCTAACGGGATGGAGTGGTACTATAAGACCAGGAATTCCTTGTTGCGCGCACTTTTTGCTGCCGAATGGAGGAGATTGTGGAAGAGCTTCCGCTCCTCTGGAAAGGCGAATGCGACCAAGCCCCTTTGGCCGCGGCCGGGCAGGTTTTCTATGATTGGATGGAGACGTCCGGAACCGGCCATTACTAGTAGCTATTAGCAGTAGATGGCCGAAACCGAAAGGTGTGCATAATTGGTGCGTGCCCCATATTGCAGCGCCTCCCAAGCCAAAAAGTGGCGCCCGCCTCAAAAGAGTTGCATTGCTTCCTCAACCTTCCCGGCCGGCGGCAGCCTGTAGCCGCCATGCCTCGTGCTACTCCTCCTTGTCCTTGGCATCACCTTTGGATCGTAGCGTAGCATCCATCTTCAGCTCCCCCGACCCCCGGCCTCTTTCCCAGAACAAATTAACGTGGCAGCTGGTGCGACGAGTGATTAGACTGGTAGTATTAGTTGAAGACTTGTGCTCGGGCACACTAATGTTCCCTTTTCTCGACCCGTTGTGCGGTGTGAAACTTGTGATTAGCAGCGGCGCGCAGTACTGTTGGGTGGGGCCGGTTCCGGTGCAACAACGGTCGAGAGGAAAATGACGTGTGTTTCGAACGTTGGTGGTGATGCTAACATCCACTGATCTCCGCGCCCCCCAAGCCCAGGCCCCAATGCCAACGGCAGCAATCGCCGGCTTATTGGCTAACGCTGACGCTAATCGTCCTAGCGCAGCAAGCACCTGCAGCAGTAGTCGCTGTCTTTGGTGGCGATTAACGGGCCCGCCGTTCCTGGTCTGTGGGCTCCTAGCTACTTGCCCGCCCACACCGCCTCTGTCGTCGCTCGCTGCCGTTGCCGCCGATCCGCCGCCGGCCGTACGGACATGGAAAAGTGTTGAAACTGGCTCTGAAAATGTTTCACTATAAATGGGCCGGCCCATGGTTTAACACGCGGGCCAGGCAGTTCTCTTTCGAGACCACCAAGTTTTTTTTTATATATATAAAGGTCGAGATCACCAAGTTGGTTAATCACTAGCATACACACATTCCTCGCAAAAATAAAGGAAACAAAGAGATAATCACGAGCACACACGAGGATCACCACACACACTCAACTGGAACACACATAGCGCTGATCGTCACGCTAGGCGATGTGGCCTGACCTTGGCCTGATCTCACCTGGGAAGTTATCCAACGCGAAAACGAGATAAGGTAAATAAGACGGACCAAGCGAGACGACTCTGATGGCTTTCGGTTCAGCTGTCAATTTCCGCATCCATCCCCATGGGCGGCTCATATCCGGGGGTCTTTTGCCGTGCCCGGTCGGAGCGCCAGGTCCGCCACGGCACCGCAAGGCTGCTGCCCTTTTCTCGCAGTCGCAGGTCTTCTTCTCGTGTGATCTTGTCCTCCACTGGTCATTGGTGCCCGCCCCGCGCGAAGGTGTCTGGCGCGGCGGCTCCGCGCGCGTGTCCTCAACGAACGGGCTCGGACCTCGGAGGCGGCGAGACGGGTGTTGGTTTGCCTTGGACTTGGACGAGCGGTTTCAGAGGAATTTTAAAAGTTTGGAAGAAATTCTAGCGGGTTTGTTTACGGGCGCAACTTGTGCTGGTTGTACGGAAGACGACACCAGCTGCAAGTGTTCAGTAAAATTTTGTACGTGCATAGTAAATTAGTTTGAGATTTTCACGCCCCTTTCGGTTTTCAGGTTCAGACTTTACCTATCACATGACGAAACACACCGTGTTCGACGTCGACCTCCGGCACAATAATTGATCAAGAGATTGACAAATTCAAACACCCACCAATAATTTCGATGGAGGAATGTTCGAGTCTCTTTGAGATTTGAGAACTGTTTATTATCATCGTTTCTTCTTGTCCTTTTGTTCGTAGGGATGATCATCGTTTCATCACCACAAACTGCCATAGCGCGGCGCTGCAAATATGAACAGAAAACCTGTATCTGTTTGCGGCAAGTTTCGGGTAATTCAGTTGTTCCGCACACTAAAAAAATCGACACCGACAAAACCTGTATCTGTTTGCGGCAAGTTTCGAGTAAGTATTCTGGATCATGTTTTATTCTTCACCGTGTACATACAATTGCGCAAGAACATCTTATGTGCATTATTACATACACTTCCAACAACCAACGCATGCAATGAATCAAACAAGGAAGATTTACAGCCACATTATTACCGAAAAAAAAACACCCAAACGAATTTCCCCCCTCCG
This sequence comes from Cenchrus purpureus, assembly GCA_022644695.1. Taxonomy (NCBI): domain Eukaryota; kingdom Viridiplantae; phylum Streptophyta; class Magnoliopsida; order Poales; family Poaceae; genus Cenchrus; species Cenchrus purpureus. Next base: position 111,106,723 of record CP053462.1, on the reverse strand, counting down.
CATCCGGACACGCATGTCAACATATACACAATTTCGTGTGCACACTCGCACGCACCGCTGCTTGCTCTCAGTTGAAGACGTCGCACTGCTTGCGGATGTTGCCCTCGCTGCCGGACTTGACCCCGACGCGGCCGAGCCTGACGATGGCGTCGGCGAAGGCCTTGTAGAAGGCGGTGGTGCTGTTTGCCAGCGCGTCCACCATGGGTCGCGTCCGGTTGTCGGTGTAGAGCACCTCGTCGGAGCCCAGCAGCCCGCCGCCGTCCTGCAGGTTCCGGTAGTACTGGTTGTCGAGCTGCGCCGGCGAGGCCTGGTCCATGAGCACCAGGTTGTCCGGCCCGCCGTCGGGGCACTTGCTCTCAAGGAACCTCGCGTACGTGGGGTTCAGCGTCGGGTCCGTCGGTTGCCCCGGCAGCTGGTACCTGTACAGCCGGCTCGAGAACTTGCTGCAGTGCGCCAGGCCCACGCTGTGCGCCGCCGAGAGCGCGACGAGGTCCGACATGTTGAGCCCGTGCGCCTTGAAGACCGCCAGCAGCTGGTCCATGGTCTGGTTCGGCTCCGGCAGCTGGCCTGGCACGCTGCTGGCGTTGGAGCTCAGGCCGTCCAGCCTGCCCAGCTCAATCGGGAAGAAGGGCCCGCCACTCTGCACACACACACAAACGAGATTATGTGTCATGCCGTAGTGACGTGCAAAAGGAAGCTGCAAATTAAATGCATGGACTAGCTCTGATGGTAGAACGTACCATGGAGATGGCGTCTCGGGTGGCGAGGGCGAGCACGTCGGCGCAGGAGACGGTGTTCGGGCAGGCGGCCTCGACGGCGGCCTTGGCGCTGCGCACCGTGTCGAAGCCTTCGGACGCGAGGGACTTGTTGTCGGAGGCGTCCTTCTCCGCCTGGTTGCCCGGCGTCGACTCGATCAGCACCGACCCGTCGCAACCCTGCACGCGTCGTGTAGATCATCGATCGCTATGAGTGTACATGGCGCGCGCAGCGGTTTTGGACTGAAAACTAACATGCAGAGCTAATCTGAACCTCGACGAAGCAGTCGTGGAAGAAGAGGCGGATGGTGGAGCCGATGGTCCGGATGGTCTGCTGCCTCTTCTGCTGCACCACGCCGCGCACGATGGCCTCGACGTTCGGGCAGGTGCTCGCGTAGTAGTTCTCCTTCAGCTCCGCCGCGCCGGGCTGCGGCGCGAGGCCGCAGACGGCGGCCGCGACGACGGCGAGGGCGACGAGCAGCGACGGTCCGGACATCTTGGCTGCTCTCTGATTAGCTAGTTTTTGCTCGTGCTCTTGCTATATCCAGGCGGTGCCAAAATCGACTGGTATATATCGTGTCGAGTTCCACAGAGATGTGACGTGAAGATGCGAGCTGATGAAGTGTCCGGCGTGAAATATAAGACTCCGACGAACACTGGCACGAAACCGAGAAGAGTTGACATTCGTGACACACCGGAGAGCTCTGCCATGGTCCGTCAATATTGTATCTACCCGTGTGTTCTGAACACTCTTAGGACTGATTCTTTGATGCGTTAGAAAATTTAAAATGGGGTTTTTTTTTTTCTTGAACGGGACATGGTTGAATAACGCCGCGCGCTTGGTGCGATAAGCTTACGCGTGGAATATCACGCGATGTAACTTATTGTGAGTCTCTGGGCTAAGTTTGCTTCTATGGCAAGTGTTGCTAGAATCGATCGAGAGTGCCGACGGTTCTCACTGTTTGGAGTCAAAAAGGACATTTTGAACTAACTGAACACGACTGTTTTTAGTACAACCTGAACCTGGTCGATCTAGCATGGTTCAAGAAGGCTTTGTTCCCTTATCGTCGACTAGCAATCTAGCATATATACTGCAAAGCGGTTCGCACCTCACCTCACGGTTAAGTAGCCCACTAGCTGCTCTGATTTTCGGTAAGTTTTCTATCAAATTCAAATTTCATAAACCTTATACTTGGCCTCGTTTTAGTCCAAGTCTAAAGGTATGTCATTTTCAACCTATATGCTAGCCAGCATGATGCTGTTGTTGTCTCTCATCTCAGCGCGCTACTAGTCTATTTAATCTAGGAATGAATAATTTGATTATTAACGGGAAGCTTCCTTTCAAATGTCTTAAATTAATATGTCAGCACATTACACTCTTCAGACATGTATATGACCCGTAGTTAAAACTTCAAAGCCTTCTTTGTCGTCGACATGATTTTTGTGCCAAGAAATCATGAATGGTTCCAAGTGACAACCCGCAACCTTCGTTCAGTCTTATGCGTCATGTTTGTTGCGTTGGATGAATAGTTGTAGACAGTTCCAAATTACCTTGACAGCAGAGAGCCCGGACTGGAGTGCCTGCTAATGTCTGACCAAAAGGGATACACCAAGGGCCTCAACTTGTTCTTCTAGAATGCCTAGTTGGACGCTCCAACAACGTTGGGTCTGGCAAATACTGAAAGGTACTTTACAAGTACCGCCTCGATTTCATCAGTAGAACAGCTCGAAGGCACTTTTTGAAGAAAAACAAAATATATTAAAAAAAAGATTTCGTGCTATGCTAGTAAAGCCAGGACGCCAGGTTTGCGTGCAAATACCTGACCAACGGAGTGATGCCAACTCGAATTTTATGATAGAACACTTAAGTCTCAAACTATGTCGGTTCTAATTTATAGCCGCAAGCAGTTTGATTATTACATAAAAACAACAAATCATTATGTGTTGTGATCAACGGTAAAACGAGGCTATTCCTACTATTATGTTTCACATGAAAAACTAAGACTTCGATTTTGTTAACAGCTCCTCAACATCAATGGCGTGCCACGCGTGATCCATGAACGATCATCTGAGTCAATCAAATCAACCACTCCGTTTTTTTAAAATCCAATCAAATCATACCGGCCAGTTGACAAAGCAACAGGGGCTCCATATGAGAGGTATGAAAAATATTTCAAGGCGGTTTGAGAAATCATCAAATTTTCAGCTCAAATTTTTTGGGCAAGTTGTCATGCATCATCAACGTCCTGAGTGAGCAGTTTATTCTCGTAAACATCATCGTCTATTCAACGTCCCGAGTTTGCAGTTTCAAACCACACCAGTTCTTGGCTTTTGTTAAAGTCCAAACCAAGACGTGGTGGTCAAGTTAATCAAGCACGAACCCAAAGTCCAAATTAGTAATCTGGCCCAGTTCATCCAATAAAGCCCAGTTGCATGTTTGCCAAGCTAAGAAAGTAAGACCAAAGGTCCCTGGCAATTGCCAGTGAACTAAACTAACTCACCAAGAAGGCAAGAACCAATTCCACTTTTTACTGATTGACATGCACGTAGTACACGGTTTTTACCGATTCACGTCCGAAAACGTACGAGTTTTACCTTGGCTTCTCTTAAGGCAAAGGTCTCACTTAGCTTCGTCATTCTTGTAGAAATATTACAGTATTGGCATTCTGAACTGAATGTAGTTGTCCCAAGAATATTCAGTGCATGATCGAATCTGTATTTCTAAAACAAATGCACAACCCAGTGGTCAGCTGGGGCACTCTGAGGTTGTCGCACTTGTGCCGCCTGTGGAGATGCCGTCGTCGGTCGAGGTGGCGTCGTCTCTGGAGGTGCCACCGTCGGTCGAGCTTGTGGTGCCGACTGCGGAGGTGCCTCATGCGGATGTACCACCATCGGTCGAGGTGCCGGCTGTAGAGGTGCTGTAACATCCCTGATGTTTAATTAGCATAAGCACATGATTAAGATTTGATAATTAAGTTTAATTAGTACTAAAGCATGTTTAACTTAGTTTTGATCAACTTTGCAAAAGAACTCTTGGTCAACCCCTTTAAGAACTCTAAATGCTGAAATGGTTTTCTAGCACGTTCTCCAAATTTTACTATAGAACTTCAAATTCTGTCAATATAAAAGTTTTTCCTTGTTTCTGGGGACACAACTTTCATAATTGGCGGGCATTCAAATTTTGAGTATAAATTTGCCAAAATTCGTGTTGAAGGTCCTGTGAACAGTATTTCAGGGCCGAATTTTACTGCAAGTTCAGCACGTTTTTCCCGTCAAACCAAACATCAAAACATAGGTCACCCTTTGCAAAAGTTGTACTCTTATAGTTTCTCTACAACTTTTATTTTTGGAGAATTTTGAGTTACATTCAAGATTCTTGAGTATCACACGATTGAACGGCTTAAACCAGATAAACACAGACGCAACCGCGCCTCCGCTCCGCGCCGCCCGCGCCGCCACCGCCCCGCACGCCCACGTGGCGCCTGTGAGGCTCCGACGGATGCCTCGCATCCGTCGTGGTGGACCCGCGCGGCCGTGGGGTTTCCGCCCGAGCAAAGGCCGCGCGGCCCAGCGCGCACACGCGTCGACGCCGCCGCCGCGCCGCGCCCACGCCGCATGCATGCGCGGTGAGCCCGACGCCCTCCAGAGTATAAGAGGGGGAGAGAAGGCGCCGTTCTTTTCTCGCCACCGCCCGCCGCTCACTGTTTCTCCGCGCCGCTGCTTTCCGCCGCCCAGCAGAGCGCCGCCACGCGCATAGTCTGCCGCAGCTGCTCCTCCGCCTGCCTCGCCGCCTCGCCTCTCCGCTCTTCCTCACGAGTCCCCGGCAGCTCGCTCACGGCCCGACACTCCGCCGCTGCTCACTGCCGGCAGCAGGCGCCGCCGGCCACCTCACCGCCACGGCCGTCCCCGAGCCGCCTGACCAACCACCACCGACGGGAGGAGGTCAAGGGTGAGCACGCACGACTCTTTAGCCCTCTCCCGGTCCAATCCGGCCAACCATTGCCGCCGGTGAGGTCCTCTGCGCCGGCAAGGGCTGCTGTGTAGCGATTGAATTCTTTTTAGGCTGTTTTCTGTGAACCAAGGACCTATGTGTAATTCTGAAAAGTTTCTTCGAGGGTCTAAGCATAAAAGCTGTTTTAGTTTTAGCTGCAACTTTGAAAAATCAGAAAAAATGTAAATCCAAGTGTGTTGGGTTATTTGTGAGGAGATCTACAATTTCTAGAAAGGATGTATAGGGTTTTTCATATAGATTTGAAATGAAAATTCAAACTCAGTTTGATGTACTTTTGTTGTAGTTCAAAATGTACTCATGCTATGGAGATGAAATTTGGATATGTTATTCTTTAGACTATGTTTAGACCTGTGACCAAAGTTGACACATGTTTGATGTGTAGATTTGTAGTTATGCTTTTTGTGATCTTTATGTTAAGTTAAGTTTGATGTTTTTTATAGTCCCCTCAAGAAACCTTTTCTTTAAGCACCAATGCACCCTAGGTCTTTGCCATGATGAATAGCACCTCGGTAAAATTTTTATGATTTTAGGACTCTGTGTGATTTATGTTTTGTATTTAAGTTTGTGTAGGATGTTAAATTGTTAACTTGAAAAGTAAGGTAGATCTACTTTTATAAATTGGTCAGGAGCTCAAGTTTGACATGAATGACCTGTAGGAAAAATTTGAGGTCAAAAATATTAGTAAATCTTTTTAATATGATTTAATGAAGTTAAGTTAGGCTGAAACTTATCTTTTTCATATAAATTAATTTATAAGTAATCTAGAGCTAATTTTTGGTATTTAAGCTTAATTTAGATATATGTTACTGTGTACAAAATTCTAGGACAGTTGGAGTAATATTTCTTTGAATATGAATTTTGGATGAAAACTAGCTAGGAATTGAATAAATGTGTTTATCCTTATTATTTAAGTTTAATTAAGGATTTCATGTTAGTTCCTGTTTATAAGCATTTAAACACACTCCCATACCGTTTTGTGAAATTAATTAAGTTAATTTGTTTAAATGTGCACACAATCACCATCAAAGTCACTTTTAGTTCATCATCACACCACACCCCATACTTTTTGTGAGAATTAGTAGTTGTTTAGATGAATGTGGCCAACAAGAGTTGGTTTGGTGGTAATTCTTCCACCCTCACCATAACCTAATGCATATGCATGTGTACGTGTAGATTTACCGGACGGTACTTACACCGACCCGGTGAGGGAGAAGGTGCTGTTGATGGAGAGGTGAACGAGTTGAGTATTCACCAAGACCTGGACCAAAGTTCAGAAGAGCCCAAGGCTGTAGCTGACGTAGAGGAAGGAAAGCACCAGAGTGCATCAAACCTTTTTCCTAAACTCACAACTTTACTTTTCGTATTTATGTTATGCTTTGCGCATTTAAGTTTCAGGAGTTGATTTGAAACCTAGATGCATGATCCTTAGGTTTCTATGCTTTTACTAGTATGCTAGGTCGCTAGTGCAATGCTTTAAGGACACGGTAAGTCAGTAATGACTCATTGCTCATGAGATATAGGTTACTTATGTTGGAATCATAAGTTGGTTAAATTGACACCATGTGGTAAGAGCAATGGGTCTAAGACTTCGATTTTGTTAACAGCTCCTCAACATCAATGGCGTCCGCGTGATCCATGAACGATCATCTGAGTCAATCCGATCAACCACTCACGTTTTTTAAAATCCAATCAAATCATACCGCCAGTTGACGCAAAGCTTAACAGGTGCTCCATATGAAGGAATTGAAAAATATTTCAAACCTGGCTAAATTCTGAGAATCATCAAATTTTCAGCTCAAATTTTTGGGCAAGGTTTATAATCATGCATCATCGCATGTCTAGTGACAGTTTATTTTCTCGATAAATCTTACATATCGTTATACTCAACGTCCTTGATTTGCAGTTTTAAACCACACCTGGTTCTTGGCTTTTGTTAAAGTCAAACCAAGAGTGGTGGCAAGTTAATCAAGCACTTGAGCCAAAGTAAATATTTGTATCTGAGTTCATATCCTAGTTGCATTTGTTTTGAGTGAAAGTAGGTTTCATGAGATGGTTGGAATTGAGTGTATCCTCCACAGTTTACTCAACACCTTTACTTTCATGCATGAAAACCTGGTTTGTAATAATGTGACTCTGTGGGCTTTTATGTAAAGTTGAACTTGTACTCTGGACCTACCTTCATGTGGGCTTTGGCATATTATCGATCCTGTTGTAAGTGATTCACGAGCATGACCCGGCAGAGACGACAAAATAACTCTTTGTTATCGCTTATTGGCCAAGTGGACAGGCTTAGGTGATAATACGAATTTATTTTGGACGGTTCCACAAAGTGCCGTCTGGGGTGCCTGATCGAAATGGTCGGTCTCCGAGGTGGCATCCGCCATGTCGTAGGCGTGAGGACGGCGGTTCCGCGGTCTTGGAGAACTTCGTTAACATCGTTATGAAGGATATTCCGTCGCCTTTTCTGGACAAGCTGCCTCCCTGTCGTTGAGTTGACCTCGCCCTCGGCGACGCCTCCTCGCCTTTCTTCGCTAAGCTCTTGACCTCGGGGTTGCCGCCAAGCCTTGGACCTTGTCGGCCGTCGAACCGCAAGGCGAGGAGCATGCATGCGCTCGGTGAGATTGGATCAATTAATTAGACTTGATAATTAAGTATGGTTAGTCCCAAAACATGCTTAGCCTAGTCTTGGCAAACTTTGCAAAAGAAACCCTGGTCAAATTTCCATAACTTAGTCAAACTCCTTAGAGCTCTATACTCTTGAAATGGTTTTCTAGCGCGTTCTCCAAATTTCAGTATAGAACTTCAAATTATGCCAATACAAAAGTTTTTCGTTGTTTCCGGAAACACAATTTTCATAATTGGCAGACATTCAAATTTTGAGTGCAAATTAGGCAAAAACAGAGTTGAAGCCCTTATGAATGTAGAATTCACCGAGAAAAGCGCAACTTTGCCATGTTTTTCCGTCAAACGAATCATCAAAACATAGGTCACCCTTTGTAAAAGTTGTAGTCCTATAGTTGCTCTACAACTTTTGTATTTGGAGATTTTCAACTTTGTTTTGGAAATTTCAAGTTGCTCCACGTGACGCGCACTCGTCCGGTACGGATGCCTCGCCTCTTCCGCTGGGACCGCACACCGTGGGGACTCCACACAAGACGGTCAGACGCTTCGTTTACGGTGAGGCGGATCGCCGCTGGCTCCCTCGGCCACGCTCCACAAGACGCTCACAAGATGCGGCCGGGCCAGCCGCCTCGCCACGCCCTTAGGCTCGCCCTCCACCTCATCATCCTCGCGCACGCGACGCCCCGCGCTTAAAACCCGAGTGAACCCCGCTGGCCGTCGGGTTTCTGCCCACCGGTCAAGAACGCCGACGCCACCACGGATTTCCTCTGGCGCTCGGCTCCACTGCCTCCTCTCCACATCCACACCTCCCCTAGAACACCCTAGAGCCTCCAACCTCCTCCTTTGCACCTGGGCCGCGCCAGCTGGATTTCGAGCTCGGTGACCGGCCGAAACGCCCGCTCACGCCGGCGTAAATTTGTGTCGGATCGTGTGTCGGACTCGGATGGTTAGCACAAGAGACACAAGGGTTTTATACTGGTTCGGGTTTCCGGAGAGTAATACCCTACGTCCAGTTCCGAGTAGTCGTGTTCTTATGCAGGATGTCGTAGTAGGGTTACAAACTAGTTGATCGGTTAGTCCCTCAAACGGTTGCACTCCTCCCCCTTTTATAAACGCAAGGGTGAGGGGCAAAGAGGGAATACAAAAATATGCTACAGTACTACGGTATTGAGAAGTCTTTTCCCATGTAGATGTCCGTCAGGAAGCATTGAAGGGCGCCTGAGTCAGAGTGGCGTTGGCAAGCCGCTGCAGCGGGTGGCACTGCATATCAAGTATTTGTCACCGTCTCTGAGTTCCTCCTTAGATGACTCAGCTCCCTTGGGAGTTGTTTAGGCCCGCCACGTTATGGCCTAAGTGTAGGTAAGCGCCGCCCGTAGATGGTACTTGAGCACTGCTCGACGGGTGGCGTGCCAGGAGGTTGGACGGACGGCGTGTTGGAGGCAGCGGGCGTCATGCGCGTCATTACGCCTTCGCCGAACAAGCCGCCTCGGCCCGCCACCGGTGTTTGCATGGCGTGGAGGACTGGAGCCTTGCGTGTTGTTGCAGGGGAGTTCGAGCGTCGGGGCCGCACCACGCCTGTGGGGCCTCGATCCCGCTCCCGACTTCCACGTGTGGGCCCTGGCCCCTAGTCGGAGACGAAAACTACTCGTGCAAAGCGAATAGTGGAGGCGAGGCGGAGGGCACTCGGAGGGAGAGTACGGGCGGGCGGAGAGCACTCATGCGAGGTGGAGAGTACTCGAGACAAGTCTTGTCGTGAGGGTCTTGACGAAGATCCGCATCCCTCCCTGCCTTGGATCTTAGCTGACGTTGTCAATGGTGTCAAGACTCCATCTCAAAGGTGATTATCTTGTCGCCAGGGGACCCTAATCTAGGCTCCTCATCAGAGCCCCTCAACCGGGGTGGGAGTCGGACCGCCACGTTCGAGACTAAGAAGTGTCGTGGTAGTTTTCACTTTTGATTTACTTGGTGGTGCGCGAAGCTCATCCACGGATGTAGTTTCGAGCCCACAAGGGAGTTGTAGACTCGCTTGTGGGTGTTAATCTTGAAATGTTGCCATTTCGAAATCTCCGGCGAGTATGTGGGCGCATCGGTGATTCGCGTCGTCGTGGGGGTCCGTGGCCGACGTGGCCGATATGACGAGTTGAGGAGCGGCTTGTGAGACATGGGTACCCCTAGGTCCCCACCCCGTGCTCACGATCGTCCCCGACAAGTGGGTCCGCCTACCGAAGACTCCGCTGACCGCCGCTGGGCCCAACCGACCTAGTTGGCGGCCCACATGACCTCCCAAAGACCTTCCGAAGATTGCGACGACCTTATCGAGCGACTTCAAGACTTGGCGGCAAGACAAGACATCGGTGATTTCACCAAAGCGATCGACGGATATGGCTAGTGTCGTAGTCGCCAGATTTAGGTCTCTGTCGTGTCCACTGAGTCTGAACCGACCTTGTCCGGCCAATATAAGGCGCGGGCGACCCTTGTATCATACGCAATCCTCAAGCAATCTACACCAAGAATCGGATGTAGGGTTTTACTCTCCGGACCCAACCAAAGATAAACTCGCTGTATTCTACGTGGTTCGCTGTGCTCGCGCGCAACCTCGAGTTCTTAGCCTTGATTCTCACGAACAACTAAACCAGTGATTAACACCGGTGCCCAGATCTCACCATCTCGGCGGTTGGCGCGCTGCAGGGGAGAATCCAAGGTTCTTCAGCAACTTCGATGGCTCCGACCAACGCTGGCGTCATCTTTCCGGAGAGCATGGCGGACATCTCGCCAATCCGTCGACATCTCGCTTCGGTTCGATGCGAGAAATCCACCGCTCCTACCTCGTCATCAAGAGCAATGCGGTCACCCAACCAACGGCCCAGACAGATCTGGCGGTGATCTCGCTTCAATGCTCGGAGACTACTCTACGAGTGCATCTTCGACGCCCTCTTAGTTTCCATCGAACCGACCTTGGAAAACCTGTTTCTCATCACGTCGTTACTCGACCTACCTACTTCTCTCTTACTTTTGGATCATCATACCGCCATCCCGCCTGGCCATGATGCTCGGATACTACTCTATGAGTGCGCCTGACGCCTCAATTTTTCATCGTCATTTCGATCCAGCCGAAGCTCGCTTCCTATAGGTCGTCACCGACCTCTTCGCTCGGCAAGACTATAACAGGTCCGATAAGCGATTTGTTCTTTTTGACCAACGTGCATGCTATTCGACTCGATAGCTCCATGACTTCCATGACCTTTCTAAGATCGCTGCGCATACACCTCGCCGGGGCTTGTGAGACATGGGTACCGGGTCCCCAGTGCTCACGGCTCAGTCTCGACAAGTGGGTCCAGGCCTACCAGAAGACTCCACACCGCTGGCCCAACTGACCTAGGTTGGCGGCCCACACGACCTCCCAAAGACCTCCGTAAGATTCCAGACGACCTTATCGAGCGACTTCAAGACTTGGCGGCAAGACAAGACATCGGTGGATTTCGACCAAAGCGATCGACGGATATGGCAAGTGTCGTAGTCCGCCAGATTTAGGTCTTCCGGTCGTGTCCGACCCGGAGTCCGGGAACCGACCTTGTCCGCCGCCAATATAAAGGCGGGGCGACCCCTTTGTATCATACGCAATCCTCAAGCAATCTACACCAAGCTGGACGTAGGGTTTTACTCGGAGGCCCGAACCGATAAACTCACCGTATTCTCTGTGTTCCATGTGCTCATGTGCAACCTCGAGTTCTTAGCCTTGGATTCCCCTCGTAGAACAACTAAACCACAGGATTAACACCCAGGTGGGCTGCCCAGATCTCACCATCTCGACCCGCTATTGGTTCAGAACTCACGGGCCCACGGCATCGAACCGTCAGCGCAGGCGTGTGATTACCGGGTGCGCCCGAGCGTCACGTTTTTGGCTTGGTGGGGCCGGCATTGAAGGCATCACCCTCATCCGCCTTTATTAATCGCGCGGGTTGGGCTTCAAACCATTTGCTTCCGATTTCTTGCCATTGGCCGCCGCTCCTCCACTCTTCGCATCCATTGCGCCGCCGCCGCTTTTTCCACCGTCTTTGCGCCCCGAGCTTGACGACACCATGTCGAATTGGACTCGCCCAATGTCACTCGACCCTCTAGCGCCTCGTCGCGCCAACCAACCGCCGAGCCCACCGCCAGAGGAGTGGAAGGTGCCGGAGGCGAGTCCATCCGCGTCCGCCGCCCGGGCTACATCATCATCTCGTTCGTGGCGTTCCACGAGCGGCTCCCGTTCGCCGGGCGATTCATCCGCGGTTCTCGGGAGTACCGGCTCCAAAGACCTCAATCCGAACAACATCTAGCATATGGTGGCGTTCAAGGCGCTGTGCGAGGGGTACCTAGGAGTGGGAGCTCACTAGCACCTCTTCCGATACTTCTTCAAGTTCGTTTGCTTGAAGGATAACGGGATCCCGACGACGATCGGATGCGCCAACCTTCGGATGAAGCAGGGCAGGGGGGAGGAGTACATCCCCTTCACGTTGACGAGCTCCAATAGCGGCTGTCACAAAGGTTGGTTCTACCTCAAGAATGACCTCGAGCACCCGCTGCCGGAGTATACCGGCACCTCCATCGCCGAGGCGCCGAAGAATTAGAGCTACGTGCTCCCGGTGGAGGAGCAGGAGAAGCTGCTCAAGGATTCTTTGGCGGTCACGACCGGCCGCTGCAACACCGGGTCGACTTGGCGGCCATCGGCACCATGCGTTCGGGATCGTCTCGCTCGGCCGCCCTCGCAAGATCGCGAGATGGCAATGACGCAGGCTCCTTTCAAGGGACCGTGACGACGCGCTGCCCTCTCTCGGATGAGAACCAAGACCACGTGGGCTGGCCATCGAGAAGGCGTCGTACTGGGCCCCCGTCCCGACTCGCCCATGCTCCCCAAGAGGGGACCAAAAATACGTAAGTTTTCTCATTTCCGACTACAGTCCGACTAGTTTGTATTCTTGGTTGTCGACATCTTCTCGAGCACTTGTTCATCGTATTGATTTCTTTCCTTTTCCTTGCTCTTAGCTGAGGTCCGCGGAGCCTACCCCTTCGAAACCTCCTCTCCCAGACGCTGATGCGAATCGCTCCACCGCCGCGGAGAAGAGAAGGCCACCGCAAGGCAAAGCACAAGGAAGAGGAGATCGCAAGCGCCGAGGAATAACCGCCGCCGCCAAGCGCCGGATATTGAACGAGATTGCCGTCTCCTCGGACGAGGACCCTTCGTCGTCGCCACCATGGTCCGGCGATGATAGGAGCACTGGTGTCGACCGAGCGCTCGTCGACACGCTCACGTCGCCGCCTCTCCCAGCGGGCCTTGAAGGCTACTCAAGACGGCGGCCGTGAGCCGACTGGGTCCGTGAGCAAGGGACGAGTTCCAACAGATCCGCCTCACGCCTGCCCAAGAGGACTAGCGGTGACCCGCCTCCCGGCGAGCTCCGTCGGCCAACATCCTCCGAGGGAGAGGAGGAGCTCTCCGCGCGTGTCGACCCGCCCGGCGGGACCGCGACTCATCCTCCATTGCTCTTCTGGTGACACAACGCAGCAGGAGCCGCGTTCCCCGAGGTGGCGGTCGCCGTCCGAGGCGAGATCGACACCGCCGGCGCCTTCTCCGAGTGCGCTACAGGGGGAGAACACGAACGTACCCCCACGGTGCCTTCAGTCCTTGGCTATCCGGGGTGGTGGGGCCCCGCCCGTGCAGGTCCCCCTCGCCCCAGGTGGAGGTCGGAGTCCACCCTCCGACACAACGGCGCAAGAGACCAGCCCCCGAGTTGTCGGGCGCGGCTCCTAGGCCCATCAAGCGGGCCCGCATCACCTCTTCCACGTAAGTTCTGTTTCATAGCATCTTGTTGTTTCGTTCACCTATTCTTCGCTTCACTTTTCAATTCGCTTTTTCGGTGCTGCCGCCCGACACCGACGTGCTTAGTCTTGCGTGGAAATGCGCGATCCCGAGCGCGTGATCCTCCATCGACCCCGCCCGGCGACTCCTCGCCCGTCTGCCGTCGCGGCAGCCGAAAGTGCGAGACCACCGAGGCGGTCAAGGACCCCGAGGCGGCGGCGCCTCCATCGACGTCAGAAATTGGTGGAGTGGTTGGAGGGCAGCCAGCTCCCGAGGAGGTCGAGCCCCGTGAGCCTGCTAAATGATCGTGATGTCGGTGCGTCGGGGACTCCCGGCGGGCGTGCCCAGCCGCATACCGTGAGGCGAGGCGAGGCGCCTGCAGCCTGTGAGGCGTCCGACCGCCCTGTGGAGGCTACCGACCACAAGGACTTGGCCTCTCGGGTGATGATGTCACCGCCGGGGCCGGGCCGGAGGCGGTTAGCCGAGGGCGGCACCCGCCCACCTCCGTGGATGCGGCTGGTCGAGGTGGTCGGGGCCAAACCTGGAGTCTACGATCAAGGCGGCGAAGGAGGTGGACTTTAGTGCCCCAACGCCCGAGAGTGCAGCGCGCCCTGCGAACGTGGTGGTGCCGGCCGCCAGTTCACTGGTGGAGCTGTCGCTCCAGCCCGTCGTCCCTGACATGGAGGTGGTGGTGGTCAGACTCGCCCGCCGAGATCTGCGGTGCTGCGCTCCTAAAGATGTGGCGGGCGCTTCTCCGGACCAGTCAAGAAGTTGGGGAGAGCTCGGGAGCTCGGCCCTTCCCAGCCGCAGAGGGGGAGGAGCACCACCTCGGCCTTGGGCGCTCCTCATGGACCGAGACCCACAGGCCGAGGCGCATTTACGACGAGGCGAAGAGGCCGCGGTCACCGCCTCGAATGGGGCTTAAGGTGGGCGAGAACAAGCGGTCCAACGAGCTCGCCTCCCTGCCACGACGGTGAGTTTGTTGAACCTTATCTTGGTTTTGTCTCTTTGTTTTTGTAGACGTTTGCCAAAGTTAATACTCTACTCGGAATAGGTGCTTGCAAGCTGCAGCGCCAGAAAGGCGCGCACCATCGAGGAGCTCCGGGCCGAGAAGGTCTAGTTGGAGATGCTGACCGCTTACCGTCGCCGCAGGGCGGTGGCAAGTGAAGCGCCGACGAGGACCGCGCTTGAGCCGCGGCAAAGTCCGCGGAGGCCGTGCGCGGCGCGCGATCGGCCACCGACGCCGCCATGTCGGAGAGGATGACCCTTGAGGCAAAGCTTGCTCGTGCAGAGGCCGCGCCACGAGCTGCAGCAGCGCCACCGCGATCGCCAAACCGCCGGATGCCGCTGCAGCCATCGCTGCTGAAGCCGCTTCCCGTGTAGTCGCCGTCCGGTGAGAAGGCAGGCCGAGAAGGTGACCGAGCTGGAGCAGGATCCGTCCATGCCGGGTGGACCTCAAGACAGCCAACAAAAGGTGGATGATCTCGCCGCTAAGCCGCAGGAGGCCAACGATTTAGGGATCCGGCCCGACGGGCAATGCCAAGCTAGCGCAAGACATTGATGGTGAGCAATGCAGCGCTTTCTGACTTCCGTAGTGCCTTTTCTTTGTGTTGTTCGTTGATGATCTTGACTTGTCTTCTTGTTTGGCGGGCTTCGCTTGTTGTCACACCTGCTTTTCAAAGAAAACCGGATGCGATTCTATATGCATGTCGGATCAAGTTTCATGCATATAGTTGACATAAGTGAATAACGAAACAATATCACGTAAGAAAACAAAGATTATCGAGATTTACGCTTTATCCTCGGAAACGAAAGCACCAAACGGGGGTTGCGTTGCGACGCTTAGCACCAAAGAACATCTTCACAACGACTTCATGGCGGCTTCCTCTTCTAAGCAACATTGTTTATAGCAAGGGTGAGCACATGTCGATTTCGGCAAGTGTGGGAAAGTATGAATGCAAATGCTTATCAAGGAAAGGGTGACGGTTGATTGCATTAAGCACTTTTAGTTGGTCAAATTTTATTAGCACTGACATTAATAAAGTATAAGTATATACCAACCCACATTATCATAAAGAGATACGCCATAAGCATATGGCTAACATAACCATAACCACGATTTAAGTCCATCTTCAAGTTCAATTATCATGTGAGGGTCCGTGACGCTCCATGACCGAGAGCCGGTAATCGATTAGATTTACACTGCAGAGGTTGTACACTTTACCCACAAGTCGTGTCCCCATATATGCGGGTTTGCAAAGCCCTTAAACACTCAAGTGAGTGGCATGAGTTTCACTACGAGGCCTTTACAAAGATTCCTAGTATGAGCTGCTCGCTAGGTTTCATGACAGCGCAATGCATAACCCTCTCTCAAGATCGCGAGCTACCACAGGCAGCAGATCAGCTTGAGGCGGGCTATACACCAACTACCGCACCTCTAACCCTTATCGTAAAGCATACTACATACTAAGGTTTCTAATTAATTAGCCAAGACAGAGCCATTTGTCTTGTGGTTGCACAGTTCCCCGGTGGTTCTCCATGTTCTATTAATCATTGTGATCTTGTATTAACCGAGGTATACAACATAAAGTAAAGCAAGTTTATCATTGTTGTTCATTAGAACCACCATATCCCAAGTAGAGCAACTAAGCATAGCTACCCAACATAAAGGTAAAACCCAAAGTTGACAAGGAATAAAGGTAATAAAACTAGGATAGACCTTAATAGGACCTATCAATATTAATGCAAGCATATGCAATGTGATTTAACATGCTTATTAGGACAAAGAACAAGGACACACTTGCCTTCAACTAGTGTAATGATGTTGCAATGTCTTCACTTCTTGCTCTCCAAAGCTCTCGAACCACGTTCATTCTACTAGCATTAATCATCCAAAGCAAACATCCAAACACACATATACTAGCAAACAAATAGAATAAATTAAAAATAGTACACCAATCATCATAAAACGTGCTAAGAATGGTACAAAACTAATCTACAAGATAAGATAAACACGTGAGCGAAAAGAAGTGTTGAAATCAGAATTGAAATGAATAAGATATGGTTTTAAGATGCAAGGATAACCACTTGAACTTGAGTGATGATAATGCCACCGTGATCCAATGTTTGAGAAAAAAAAAGAACAGATAGACCGGTTTTAACGTGTGAGCAAGGAATTTATAGATGAATAAAAGATTATTATATAATTCTGAGATCACAAGGCTAAAAGATTAATAAATATATAATTGCACAGTCATGATGTGTATGACCTCAGCAGGATGATTAGACAATAAAGAATGCGGCAAGGAATCAAAGATCAACTTATTATCCATCATTGATCACGATTTGGGCATGCATGTACGAATGTATTTTACTTGCCAACATGCATACATGGGCAGTCTATAGAAATCGAGATGGTGAAGGTGGACGAGTGATGCTCACCAAGATGCAAAAAGAAGTCACCACGGAACGGAACAGAGGGCCGACATGTACTGTAGTCTGTAGATCAGCTTCACGTAGACCCGGTAGACGAGGTGCATTCAGAAGGTGAAACGACAACGGTGTCCAGGCGGACGGGCTTCTTGGCCGGCAACACTCTGCAGCAAACAATGATCGACGATGATGGATATGGATGCGACGGCAACAGATCATTAGGGAAACAAGCTAGAGAAACTGAGGAAAGACACCAAGGAGTTCTCACTTCTCACCACGAGATGTAGTGTGAGGTGAACACCAAGCGGCGATGGCCGCAGGGGCGGATGCATGGTGCCGTGCAGCATGCCGAAGACGAGGGTTTTTAAAATTTTAACCTTTTTAATTTATTTTAAAATAACACCTCAAAAATATTATTTGCAGATCTGACCCTTTGACGCGCCGTGGCGCGTGGCAAGATAACGCTTGCCGCGCCACATGCGGGCGCGGTAGGCCCGCCACGCGCACGGTGGGCTTACGAGGCCTCCTTCTGCCGCGCCACATGCATCGGCGCGGCAACGTGATGGTGCGCGCCATGTAGGCTGGCGCGGCAGGAGGTTCTCCAATTTAATCTATCAACTTTGAACCATCTAAATAAAATAGTATTTGAATTCCAAATGTCGCAAAAATTGATATGCATGTTATATAAGGTCTGAACATTCCATTTTATTAACATTTACAAGACTAAGTATTACATATTTTAAAAAATTTAATTTCAAAGTAGGCTATGTATTATCCTTATATCCCACTTAGGACTCTCGTTAAATGGTTATCTATCTAGGATAATACCAATTAAACATCATTTAAACATTGAATGTCACGAAACTTGCCATGCACATTGTATAAGGTGTAAAGATCCCATTTTAATATCATGTAAACAGTCAAGTGCTACATATCTTGAAATATATAATTTTAAAGTAGGCTATGTATTATCCCTAAATTCATGTTAAGATCAGTTAAATTTAACCAATTTTGAACTATCTTAATAAAATAGCATATGACCTTTAATCATCACGAAACTTGACATGTATATTGTATAAGTTGTAAAGATTCCATTTTATTAATTTGCACAAGGTCAAGTGATACATATTTTCAAATATATAGTTTTAAACTATGTATGTATTATCCCTAAATTCATGTTAGGGGATGTTGTTAAATTTAACCAATTTTGAACCATCTTAATAAAATAATATATGAACTTTAAATGTCACGAACTTGAATATGTATATTGTATAAGTTGTAAATATTCCATTTTATTAACATTTACAAGGTCAAGTGATACATATTTTAAAATATATAATTTCAAATAGGTTATGTATTATCCTTAAATTCATGTTAGTGACACCGTTAAATTTAACACACTTTTTGCACCATCTTAATAAAATAGTATATGAACTTTAAACATCACAAACCTCCACATGTATATTGAATAAGTTGTAAAGATTTCATTTTATAAACATTCATAAGACCAGATGTTACATATTTTGAAATATATCACTTAGTTTAGCTTTGTAGCACTTAGCTTTGTTAATGTTAATAAAAGGTGTGTACAAAGAATTAATGTCCCTACATAAATGTGTCTTATGATCAATGTTTATAGTGTATAGTATAATATATCTATCGAGTTTTATCTAGTTTCATGATGTCTGAAGTTAATATATATTATGATGTACCCTATTTAAAGTTTTGTGACATTCAATGTTTAAATATATTTCAAAATATGTAGCACTTGATTTTCTACATATTAGTAAAATGCTATCATAACACCTTTACAAAGGTGCATGTTAAGTTTCGTGACATTCAATGTTTAAATGTTATGTAATTGAGATTATCCTAAGTAGACAACCATTTAACGAGAGCCCTAAGTGAGATATATGATAGTATATAAGCTACTTTGGAATTAAAATTTTAAAATATGTAATACTTGGTCATGTACATGTCGCTAAAATGGAATGTTTAGACCTTATATATCGTGCATATCAGTTTTCATAACATTTAAAGTTCAAATACTATTTTATTTATATCATTCAAAATTAATAAGTATAATTGAAGTACTCATGTCATGCCAGACACCATCAAGTAATACATATTTCAAAATTCTATACACTACAGAAGTATCATGAGAGCCTTAAGTGGGATATAAGGATAATACATAGCCTACTTTAAAATTATGTAATTCAAAATATGTAGCACTTGATGCTTACATGATATTAAAATGAGATCTTTACACCTTATACAATGTGCATGGCAAATTTCGTGACATTTAATATTTAAATGATATTTAATTAGTATCATCCTAAATTGATAATAATTTAACGAGAGCCCTAAGTGGGATCTAGGGATAATACATAGGCTACTTTAAAATTATATATTTCAAGATATGTAGCACTTGACTGTTTATATGATATTAAATGGGATCTTTACACCTTATACAATGTGCATGGCAAGTTTCGTGACATTCAAAGTTTAAATGATGTTTAATTGGTATTATCCTAGATAGATAACCATTTAACGAGAGTCCTAAGTGGGATATAAGGATAATACATAGCCTACTTTGAAATTAAATTTTTAAAAATATGTAATACTTAGTCTTATAAATGTTACTAAAATGGAATGTTCAGATCTTATATAACATGCATATCAATTTTTACATTTGGAATTCAAATACTATTTTATTTAGATGGTTCAAAGTTGATAGATTAAATTTACATGGCGCGGCACCATCACGCTGCGCGCCGATGCATGTGACGCGGCAGGAGGAGGCCTCATAAGCCCATCGTGGGGCGTGATGGGCCGGCCCGAATATGGCGCGCAACGTTATCCCGCAGCGCCACGCACGGCGCGCCAAAAAAAAGGGTTAGATCTGCAAATAATATTTTGAGGTGTTATTTTTAAAAATAATTTTATAAAGGTTAAAATTTTAAAAATCCAAGACGAGGCCAGGTACTGCGCGTGGTGGTGGTTCGGCACTTATCATCGAGTGACGATGGGATGATGGCGACTGGTGGAACTGCTGCAGCGTGGCTGCACGAAGCTCGCTGCGTCCTCGTCTTGATCCGACAGGCTACGGACGCCATGAATCGAGCACGAGCGGACGTGGCGGCTATGGCGCTCGGCGGCTTGGCCAGAGTCTTCAGGCAGACGAGCTTTTCCGCTGACAACAGGTTGAGGACGACGATGGGCTCCGGCGTAATGCAGCTCGACGACGCGGAGGTCCTTGTGGCATCTGCGTTCTCCGGTGACAAGTGGTTGCGGCCGCGACTTCATCCTCGACGATGGCGGCACGCGGCGGGTGCTAGGTTGCGGCTGCAAAGAAGCTAGGCACATATATATGGTGGAACAGAGATTGATGTGGAAAAGAGCCCATATATGATGCGGTAACTTGGCCATGTCAGACTCGATCAAGATTTTCATGCAGCCGACCCAAGATTTTCACGCAGCCGACCGAACCGGTTTGGCAGAGGAAACCAAAATCCACTCTGTGTTCGTTCGTGTACAGCTAGGCAAAGAAAACATAACATGTACATGCATGCCAGCTTGGCAACGAGGCAAAAAGAGGTCGTCGCCTTTGCTTTCTCGTAATGCATACATGTATGCATGTGCTGTTTCACTAGCTAACACCTGATGCGGATATGGTGACGGTAGAAAGAGAGGAAACAAGGGGATCTCAGGACGTACTCACTAACGGCGGAGGACGACGGCAGCGGCCCGCGGTGGAGCTCGGTCCTCCGTGTATGGACGGCGCTCCGGCGAACGACAAGCGTCGAGGATTGGCCGGCTGGGTGCAGCTTGGCCTTGCGGAACTCTTGCCGAGGACGTCTTGCTCTGGGGAGCCTTGGACGCCGAGATTCGACGATGGCCGACGACGAGCACGGTGCTCGGTCTGGCAGCTTAGGCAGCGGCGCTGCGCAGGGTGGCGATGCGCGGGACGCGAAGCGGAGGGAGCAGCAGGGGCTAGGGCACGCGGGGCCGGCACTCGGCCTTTATAGGCACGCGGCCGCACGGTCGTCCGTGGCGCGCACGCCAAGGCAGCGTGCCTGGCGGCGGCGGCGCACAGGCCACGACCTCTGGTGGTGCCGGGCCCAGATGGGCTTCGGCCGGGCCGGAGGCTGGGCCAGAGCGGTCGGGCCGGGGCTCGGCCCAAACAGATGGGATAGGATTTTTGAATTTATTTTTCAGTGCGAATATAATTCCAGAAAAGTTCAGAAAAATATTTTAAAGCACGAAAAATAATCAGAAAATCACAAAATTACAGGAAAATTCCCAGAGATAGATTGAGACACGAACAATCCAAATAAAATATTTAGAGCTCATGAAAAAGATTTTAGAGCCTTCTAATAAATAGAATAGCTCAAAAAGTGAGAATAAATTTAAAAAAACTAGAAAATTCTCGAAAGGATTTGGTCAAGACATCTAAACGCATATTAAAACCATTTGCACTCATGAACACCCAAATGCATCGGCTTGAATGCAACACTCACACAATCATTTTATTTAATTCATAAAATCAAACAATGGCTTTTTCCTATACTATATTTCCTTAAAAATAAATATTGGAAAATTTTAAAATTATGAGAAAATTGTTATTTAATTAATCTTTCTATTCACATCACGAAATTGGAAATTTGTGGTGTGTGACACTTGTCTCGTGCCTCATTGGCCAAGAGGAGGCTCGTGGAAGAGGCGGAGAAGGTCACCGCCGAGCTCAAGATCCACGAGATGACCGGACGGGCAAGAACTTGTCGGACCGCCTCTGCACGATCTTTTACCTCGTCCTTCCTTCTTCTACTTGTGCTCCTAACTAACCTCTCGGCTCGCTTTCTCTCGTTGATCAAGGTTGAGTTGAGCACCGCCCGCCCTTCCATTGCCGTGCTCACCTTCTCCGCCTCCCGCCGACGTGGCGGTGCTACGACGAACGTGAGGCGCAGGAGGGGCAGATCGACCGCCGCCGAGCGGCCCGCCCCTGTCGCGATCGCCGGTGGAGCGACGGCCCCATGGCGTGGGAGGAGTCTGTGAGCCGGGAGGACGCCACCGCCCGGCGCGGTCGCGCCCATCGGTAGTGGCGCCGCACCATGGCTGCGCCGTCGTCGGGCAGCTCGTGGGCTCTCGAGGTTGAAGATGACCAAACGTGGGTCCCACACGTCAGTGGTGGAGGAAGAGGATAAGGACAGGGGCAAAATCATCCATTCACGTGGTTTGGAGAGGGGAAAGAAGAAAGGAAATCCCGAAATTCAGTAAATAAGTTCTCGTGCCGAGTGCTGGATTACAAACAAAAACTGGAGGCCAGATGGTGCCGCATGACCACTATCTCGTGCACACGGGAAACAGAGGGAAAGTTCTCATGCATAAAAATAAGTGGCCTCGGTTGGAGGAGAAATCTGAACAAGGTGATGTGCTGATGGGGGAGATCAGTGCCTTACAAGGCTGCTGGGACGAAGGAGAGGTGGACCAGGACATGGCCGGGAGGGACACATTGACAAGGAAGATCAAGAAGCGAGAAGTGAGATGAAGCAGCAAAAGAGGGAGGAGGCTTCACCCAAGGTGTGGCCGCAGTAAGGAAAGCGCTTAGGATGTCGAACCACCACACCAGGAAAGGTACGGAGACTTACTCTAACCCCTTCGCTGTTCTAAATTCGTGTGATGATGATGAGCTAGAAATGATTGCTGAACGATGTGATATCATTTTGGGGGGGATGCTAATGAGGTGCATGAAAACATTTGTGCCATCAAACTTGAAGAGAGAGCTAGAGAGCCCGTCAAGCGAAATACAAACGCATGAGGAAAAGATCATGCAAGAGAAACACCTAACTGAGGGGGAAAATCTAGAACTGGAACCAGTCGACAATGAACAACGAGGGGGGGGATCGACAATCTGAAGAAGAAACAAAGCAAAAAGGCTAGGGGGATAAATTGAGTAGAGAGCTTAACAGGATAAGTTACAAATGAGGATCCTTCTATGGAACATTAGAGGTATGGGCCGAGCAGCGAGGGTCCGACAACTAAGGGAGACCATGATGAAACATGAAGTTGAGATTGTGGGGGTTCAAGAAACCATCAAGTAGAACTTTACAAACGTGGAGCTATCTAAGATAACATCGGGGGTATTTACGTGTGGAATTGGACGCCTGCCAAGGGTCATTCGGGGGGATGCTCATGGGGTTACGAGGCGACACTTTGGAAGTGGAAAACTGGGAATCTGGAGAATACTTTGTCGGGGCGACAATTCGGGACAAAAGAACAAACATCCGAGCTAACGTTATAATCTATGGTCAGGCATGAATGGTCGTGATTTTATAGCGAGCGAACGGGCGTGATGCACCGGGATAACACTACCAACACTGATAGGGGGGATTTCAACATGGTCAGAAAGATGGAGGATAAAAGCTCGGGGGTGACCGGGTGAGTGACCAAAGGTTGATGGATATCTTCAACTCGTTCATCGAAAAACATAATCTGAGAGAGGTGCACAGAGGGGGGGGGGCAAATATACTTGGACCAATATGCAAGAAAATCCGATACAAAGCAACATTGACAGGGTTTTGGTGACGACTGATTGGGAGATCAAATTCCCGTTGATTGCCTTGAACACTTTGCTGAGAATAGGGTCTGATCATTGCCCGTTACTCTTTGACTCTGAAGAAAGGGGGAATAGAATTAAAGAGAGACAATTCTTCTTTGAGAGACAATGGTGTCAAATGGAGGGGTTCCTAATTGCGGTCAGAGAAAAATGGGAAGAGATCAGATCAAGATGTCCGGATATGACTTACTCTCTTGATAAATGGCATGGGGGCGTGGCTGCTTTGAGAAACTTTCTCAAAGGTTGGGGGAGAAATGTGAGGGGGAATATAGAAGGAAAAAAGAGGATCTGATGAAATAGATACAACAAATAGATGAAATGGGGGTTATGTATGGGGATGCCTTGGACTGTGAGCTGTTAAGAAAGAGGTATGACTTAGAAAAGGAGATGGAAAAACTAATGGAGACAGAAGAAACATATTGGCAACAAAGAGGGGGGTGAAAAATGGATTCTAGAGGGGGACGGAAATACGGAATTCTTCCACCTAATGGCTAATGGTAGGAGAAGGAAAAAACTAATTATGTCTATTGAACAAGAGGGGGGTATCACCACAGACCCAACCCAAATTAGAGGGGTAATATATGAGTACTACAAAAAGCTTTTCGGCAAACAACCGGAAAGGACAGTCAAAATGGGGGAGTGTGTGTGGGTCGAAACAGGAAGGCTGTCGGGGGAGGACACCGACAAGATTGAGAGACCTTTCTTAGAAGAAGAGGTGAAGAAAGCCTTATTTGACATGAAAGAAAACTCAGCCCGGGGCCAGATGGCTTTAGCGTGTCCTTTTACAAAAACTGGGGCATCATTAAGGACGAACTGATGGGGATGATCTGTGACTTCTACCTAGGAGAATTGGACCTGAAGAGACTTAACTATGGGGTGGTTACCTTGATCCCAAAAACCGAGGACGCCAACAACGTTAAGCAGTACAGGTTGATATGCCTTCTGAATGTCAGCTTTAAGATCTTCACCAAACTTATGATGGACAGGATGATAGAATTCATGGACAAGTTAGTCAGCCCGAGCCAGACAGCTTTCATCAAGGGGAGATACATAGTGGATGGAGCGGTCATACTCCATGAAACAATGCATGAGCTTAGGAGGAAAAAGTTGAAGGGGGTTATATTCAAGATAGATTTTGAAAAAGCGTACGACAATGTCAAGTGGGACTTTGTGGAGGAAGTACTCACTAAGAAGGGTTTCGTGGACGGATAAGAAAATGGATAATGAGCTCCATCAAGGGGGGGGGAGTGTGCATTAACATCAATGGCAACAATGGGGCATATTTTAAAACACATAGGGGGCTGAGACAAGGGGATCCGCTTTCACCCGTGATATTCAACTTGGTGGCAGATGCCTTGGCCTACATTATGGATAAAGCTAAAAGGCAAGGATTGATCAAAGGGGTGGTCCCACATTTAGTGGTAGGGGGGCTGACCCATCTACAATATCACGGATGACAGTTACATTACGTGAGGGGATGATGATCCATAAAAAAATATGAAGTTCTTGTTATACTGCTTTGAATGGCTATCAGGGCTGAAAATAAATTATCACAAGAGCGAGCTGGTGACCTTTGGGATGGACAAAGAAAAAGAAGAAGAGATTGCAAGCAAACTAAATTGTGTGGTAGGGGCCCTACCGATGAAATACCTAGGTTTCCCGATCAGTGATAGGAGGCTGGGGGTAAATGCTTTCAAGGGGGTTGTGGATAAGATGAGAAGAAAATTACAGCCTTGGAAGGGTAAACTCTTATCCTCGGGGGGGAGACTTGTGCTGACGAATACATCTCTCAGCAATATGCCGATCTATATGATGAGTCTATTCTTGCTACAAGAGGGGATACACCAACAAATGGACACAATTAGGTCCAAGTTCTTCTGGGGGAGCGATGGGGAGAAATTTAGATACCACATGATCAAATGGGAGAACACATGTTTACCTAAGGATTTGGGGGGGCAGGGGTTATTAACACAAGAAAATTAAATGAAGCGCTCCTCATGAAATGGATCTGGAGGCTCTATAACTAGGGGGAGACAGATCTGTGCTGCGAGTTACTACGGAAGAAATACCTGAAAAACAAAGCCTTTGCAAACTGCCAGGCCAGGGGGGGATCACAGTTTTGGCAGGGGATCCTTGAGGTTAAACGCGAGTTTAAGAGAGGGGCAATCTTTGTAGTCCACAACGGCAAGAATGTCCTGTTCTGGGAGGACGTGTGGCTGGGGGAGACACCTCTGAAGCTGAGATTCCCAAGGATGTATGAATACAATGTAAATAAAAGATGTTCAGTAAGAGAGTGCTGGGCTGGGGGGAGTGGATTGTTGACTTCAAAAGACCGTTATCTCTGGAGGAGTGCTCTCAGTGGGATGAACTCCTAGAGCTGTTACAAAACACTCACATAACGGAAGACAGGGATGAAGTGAAATGGGCTTTAGAAAAAAAAAGGGAAGTACACGACTAGATCGGCCTATAGACAGAGGCTTCACCGGAGGGTGGTGGATACAAGGATGACCCGATTATGGAAAATGTAAGCTTCCCATGAAGATCAAAGTCTTCATGTGGCTAGCGAGCCACAACCGCTTACAATCTGGGGCTGTCCTGGGGGTGATGCGATGGAAAGGAAACAAAAACTGCGTGGTTTGTGGAACTTTAGAAACTTCAGACCACATCCTATTTGGGTGCGTCATTGCCAAAATGGTGTGGGCGGTCTAAGAGAAGCCTTAGGATGGGACAAAATGAGGGGCTCTGTGGATTTTTAGATAATTGGCTTCCTTTGGGCTGCCAAAATTATGGTGTAAAACGTTTTGCTTTCGCTGGGGTTTTGTGGTCCTTATGGACTAGTCGTAATAAAATGGCTATAGAGGGGGTTCATCTGAACAGGCCGGCTGACATCTTCTTTAAAATAATGAACTGTCTGCAGAAATGGAAGGTGTTACTAAAGTCATCTGAACCAAGATAGCCAGGGCGCGTGGGACGAGCTGGTGCGTCGTTGGACGATGGAGTTCGTGAAAAATACCAGCAGCAAGCCGGATGACAGCGATTTCTTTTTATCCATGCAGCTACTTGGAGTTTGGTTGTAGTTTTCCCTTTAGTTTTGAGTCTATTGTTAGGGAGTAGCAACCTTGGTTTGTTTCAGATTGTGCTGTCAATCTGTCAAGCTGGAATCCCCAGCAGAGACTTGGTGAAAAACCACGGCTGTAAAAACTCTTATGGCTTTCTATAAAAGCAGGGGCAATCCTTTATCAAAAAAAAATCAGTAAATGAGTGGAAAACCCCCAGATCGAAGAAGTTCGTATGCACAGGGTTATATTTCAAAAGGCTTGCGAACCGAGGGTTATATGGCGTGAGGCGTGCGAACTTAGGGTCAAATTTTGAAATTTCTCTCCTCGGTGTATGCTCGAACTCTTGGGCTGTCGTAGTCGATATCCGTCGGGAGGACAACTTCCGACCCGTGCACCATGAAGAACGGCGTAGAGCCAGTGGCTCGACTTGGTGTGGTGCGTAGGCTCCAAAGGACGGACGGCAACTCAGCGACCCATCTTGCCCGAAACTTCTCGAGTCGTTTGAAGATCCGGGGCTTCAATCCTTGCAGGATCATGCCATTGGCCCTCTCGACCTGCCCGTTGGTCCTCGGTGTGCAACTGGCCCGATCCCACACGTATGTTGTTGTCATCGCAGAATCTGAGGAACTTCTTCCCGTGAACTGTGTGTTGTTGTCGGTGATGATTGAGTTTGGGATCCCGAAGTGATAAATGATATCGGTGAAGAACGCCATGGCTTCCTCGGAGCGAACCTTTGCTACGGGTCGGGCTTCGATCCACTTGGAAAACTTGTCGACAGCCACGAGTAGGTGTGTGAAGCCCCCAGGCGCTTTCTTGAACGGCCCGACTATGTCCAGCCCCCACATAGCGAAAGGCCAAGTGATGGGGATGGTCTAGAGCGCTTGCGCCGGGAGGTGGGTTTGTCGAGCATAGAACTGACAACCTTCGCAGCGTCGCACGATGTCCTTAGCGTCGGCCAGTGCAGTTGGCCAGTAGAAACCTTGTCGGAATGCCTTTCTGACAAGAGTCCTTGGGGCGGCATGATGCCCGCATGCGCCGGCGTGGATTTCTTGGACCAACTCTCTGCCTTGGTCCCTTAAAACACAGCGCATGAATATGTCTACCGCGCCTCGCTTGTGGAGCTCACCGTAGATGAGGACGAACGCCTTGGCTCGCCGTGAGATGCGGCGCGCCTCCGTCGGAAGGCAGCTTTCCCTCGACTAGCCATTCGAGGATCAGGAATCGCCAGTCTGGATCTTCGATCTCCATGACTTCTGGTGCCTCAGGTTTTTGCGGTTGCTCTTCATCGACTCGGACGGACGGTGCGTGCTGATCGCTAGCAAACACACCGTGTGGTGCAGGCTTGGGGCTCGATGCTGCCTTGGCGAGGATGTTAGCAGCTTTGTTGTAATCGCGCAGCACGTGATGGAGCTCGAGGCCGTGGAATTTGTCTTCCAGCTGACGCACGGTTCGACAATAGGCCGCCATCTTCGGATCAACGCAATTCTTCTCTTTCATGACCTGATCTACGACAAGCTCGGAGTCTCCACGGATCTGACGGCGGATCCCGAGCTCGATCGCGATTCGAAGGCCGTTGACGAGCGCCTCATACTCGGCGACATTGTTGGAGGCGGGAAATGCAGTCGAACCATGTACTCCATACGCACGCCCAGAGGCGAGATGAAGGCAAGGCCTGCCCCCGCTCCTTCCTTCATGACGGAGCCATCAAAATACATCGTCCATGTCTCGTGCTCGATCGGCACCGGTGGAGTTTGGATTTCTGTCCATTCAGCGACAAAGTCCGCCAACACCTGTGACTTGATGGCACTACGGTGCATATGCTACATTTTGCCCCCATCAACTCGAGGGCCCACTTCGCTATTCTTCCCTTAGCCTCAGGGTTTTGGATCACTTCCCCGAGCGGATACTTGGACACCACCGTGATGGGATGCGAAGTAGTGTCGAAGCTTGCGCTTGGTGATGAGGACAGCATATACTAGCTTCTGAATTTGCGAGTAGCAAGTTTTTGAATCGGAGAGTACCTCGCTCACGAAATAGACTGGCCGCTGCACCTTGACCGATCTCCCAAGCTCTTCTCGTTCAACCACCAACGCAGCGCTCACCACTTGGGTTGTCGCAGCCACGTACAGTAGCATTAGTTCTTCTGGCATCGGTGCTGTGAGCACTGGAGGGTTCTTCAGGAGGTTCTTGAGTGAGTTGAGCGCTTCCTGAGCCTCGGGCGTCCATGCACAGTGGTCTGACTTCTTCATCAGGCGGTACAACAGTAAACTACGCTCTCCGAGTCGGGCGATGAAATGGCTAAGAGCCGCGAGGCAGCCTGTGACGTTGTACACCTTTCAGATTCTGGATCGGTCCCATGTCAGTGATAGCTGAGATCTTCTCAGGGTTAGCCTCGATGCCGCGTTCCGACATGACAAAGCTGAGGAGCATGCCCCTCGGAACCCCGAAAACACATTTCTCAAGATTAAGCTTTACCCGTGTTCTCTTAGCTTTGCAAACACTTCTGTGAGATCGGGGATCAGATCACCCATCTTTTTTGACTTGACCACGATGTCATCAACGTACGCCTCGATTATTCGCCCTATAAGATCTCCAAAGACGCGTGTCGCATGCATCTTTGGAACATGGCACCCGCGTTCTTGAGCCCGAAAGGCATCGAGTTATAGCAATACGTGCCAAACGGAGTGATGAAGGACGTCGCGAGTTGATCCGCTATGCACATCGTAATCTGGTGGTACCCAGAGTACGCATCGAGAAAACAGAGAGTTTCACACCCTGTTGTTGAATCGACTACCTGATCTATGCGAGGCAAAGGGAACGAGTTCTTGGAACATGCCTTGTTAAGGCTCGTGTAGTCAACACACATCCTCCATTTTTTATTCTTCTTCTTTACAAGTACAGGGTTAGCAAGCCACTCGGGGTGGAACACTTCCTGAATGAACCCCACTAAGGAGCTTCTTGATCTCCTCGCCGATGGCCATGCACTTGTCGTCGTTGAAGCGGCGCAGGTGCTGCTTCACCGGTTTTGACCCCGGCTTGATGTTTAGTTTGTGCTCAGCAACTTCTCTCGGGATCCCCTTTATGTCGGAAGGTTTCCATGCGAACACATCGAGGTTCGCTTTGAGGAAGTCGACGAGCGTGCTTTCCTATTTAGGATCGAGCGTCGTCCCGATACGGAGCGTGCGACCATCATCAGAGACAACCGCATCCTTGACGTCCTTGGCGGGCTCGAAAGAGCAGGCCACTCGCTTGGACGACTCGAGGATGTCTTGGTCCTCTGAGGGAGGCTCAGCGTGGAGCCTCTCGGACCAGATGAGCGTCAGTGAAAGCACTCGCATCGCATTGTAGCGCATCGAACGTAGTCCCTCTGTGATGACCCCTTCTGACCGGGATCTTGACTTGACATACGTGTAGTTGGCCACGGCCATAAACTTCGCGTAGGCCGGCCTCCCGAGGATGGCGTGGCACGTCCTCGAGAACCCCACCACTTCGAAGGTGAGGGTTTCTGTGCGGAAATTTCGCGAAGTCCCGAACGTGACGGGTAGATCGATCTGCCTATCGGGAGTGCATCCTTCCCGGGGATGACCTCGTGGAAAGGTGTAGGCGACGGGCGTAGTTGGGACCGCGGAATGCCCATGTTGTCGAGCGTCGTCATGTACAAGATGTTGAGGCCGCTCCCCCCATCCATCAGCACCTTGTGGACCCGCTTGGTCCCGATCAACAGTGCCACCACAAAGGGTAGCATCCTGGCTGCGGCACGTGGTCGGGGTGGTCTGTACGGTCAAAAGTAATCGGAGTCTCCGACCACTTAAGGTATGATGGTGCCGCGGGCTCGGTGTTGTAGATTCCACGCCAGATCAGCTTCTCTTGGTGTTTTGAAGGTCGTGCTGGTGCCCCGCTAAAGATCATGTGCACGGCACCGTCCTCACGGGGGAAGACAGCTTCTGCTTCATCGTCGTCGTCGTGGGGAGGCGCGGTCTTTTTCGGAGGATCCGCCATCTTGGGCTTGAGCGTGTTGATGTAGTTCTTCATTAGGCGGCAGTCCTTGAATGCGTGCTTGACGGGCGTCTCATGGTGGGTGCACGGTGCCTCCAAGAGCCTCTCAAAATGGTCCTTCGGGGGACCGCTCTGATTGTTCTTGGGCCGGGTGGCCTTGCGCTCGACTGCCGCGACGAGATTATCATCATGGCTACACTTGTCATTCTTCTTCTTCTTCTTGGACCGCGAGGAAGGCCCCTCGCTGTTGTCTACTGCTTGCTTCCCCTTGCCCTGAGGGGTGTTCAACGTTGCCGCGACCGCCTCCTCACCATCAGCGTGGTTGGTCGCGATGTCGAGGAGCTCCCGAGTAGTCCTCGGGGTCCTGCGCCCTAGCCGATGGATGAGGGTGGTGCAGGTGGTCCCGTTCTAGAACGTCGAGTTCGTCGTTGTCGGTTGCACTAGGGAGCTCGGTGCAGCGTTTGGAGAAACGCCTGATGTAGTCGCTGAGGCTCGTCCCGCTTACGCTGCGATTCCGCAGACTCACGCTTGCTTGCGGGTCGGGCATACGTACCTTAAAAGTTGCCGATGAAGGTCTGGCGCAGCTCCGCCCAGCTGTTGATCCTGCTGCGGGGTAGGTGTTCGAGCCAGGTTCGCGCGGAGTCGGTGAGGTAGAGCGGTAAGTTCTTGATGATGAAGAGATCATCTATCTCTCCTCCCGTGTGACACGCGAGCCTGTAGTCCTCCAACCAGATGCTCGGGTTGGTCTCCCTGTTGTACTTGGGGACTGTCGTCGGCGCTCGGAACCGTGAGGGAAAACATGTGTCGTGCACCTTCTGGCCGAAGGCACGTGGTCCTTTTGGATCGGGCGACAAGCTTCGGCGACGATCCTTCTCGCTGTCGTAGCGCCCGCCACGCCTCTGACTCTACCGCTGACGAGAGCGGTGCTCGTCTTGGTTGTCGCGGTCGTCGTCTTGGTTGTCGTAGCCGTACTCGTAGTCATCGTCGCTAGCAGCTCGGCGGCGAGCTCGGAGCGTGTCGCGGGCGTCGCGGTTGGGTCCCAGGCGCGTCTTGACCGTCGTTTCGCCTGCCTCTCTGTCGTGGCCCCGATGCCTCGACGAAGACGGGTCCGTGTGCCGTACAGACGGTGTCGCTCGCACCTCTCGTGCCGAACCTTGGCGCGGCCAGAGCTCCCGCCGCTGGCACGCCCGTCTCGAGGAGGGTCTTGAGCTGCTGGCGAACCCTTTTCTCTTCAGGACTGGCCGGCTTGGGGCAGCCACGTAGGAGCATGGCTGCGATCGCGAGGTTCTGCGATGCGCGCCTGAAGAGTGGCACGTCGCCGCCGTCGACGGCAACGTCCTCGTTGATGCGCTGGTTCACATCACGTGCAGGTGCGCGAGCCTGCGAACCGGCTGCTCAGCTTCTTCCTCACGGCGTTGCTAACACCGCTGGTCACGCTGAGGGTCGCGTGGCTCCTCCTCCACTCCGAGTGCTTGGTAGAGGTTTGCCAGCTCTTCGTCGAGCTGGCCCTTGGCCTCAGTGATCTCGCCGAGGCGTGCCCGACGCTGGGCATCGACGGCGCGGTGGCGAGGATTCTCCTCTCCATCCGTCGAGCTGCTGGCGGTCCGGGCCTCGACGACGTTGCACTCGCGCGTGAAGTCCGGCAGAGGTGCCGGCGGCCCCCGCTGCATGACCGCGGAGCCCGGGACGACGTAGGAAGCCCTCAATGTGTCCACGTAGGCCGTCACCGGGTCATCCGGGAGGCCCTGCTGCCCGTGGGGGTACATGGCGTTGTACCGCTCCATGAACTCGCTCCAGGTCAGCGGCTCGGACCCGCTAGCCTGGAAAGCGAGGTCGGTGAGGTAGTAGGCCGCGAGCCTAAAACGCTCCTGTGTTGGGTTCGGCCCCAACATGGTCATGATCGACTCGTCTGTGAAGCCACAGACAAAAGCGGCGTGCCCCCCCCCGCCATCAAGGCGGTGGGACGCGGGGGTCGGGTGAAGGTCTTCCCGACGACGGACTCCGCCGGCTCGGTGTAGACAAAGCCGAGGGAGCCGAACAGCACGGTGGCGCTGGGAGTGAGCGAAACTCCGCAGCCCTCCATCCGGATCGCTAGTGTAGTTTGGCGAGACACACGATGTGCCCCTACCTGGCGCGCCAACTGTCGGGGTTCTCTACCGCCGGCAGTAAATTTGTGTCGGATCGTGTGTCGGACCCGGATGGTTAGCACAAGAGACACAAGGGTTTTATACTAGTTTGGGCCTCCGGAGAGTAATACCCTACGTCCAGTTCCGAGTAGTCGTGTTCTTATGTCAGGGATGTCTGTAGTAGGGGTTACAAACTAGTTGATCGGTCAGTCTCTCAAATGGTTGCACTCCTCCCCCTTTTATAAACGCAAGGGTTAGGGGCAAAGAGGGAATACAAAAATATGCTACAGTGCTACGGTATTGAGAAGTCTTTTCCCATGTAGATGTCCGTCAGGAAGCATTGAAGGGCGCTGAGCTGTAGTGGTGTTGGCGAATGTTGCGTGTGCGGGTGGCACTGTACATTCCGAGTACTTGTCACCTTCTCCGAGTTCCTCCTTAGATGACTCAGCTCCCTTGAGAGTTGCTTAGGCCCACCACGTTATGGCCTAAGTTTAGGTAGGTGCCGCCCGTAGATGGTACTTGAGTACACATTACGGCGGTGGCGTGCGCAGTGAGGTTGGGCGGGACGGGCGTGTTGGAGGCGCAGCGGGCATCTTGTGCGTCATTACGCCTGCCGAACAAGCCGCCCTCGCGTTCCGCCAGCTGGGGTGTTTGCATGGCGTGGAGGACTAGAGCCTTACGTGTCGTTGCAGGGGAGTTCGAGCGTCGGGTCGCGCCACGTTCGTGTGGGGCCCCTGATCCCGCGCTCTGACTTCCACATGTGGGCCCCATCCTAGTCGGAGACGGAAACTACTCGTGCGAACGAGTAGTCGGAGGCGAGGCGGAGAGCACTCGTGCGAGACGGAGAGTACTCGGGCGAGGCGGAGACCACTCGTGTGAGGTGGAGAGTACTTGGAGACAAGGAAGTCTTGTCAGTGAGGGTCTTGACGAAGATCTGCATCCCTCCCTATCTTGGATCTTAGCCTTGACGTTGTCAATGGTGTCAGAAGACTCCATCTCAAAGGTGATTATCTTGTCGCTTAGGGGGCCCTAATCCAGGCCCTCATCACATGCCACCGGCCCAGGTTGACCCTAATCGGTCATGGTGAGCTCCTTAGGCCCCTAGGCCGCTTCCCGGCCAAGGAACGGCCGGCCTTCGCCGCTGGCGAGCCTTCCCGGCCAGCGAAGGACCCAATTGCAGGGATTGCAATTCTTCCAGGGAGTTTTTCATAAACCGAGGGCATGGTTGTAATATCAAAAATTAGTTTAGGGGCCCGAGTGTAAAACTGTTTTTAGGTTTTCTCTGCAACTTAGAAAAATCATTAAAAATCGTAGGAAAATTAGAAAAATGCAAATTTAGTTTTGTTGGTTTCCTTGTGTTCAGATCTACCTTTTCTAGAAAGGTTGTATAGGGTTTTTCTGTGTAGATTTTGAATGAAAAATCAAACTCACTTTGAAGTATTTTTATTGTAGTTTAAAATGTACTACAGGTATGGAGTTGAAATTTGGATATGTTGTTCTTTATTCCATTTTTAGACTTGTGACCAAAGTTGACATAAGTTTGATAAGTAGATATTTAGTTATGATTTATGTAATCTTTATTCTAGATTAATCTTGATGCTTTTTATAGTCCCTTTAATAAACTTTATCTAAGCACAAATACACCCATGGATTTGTTATGATGAGATGTACCTCTGTTAAAATGGATGGGATTTTAGGATTTGTTTTGATGCTTGTTTTGGATTTAATCTTGTGTAGGATGTTAAACTATTAACTTGAAACATAAATTAGATCTACACTTGTGCCTTGGTGAGAGACTTAGATTTGATATAAATGACTTGTAGAAGAAAGTTGAGATCAAAAAGATTAGTAAATATTTTTTGTAGGATTTAATTGAATTATGCTAGGCTGATTATTATCTTTTTCATATAAATTAATTTGCATGTGATCTGGAGCTAAATTTTGGCATGTGAGATTAGTTTAGGTATATGTTGCTGTGTACCAAATTTTAGGACCATTGGAAATGTATTTCATTTAATATGGATTTTTGATGAAAGACTAGCTAGAATTTAAATAAATAAGTTTCACCCACTTGAAGGTTTAATTAAGGAATTTCATGAAGTGTTTCTGATTGTTATTGTTAAACACACCTCCTTGCTGTTTTGTGAAGTTAAGTAATTTGTTTTGTTTAGATGTGCACACAATTACCATCAAATTAACCTTTAGTTAACCATTACACACCCCATGTTCTTTATGAGAAAAATATCGTGTTTAGATGAATGTGGCCAACAACAGTTGGTTTTGGTGGTAATTCTCTCACCCTCACCGTCACCTAATGCATGTGCATGTATGACATGTAGATTTGCCAAACGGAACGTACACGCTTACCCAGGAGGGAGATGGTGCTGTTGATGGAGAAGTGAATCACAGTAGTGTGCAGCAAGACCTGGGCCAAAGTCTAGAAGAGCACAAGGCTGTAGTTGAAGAGGAAGAAGGCAAGCACCAGAGTGCATTAACCTACTTTTCCCTAAACTCACAATTTACTTTCGCATTTATGTTTGTTTGTGCATTTAAGTTTCAGGAGTTGAATTGAAACCTTAGATGCATGATCCTTAGGTTCCTATGCTCTTTTACTAGTATGCTAGATCGCTAGTGTCATGCCTTAAGGACACAGTACAAGTCGAGTAATGTCTCATTGCTCGCGAGATATAGGTTACTTATGTTGAAATCATAAGTTAGGATTAAACTGACTCGCTCATGTGGTAAGAGCAATGGGTTTGGTCTCGACCGAGTAGTATGTGCTGGTTAAGCTATCGAACGTACTAAGCACTTGTCGGGAATGAGACCGGTAAGCCTAGTACCTAATGAACCAGTGCGGGAACTTTATCGCTACTAATCTTGAGGTGCGCCTCTAGGCTCGCCACCTGTAGTGAAAGTGTGAGTCTGGACGTACTGTGTTGGGCGTACCAGTAACCCTTGTACTTAGGATTGTAGCATCGATCCGATCCGTGGAATTACGGAACACTTTGGTCGGGTATACCCTGCAATTGATTTTATTTGGTTTCTTGGGGTATACCTTCTTCCGTGTGTTTGAGTTGTACCTTGCAAGGTTTATAAATTCGATCGATCGTCGGTCTCTCGTTGTTATCGGAGACGGCTTAACCACTGACTACCCCGTCTTGTATTATGTAACAGATGGATTAATATTGTTTGCACAACTGCTTGATTAGTATAGGTGCTTACCTAGAATGATTAATTTACTAGAACCTGAGCTAAAATGTGGATTTAAGGATCAACTATTAGTCGCTTTTGGCAAAACAAACCCACCAGCCAAAAACTTTGCATGTCTAGTTTTAAATTCATTTTGTCGGGTAAGTCTTTCTGAGTATTAGAATACTCTCTTGCTTATGTTATTGTTTTCATGTAATACTATTTGGCCTGGCTCTATCCCTGAGGGTTGGGAACTTGAATGGGAGAATAGGGATGACGATGAGTGATATGTTATGGATGACCTCCCATGTGTATCATACGACTAGTTTACTTTTCCGTTATTGAAACTCTGAAACTTTACTTTTATGCATGAAACTTGATTTGTAATAAATTAACGTTGTGGGTTGTTCTGTAATGTGAATTTGTACTCTGGTCTCGCCTTCGTGTGGGCTTTGTTGCATATTGATCCTGTGTTGTAAGTAATTCACCGGTCTTGACCTGGCAGAGACGACAAAATACTTCTCTATTATCACTTATTGGCCACATGGACCGGCTTAAGTGATAATACGAAATTATTTTGAGCGGTCTGTCACACGGCGGGCCGTCGGCTGGCTTCTCCCCCTCGACAATTGGCCCCTCCTCCCTCCCGGCACTCCGACTCCGAGCCGTTGGCCACTGACAATATACTACCTGTTGCGCAAACTGTCATGGCTGTGGTGGCGGCGCTTGCCCTATGCAGAGCAGGAAAACTCGTGACGAACAGGTTGGGGGAATTCGGCATTCCATGGGCAAGCCTCCCCTGCATTACAACAATTGTTGTGGTTGCATTACAACAATTGTTGTGGTGGCATTGGGAATCGTCTTCCCCTCCCAAATCAGGAAGCTTGCACCGTCAGACGAGTAGACGACGCCCTGGCTGTGATTGTGATGCAGGCAAGCTTCTTTTTGTTCTTCATTTCCTCCTTTCCTGAGATCAGAATACACAAACTGACACAAACTGGCAGGTTTTCTTTGCAGTTGTGGGAGCTAATGGAAGCATTGGCAATGCCATCAACACGACGCCCAACATATTAGCATTCGTGTTCGTGTAGGTCGCAGTGCATCTCCTGGTGAATTTTGGCGCGGGGAAACTGCTCGGGTACGACCGGAAGCTGTTGGTGATGGCGTCCGCGGCGAACGTCGGTGGCTTGACCGTGGCCTGCGGGGTGGCCGCCGCGAAGGGCTGGACCTCTTTGCTGGCTCCAGTGATCCTTGCGAGCACCTTCGGTATCGCCATTGTCACCTCAATTGGAATCGTTTTGGGTGTGCTTTTCTTTCACTTCTTCGTCCTCCACATCGCCAATGCAATGGCCATCTCTGCAGGAACCGTGATCGGTTTGAGTTGCTTTTACTGACCTTGTGGTCAAATATAATATATGAGATATGAAATATTCAAGTTTAGCCCAGTGGTCAAAACTTGGTCTGATATCATGCAACACATTTCAGCACTGCAATTTCAGTGGGAAGAAAACAGAGGCCATACCTGACCATGTGGTTAGATTTTTGCCATTTTAAGGCATGTTTGGCATGCTTGGGCTTGTTTACCCTGCCCTTGCAGTTCCTTAAGGAATAAAATTGGGACTCAAACTGGATACAGAAATTTGGTTTTCAAATCTAAACAATTTTGCACCAATTTGAATAAACACCCCAAAATCCATATAGCACAGCTCCAAATAAACAGTTGGCATTATCAAAGTGTAAACTTCTTAACCGGGGTCTTTCTTGTTATTTTCCTCGCTGAACGTAAGGATAAGGCGCGGAAGGGCCGGGAAGGACTCTCAGCCATATTATTATTTCTTGTTAATATATTTTTATAAACTGATTTTTAAGGACATGTGTGATAATATAATTGAATTAATAATGGTACCATAAATTAGATTATCGAGAGTCCCGTGCGCGGGCATGTTACTAGTTAAAAAGAAGAGATAAGAAAAATAAGAATATATAAAATAGAAAAAAGATTAATGCAAAATAATAGAAAAAGCAAAGAAAAAAAAGAAACATACTCCCTCCATCTCAAAATATAAGGACTTGTTGACTTTTGCTGATCACATTTGACCACTCGTCTTATTCAAAAAATTTATGAAAATATTATTTATTTTGTTATGATATGTTTTATCATCAACAATACCTTATATTATGGGACAAAGGGAGTACAAAGTATTATGTACCTGGACGGAACCCCCCACTCGCAAACGCGTCCGTCTCCGCAGCCCACTCACGTTTCCGAGGCCCACGATCTCCGGTGTGATACATCACGAATTTGTCGCTTCGACGATGTATAACCGCACGTCTTGTACTACGTTCTTCAAATTACTTGTACAACGAGGAGAGAAGAGTGAAACCAAAATGAAGAAGCCTGCGAGTGTACATGTAGAATGCATTATGCCGTCAGGTTTAGCAGTAAAAAGAAGGACATGTCAGTAATTAAGAAATTATTATCCTCGCCCTGGGTATAGAAAACAGAAAAGCATCGATGGTTCTGTTTAGGAGTCCAACTTTCCAAAATACACTATGCAAAAAGAAGATTTCCCATCACATCAAACATCACATCAAAAATATCGATATATGTATGGAGTACTAAATGTAGATGAAATCAAAAACTAATTACACAGTTTGGATGTACTTTCAGACGAATCTTTGAGCCTAGTTAGGCCATGGTAGGACAATATTTACCACAAATAAACGAAAAGTGTTAAGACTTTTGGTTCGAACAGGCTTTTCAAATCTGAAAACCCGCAAAATCTTCCAATTTTGCATTCTAATTTTGAGATCTAAACACACCCGATGCCAAACGCCCAAACCATCCAAGCGAGAGTGCAAATACTGTTCGTGCATGTTTGCCTCCTACAAGGGTATGCTTGGAGCAACCCAACCACGCGTGTTCCGTCGTCCTTAAGGAAAAAATGGACCTCGAGAGGGTGTCGCGTGCCGTGCTGAAGAAATCGGTTGCCATCCTAACCTCACCGAAACAGGGAAGGAGACAAGCCACATGCGTGCATTGACTGGACACGGTACCAAAGTTTCAGAATTTTCATTTATATATATATATATAAATCATGAATTCATTTTTATTATGAAAAACATACTCTCTCCGTTTCTAAATGTAAGCATTCGTTGACTTTTGCTGAGTATGTTTGATCATTCGTCTTATTCTCATGCCGGTGGCGCTTGTGCCGACGATTCTGGATGAGGCTACGTCTTGAGCGCGTGCGGGCTTTCTCCCGCTTGCTCGGCTATTAGGTGTTCGCCCAGTGAGGGTGGTGTAACCCTTCTACCCTGACTTTCTTTTCGTTTGGCTATCTGCCTGTCTGTAACCTAAACCGACAAACCTTTTTCTCCTCTCTTAATGATAAACGTGCTTTGCACGTCTTAAAAAAATCATTCGTCTTATTCAAAAAAATTATGAAAATATTATTTATTTTGTTATGACATGTTTTATCATCGTATATATTTTAAGTATATCATAATTATTTTTATATTTTCACAATTTTTAATAAGACGAATGGTCAAACGTGCATCACGGAAATCAGAGAATACTTATATTTAGGACTAAACATGGTATATTTGTATAAAAAGGATCCTGCAACCTGACATATCTGCCCGTTAAGGACATCTTCGAGAATCTGCAGAGAGCAAGGAGCCATATCAACCGCCTACTGTACATTTCTTCAGGCAGTCCGCAGTTGTGCGTGCGAACTACCTGCCCGATCTCAGCGTCTTCGCCCGATCGATCCATCGCTGAACGCATTGCCGCTTGTGGATGATGACATAGATAGATCATATGTTAAAAGATACTCTCTCTGTCCCAAAATGTTTGTCGCTTTCGGTTTTTGTGCCGCAAGTTTGACTTGATTTATACAAAATATGTGTAATATTTGTATCTCTAAACTTGTTAAAAAAACTAGATTTAAATATCTTTCCGATGATATTAATTATGTATCATAAATATTAATATTTTTAATATATAATTTATCAAAAAAATTTCTTGGGAAGCGCAAACGACAAACATTTTGGGACAGAGGGAGTATATAGTAGTTAATACTACCTCCGTTCTTGAACTTGTTCTAAACGTCATATATTTAAGAACGAAGGGAGTAATTGTTAGTGAAATGCATATATAGGTTATATAGATCCGAGCTCACAGTTTAATGTAACATCTAGTGAACGCATTACCGCTTGTGCACACTCCATGCGCTGGACGATCAGAGCTGAGAGCTTAAACAGTCACAGCAGAGGGAGAGGGAGAATACTACTAATGTTAACTGAAATCATTATTTTGTTAAAAAAATGCAGCGACGTTTTGTTGTGCACAGGTAGCCTTGACCTATTCTGAGGCAATCAAGCGCCTTTGCTGAATGGCTTCCAAGAGAGTTTGGGTTCGTGTCTTCATGATGAAGTACTAGGCAGTGCTGCTTCGATACAGGAGTAAATCCTTGGAGTAAATGGGTACTAAAAATCCTTGGAGTAAATCCTTCTCATCTAAACAAGGAGAAATACAAGTCTTCGCGACTTTGACAAGTGTGCAAAAGGGTAGTAGCTGAAGAAAAGTTAGTGCTTGCATGATGAAATTTTTTTAAAAAAAACTTAGGTATGGCTTGGAGGCCCAATGACAAGAATAGTGTAATAAAATTTAATAAGTACCAAGTACGAGGATGCCCAAAAGATCGATCGATGATGTGCAGCACACAGAATGAACCAAGAATAAAAGAATCCAACGCAAGAACTGATATCAGGGGGAAGTTAGGCACATGGCGTCTGGGCTGCGACCGTGCAGTGTCGCAAAATCCTCGTGCCATGGATGATACATCTTTTGGGTTCCAACTCTGAAGCCACAATGTCGCAACCCTAATCATTCATCACCTGGCATCTTAATATCTTATCCTCGCTTTTTCTCCAGCCACCAGCTAAAGCCTAAAGCTAGCAGATTTGCAAAGGCAGCGAAAGCCAAAACTGGCGGTGCAAGAATGGCACTTTCACTGAATCTGGAGCATATCATTTCTCGATTTCACACTGCAAGTTAATGCACATCCATAAAACCATCAATTTATGCAAGCAGCAGAGAATGATATGCTAGCAGCAATGTATGCTTCAGTAAATTGCTGCCACATGCAAATGTACCCTAGAGATGAGATAGTACATGGAAACAATCAAACAATATCAAATAACTGGTTTAAACTGTTCAAACAAAAATCATGAAGCATTTCCAACAGAATCCAGTCCACAGGGATGACAAAAAGTGTTCTCTAATAGAAAGCAACACAAGTAAATATCCGGCTTATCTCCGTGCACTTTATTCGATAAAAAGGACTAGTCGCATGAAGAACATCACATCTGGTAGCTGCTGCACCTGCAAGGGTCTCTGTCAGTAATGCAGCGTCACAATCAATGAGGCGTTCCCTGGCATCGACCTCAATCCAATTGGCAAGAACGTCGGCAAGAAGAGAATTTTGTTCAGCGTTACAAGGAGCAGCAGGGAATTCATTTGAATTCCGAAATTTCACATGCATTTGGCATGTTGCTCCATGAGGAAGAACCAAATGTGATGCCACCACCGAGGACAGGTTTGCACTCGGCGGTCATGTTGCTGCCCAGTAGAATTGCGATGGCATCGTTGAAAGTGGAAGGATCAGCTGAGTTACCAGAGAATAGTGCATCTGGCCTCAGATTTTCAGGATGAGGTGAACCTGCTGACTCGTGTCTAGGATCTACTGCCTGCTCACCAGAGCCCATTGAAGGACTTTGCGCTGCAATTTTTTTTAGGTAATGAATAAATGATTAGCTGAAAGAAAGGGTCAGCAAATTATATGTACTCACCAGGAGTGGATTCAGTGAATGAATATCCACTGAAAGGAGCGCATTCATTGATGAAAGAACTGTGATGATCCTCCCAATATTCCGGGCAGAGGCAGAGATCAAACTCTGGGCTAACCACTGTAGTAGTCTCACATGGTGTATTAGCATAGGAACTTGAACTTCTGACAGATGGTTGTCGGTTCTTCCCGGATCGTCCCTGAGCTTCATGAAGCAGCTCTTCCAGAAGACCACTGTTTCTTGGTGATGCACACTCAGATTTCACTGACAGGGTTGCTATTGGAGAGTGCAGGTAAGGATCAACTAACTCAGTAGGCTGCATTGCAGGAGCCAAAGTGTACTTGAGCCAGCTATTTGGATCGGATTCAGCATCTTGGAGTGAAGGGAGCTCCATCTTCAAAGGACCATTGATGGGCCTAGAAGCAGAGAAGTTGCCATTTAAAAAGGCATGGCTGCCAGAAAGTGCAACCCCAAAAGGTGCAATAGTCTTGCTGCTAGCATTGGATTCATTGAGATAATCAAAACCTAGAGCCTGCTTCAGCTTCTCACAGTCATTTGAAAATTGGTCCACCGAAGAAAGCACGCCATCAATGGTGTCGCTCAATGCAGGGAGCGCACAGCCAGATTGTTTCAGCATCCCTGCTTGGTCTACCTGATCCATGAAGCTACAATTCTTTGCTGCAAAACTCTGGCCGAGCAAATTGCCTATTGAAACTGCTGAAAGGTGTGGTGCATAGGATAAAGCCTCTGTATTATCAATGAAATTGTCACTGGTAAAATCTGGTAGATAAAGACTGTTCCCACCCAGAAGATCATTGGATGTATTCTCTCCGCAGTTAAAATCACCAGAGACCTGCTGATCTTCACTTGAAGATTGATTGCATACACTAGCAGGATAGATAGGAAGACCAGCTCGTTGGCATCTCTTTATTCGAGTGTTCCAGTAGTTCTTAATTTCATTGTCAGTACGCCCTGGCAACTGAGAAGGGTACTCAAGGTTAATGATGACAATATAGAAAAAATAAAGGCTAAAATTATTCAGGATGGAAATAGGAACTTACTAGAGACATGCACACATGATAAGGCATATGAAATGTTTCAAAACACAATAGCGTATTTTCCAAAACACAAGAACTCTCAAGTTCTTAATTTAGGCACCTTGTGTTTCAGACAAAGACAGTCTGGCTAGTATTGGTGGAGTTAGCTAACATGAGAATATGAGTTGCCTAAGCCTCAAGATATAGATTTGATAAGAGATAAGACACAATTGCCGTGTTGAATGCCCCTTCCAGTTGATTGTTGAAATTCAAAGAAAAACTAGTAGCAAGGCCAACATGCTTTTAGTGACAAAGAAAGTAGAGTCAGCCTCTGCAGTAGCTATCTTTGCTGCTCAGGTGAAGTATTCCTACCTTTGAATATGACTACCAACGATG
Organism: Cenchrus purpureus; assembly: GCA_022644695.1. Classification (NCBI taxonomy): domain Eukaryota; kingdom Viridiplantae; phylum Streptophyta; class Magnoliopsida; order Poales; family Poaceae; genus Cenchrus; species Cenchrus purpureus. The sequence goes on along the minus strand of CP053462.1, from coordinate 111,063,794 downwards.
TCTTTATCCATAAAAGAGTAACAATGACAAGTCATATGGAATTGAAAACCAAACCTACAAAAATATTTGAAAGCGATCATTTGTTGGTGCCCCAGATCAGGAGTGAACTAATTCTGTGGACCAGGATCTTGATACCAGGATGATTTGATCAGGTTGCTGCACGAAAGTTACTAGGTCTAATTTTTAAACCAGAAGATGGCATTTACTGAACTAAACTATAAAACCATCTAAGTTAATGCAGAACAGTGACGGCAAAGCAACATGAACATGCTAGTGCAGTCCGAACATGAAACAAAATAGTACACAAAATAAATCATTACTACTTTTCACGAAACGGTAATTGCTAAGGGAAATCTAGACACTCGTCTTGAATTAAAAACTGCACGTACATGAAGACCCAAATAACAAAATCAATTCTGGAAAATCGGTAAAGAATTGCATGGTCATGTGCAGAGGATGGAATCAGCATAGCACTTACATGGGCAGCCATCCTCGCCCACTTGTTCCCCATCTTGGCGTGGAGCTGGATGATGAGGCGCTCCTCCTCAGGGGTGAAGGCCCCCTTCTTGAGGTTGGGCCTGAGGTGGTTCGCCCACCGGAGGCGGCAGCTCTTGCCGCAGCGGAACAGCCCGGTGTTCTTCTGCACCGCGTTCCAGTTCCCCTCGCCGTGCTTCTTCACGTAGTCCACCAGGATAGAGTCCTCCGCCGACGTCCACGGGCCTTTCTTCAGGGGCGGCCCGCTACCCCTGTGAGGGGACACCCCGCCGCTGCTCGCATCGTCGGCCACCTGCGAGTCCATCTGGTCCTGCAGCATCATGTCGCAGTCGCTCTCGCTCTTCACCCGGTACATCGCGGTGCGGTCAGGGCGCCTGAATTATGCACACCAACACAGTGTGGAAGCAGTATTAGATTAGCGACTTGGTTATTCCAGAAAATAATGATAAAAGAGCAGTATCACTAGATGAAAATTAGTGCCTAATTCCCAAATTCATCATCAGAGAGAAAAGCAATTAAGGACTAATTAACGGCTAACCCATGTTCAGCTTGAGAACTCCAAGCAGTGGCATCACTACAGTTTAGCCGAGAATTCTGGTAAACAGAAGAGAAAGACAGGTGTTTTCGTTTCTCATAATTCACAGATCAAAGCACCACATGCCGTGAACGGCAATTCTCGAACGGCAGAATTGGGACGGAGAAGGAGAAGGGGACCAAATTCAGCACTTTCCCCCTCAGATCACACCAGGTCACCCAAAACAAATCGGATTTCAGCAAGAACCGGAGCTACCTGGCCGATCTCGCAGCAGCCGGTGCAGGTCGAGCTCGAGGTGGTGCTGAATTGAGCTCCTCCAATGGCCCCCCTGCTCTTGTGAGCTCAGCAGAGGATTGCAGGAAAGTAGGCGACTTGGGTGGAGCAGAGGAGTGAAAATCGGGGGAGGAGGATCTCGCCTAAGCGAGATGCCACCACCACCACTTAGAACCAGAGTATGTGGAGAATTTTCAGGCGAGGAGAGAGTTTTGAGGAGTGAGAGAGGAGGCGGAGGAGGGAGAGAGTGGGCGAGCCTGGCTGCCTGCGAGCCTGCGAGAGTGGAGGATTTGCTTGGGGGGCAGATTATAAAGCTGAAAGGTACAGCGCCAGAGGAGCCATGGTATTGGGCGTGAGACTGACCGCACGGGTGCGGTATCCGCTTCCTCAAGGAAACGCAAAGAGCAAAAACAGGTGCAGCGCCGTACTTGGAAGCCGTCCGCAACCGAGCGCGCCCTCCCGTTGATGGGCGGAGGCCGCGGACGGCGGCGGCGGGATGGGGAGGACGGCGGCCCTTGCTCCTCCCCGCGCCAGCGGGGCCCCTGTTCGCGCCCGTCCATCCGCCGCAGCGAGGCCCGCCGCCGGCGCCGGGGACGACGGGCGCAGAGAGAGAGAGGCGCCTGGGAGCGGGAGGAGGGCCGGCGGGGAACCAGCATGCCACCACTGCCACGAGGAGCAGACACCGAGGCCATGGCGGCCGTCGAGCTCGATGCCATCGCGCGCCGCGGCCTGGGAAGATGCGGAGACTAAGGGAGAGGGAGGGGCCGCGCGCCGCACGCTTGGTGCCCGCCCTCGCACGAACCGGAGCGCCGCCGGGGAAGGACAGGGCGGGGAGGGAGGGGCCGACCACGGGAGATGGCCGCCGGGGAGGGCCAGCCACGGGAGATGGCGCCGGATGGATCAGAGGAGAGGGAGGTGGCGCCGGCGGGCCGCGCCGTCCTCGGCCGCCGCGAGGAGACCCGCCCTCCTCCGCCGTCGCCCTCGATGCGCCGTGGAGCAGGCAGGGGAGCTCCGTCGGCGACCCTGCTCGCGGAGGGGCGTGCCACGGCGGCGCGGGGAGGAGGATGGCCGCCGGCGAGCCGCCGGGGAGGAAGGCCAGCGCCGGCGGAGGGAGCCCCGCCGCCCCAGCCGCCCACCTGCACGCGAGAGAGATTCGGGGACAGGGGGAGAGAGGGGAGGGGGAGGAGGAGGAGATAGGCTTGGGTGGGTCCCAGTCGTCAGTCACAGTAGATTTGAGTAGAAAACGTTGATGACCAAGGGTGTAGGGTATAGCGGAAGAGATACAGTAAAAAGTATGACAAGTACACAAGAGATATAAAGTATGACGAGCACAGAAGAAAATTGTATAAAGGAGAGAATCTCAATAAAAGAATGGAATATTAAGTTTTAAAGGAGGATATAAAGTTAATTTCTCTCGTAATCCCTATTTTCTTCAAAAATGTTTCTTGTCTTTTAACTATTGCAGAAAACATCTATATCTACAACAAGTTCTATACTATAGGCGAATGAAATTGTAAAATGTTTTCCACACATAAATGTTGTGAATGCAACATCGCCCGTTGTCTGAGGGGCCTATCGGGTGGTAAGGCTGTCCGCACTAGTGTGGTAAATGTCCCGGTACGGGACACGGTGGCGGGATGGCGTAGACCTTTGTCGTTTCCCCCCGCTACCGAGGGACGCCAAAGGGCACGGGACATCGCGTTCAGGCCGCGGGGACGCTATGCCTGACATCTTTCTGCGCCACCACACTCAGGCCCCCATGCCTCCGCCCCGCCGCCTCCTAACCACCCGGCCCTCCCACGTGCCCATGGAGGAGGAGCCGCCGTAGTTGCTCGCCGCTGTTGACGACTGATATTTGTCATTTTTGTGGCTGTCAACTCCTGCAAATTGGAGCATGAATTGCACATTCACACTAGAATATGAGCTTAAACTCATACTTTCCACCAGTGTCGATGTCTATTCGAATGCGTGTTAGCATAAGAAATGGGAGAAATCCATACACTTTCACTCCACTCCAATCCAAGGTACTCAAATGCTGGCTAATCAGGGGCTGCCACATGGATTCCCTTGGATCCATGATGTCACCAATCCATGTGAGGGACTCTCGACGAATCATACGCCACGCCAAGATCACATGAATCCATGGGCCCACATTGCCAACTAAAACCGCTGTGAAACGTGCCATGCACGGAGGAGAGGCACTAGGGCCCACATGGAAGCGAGCAGACGAAGCACTCCGGATGGAGTGTCGAGCTTCGGCCCCTAGGATCGGCCGAACCGACCTAGGGCTCTGATCTCCCCTACACGTGTTGCTTGCTCATTGGTCCTTGGCCGCATTCCCGGGTGTTTTGGAGCACTTGAGCCTCGGAGCAAGCCTCCTCCTTGTCTATAAATAGGAGGGAGGGCTCCATTTCACACACACCACTAAGCTCTCAAGCTCTCTCAAGTTTCACTTCTCTGTGTAGCTCTCTCTCTCTCTAATTCTACCCATGTGAGGTGATTCTCACCTCTATGTGGTAGAATGGTGATGAGAGAGATCTAGATTAGGATTAGTTGAGAGGTAGAGTAGGGGTGAGGAGTGAATTGATGTCCTCGTGGATGCTTGTTCTTCATTTAGATCAAAGTGAGTATTTGTTTCTTATTTAGACTATAGTGGACATCATGCATGATTGATTTGTTCTTGTGTTCGTGGCTCGTTCATAAGTTAGAGGTTTGTGTTCTTCATGGCACAAGGCTCCGATCCTTTAGAGCCAGAGCTCTAGTTCATATACTTGTTTGCATAGCTCGATCGTGTTTAGTTAAGTAAGTCCGTGTATCTCGCTTTAGCATCCATAGCTTCCTTTCTGCTCCGTAGTTCAATGAATGATAAGATGATCTGATTCCGATCTTTCCCTTGTTCGTGGGACCGTATTTATACGGTTGCTATAGTGTAGTTAGCGGGTCGGCAGACGTAACCGCACTATAGTATTTTATCTGAGGTACAGACGTGGTGTCTGGACCCTGGTTTTCCTACGAAGACCACGTACGATCGTAGCGTAGAGGTAGGCCGCAGCAGTGGTGACTGTTGGACCCTTTGTCAACCCTCTACGTCACGCATCGAGTTGGGCTTGCCACACCTTGATGTCGTCGCCTCATGGGATGACCGAGACAGGCATCTTGAGAGCTAAGTCCCTTAAGGAAGTGCTTCTTGTATCCCGACCTATCCCAGCGAAAGCTGGTGTCCTTGGATAGACCCTCTCCGTTACCCAGTCCTAGGAACGAAACCCGACGGAATACTCATTCTCCTAGGGAGAAGTGCTACAGTGTATCCGCAGGCGCTTGCGGATTCGTTCGCACTCGTCGGTGTGCACCGAGTTTCTTGCGCTCACGCTACCACGGCGCCTAGTGTTGAGGATTAAGAAACGCCAACAACCATTTCCCGTATTTTGGCGGGACGGTATTGTTAACCTTCGAGATCTTTTCCTTTTTCTTCTACCTTCACCCCGTTACCCTTTTGAGATATCCCTTTTGTTTTCTTTACTTCTACCTCTACCCCGCTACCCATGGAAGGTTATCCTTGTAAACACCTTCCACCTTCGAGGAGTGAACCCTAGAGCCATGTTCGTCAAGACCCACTCTTACATCCTGCTTTTGGTTTCGCCTCTCATGAAGCTAATTCAGACCTATCCTTCTCGGGGTTAAGTCATGAGAACCCCTTTGATCATGTGAGAGACTACGAGTGTCGATTGAAACTCGGTAAAACCGGAAAATCACCGGATGCTCGGAAGAGAGTGTTTCCGCTATCCTCTCCGGGAAGCACGGGATTGGCACCGTTGTTTTGGTAGACTACCTTATTTGGGAAAGGTTGAGAGCAGCTTTTGCTCCCACTTCTTCCCAATGATCGATGTCATCTCGTTAAGGGCAAAGATTCTCTGTTTCAAGCAATGTGAGGAGGAATCACTAGGAATGGCATGGAATCGTTTCTCCGCTCGGTGGAAGATTGCCCGATCCTCTACATTCCCGATTGGATGTTGCTTGACACGACTTGGTTTGGATTGCGGAAGGATGATGCCATGAGGCTTAATGCTCTCCGGAGGATCCTTTGTGCACCTAGATGTTGTCAAGGGAAAAGAGATCGATAATCTCGAGATTTCAGCCCCTTGCATCCCGGTCCAAAGAGGCACCCACCAGAGATGTTGAGTCACTTAGATCCATCATCGCCCAAGCTCGAGATTTCATATCCATTCTTTCGAGCTCGATCAAGATGTCATTCCCTGAATGGCGGGAGTCTAAGGGAAAGATTTCGTGACGCGAGATCTACCCTTGGGTTCCCTCTCATGCATCTTCTTAGACCTTCTCCCGAGACTTTGTCTCGTGGGAGGAGGAGAGAGTAGTTCGGAAGAACAACCATTCCGCCGGATGACTTGTTCGATCCTCACTACTATCTCCTAAGAAGGGACGAGAGGCCCATCGTGTTTCTACGAGGTTTGAGCTGAAGTGCTTTGCATCAAGTTTCAGATAAACCAAGACATCGGTCTCGCTTTATAATCCATTGGATTCATCCATCGGATCAAGGAACACGATCATCTACCGATCGAATGGAGTGCATTCACTTTTTATCTCGAGCACATCGATCGATGCCGATCAATCAGGAGAAGTTTGCACTTTGTATCTTATGCTTGAGTTGATCGATGCCCAATGGGAGGTGCACTTTCCAGCTTATCCATAACCCTCCATTGGAAGCTTGGGCGGACTTGAATGTTTCCATCACGATGAGAACATCGAACCCTCGCCTAAGGTAAGAGCGAGTTAAATCTTGCTCTTCGTCCGAACTCGGTTCCGATCGACACCGCCTGCGAAGTCCATGCTCATCCTCTTTAAAGGCCGAGTGTCTTTCCGAGCTTGAGTTCACTCGGAGATCGGTACCTATTGGTGAAGCACTAGCCTCAGTGCTCGATCTTTTCATCTCCGAGTTCTGCGACCCCAGTGCTATAGTCCTCGAGTCCCATAACCACCTCAGGGAATGCCTCGGCCTCTCTGGGATGATCATGCTTGCCCTCAGCCTCGATACACCTTTTTGGGCTCGAGTCGTATATGCACTACCCTTGCATCGTAGCTTATCATCATATCAAGATTATCTGCAAGGAGATGGTCATAAGTTGAGATAGGAGATCACAAGACACCCCCATCCTGAGTACTCTTGGGACTCATCTCGTCTCCCCAGGAAGAATTATCCTCCGGGTATCTTGTGGTCCGCGGTCATGCAGGGGAAAGAAATTGCCAAGATAAAGAGGAGTAGGCAAAAGGTTCACAGGAAGGCAGCACCATTGTGGCGACACGAACGCTCGTGATTACCGCCGTGGGTGCCTACACTTTGACGAACCGAATATGTCGCCAAGGTGACTTCCCCCAGTTTCTCTATGGTTATATCACGGTTTGGCCAAGGTTGGTATATAGTGGAGGATGAATTTACAACCTCAACCTTATCCTAGCCTTAAGCCTAAGCCAATCTTTCCATCTCGGGGAATCCACTTGGGCCGATCCCGAGACTTGCGAGCCCACACGAGAAAGGGAGGACCAGAGGGGCCCACTGGGCCCCGAACCTCGGTTCGGCCGAAACACCGTGCCGCCTCCCTTCTTCTTTCGCGTGCATCTCATTCTCCTCCGAAACTTTCTCTCATGCCGACGAGTTTTCGCATCGCGAAATCCATCTCCTCCACCTCGCCATCCTTAGCTCATCGCCGCATCCATGGCCGGAAGGAGTGTTGTCCCTTCGACGGCTCCACCTCGTCCACCGGTCCCGGGCGAGGCAACCTCCTCCGCTATTGCCGCCTCACGCGGACCTCGCAATGGTGGCGGTGTCCGGATGTTCCTCCGCTCGCCACCATCCCGCCGGTGAGAATTCGCACGCCGCCTCAAGGCGCCCGCTCACCGGGAAAAGGCACATGAGACGGCGGCCAGCCCCTATGGCAGCCAACCACGGCTCAGCTTGCCCTGTGGGTTGCCGCCGCCCATCTAGCACACCGATTATCCCTAGCCGAGGCGACGAGCTCCAGTCCGCCTCCTTCACCAGCCCGGTGACTATAAAGCCCAGACCGCCAAGGAGAAGGCTCTGAGGCACGCCCACTCCACCTGTCTGAGGAGGATGAAGATCTTGGCATGGACGACATTGATTGCCACCGCCGCTACACTAGGTGGAGGTCTAGGAGAGGACTCGCAACCGAGCAACTCCCTAAGCTCTCCTCGTGCGATGAAGGAATTGGAGGCCGCAACGAGAAGCTCGGAATCGCTTACTCGTGAGCGAAGTTGGACCTGGCCGAGCTGAGAGACAACATGCGTGACCTTCGCCGCGGCCTTTGTGCGAAGATGAGGAGACTTTTCGCCACGGGCACGCAGCCTCTATGATGCCGAGTAGTGGGATTAGCCCACTTTAGTTCATTAGGGCGCTAGTCTAGGTCTAGGTTTGATTCCCCTTTATTTCATTTATTTCCTTTGCATGTGTGTAAGCGCCTAATCATTTCGTTTGAAACATTTGGATTTGAATAAAGTGGCTCACCGGTCATGTAACCTGGTTTAGCCACCTATTGTGTCATTACTTTGGTCTTTTTGATTTAGAGGACATCTAGATTCGAGACAGTGCGGGGGAAGAGCCACGACTCTCCCAATGCAGCACGACGTTTTAAATGCGTACCCGCATCGAGCACTCACGCTAGCCGATCGATCACCCCTCGGAACCTGAACGAGACCTGCAGGTTCACTCCTGTGGAGAGCCTCTCACGGTTCATCTCCCATGCATAGCGCCGGTTTGCATCTCGACAACTCACTCTCTTTCATTCCTGAGTTTTATAAGCTATATTTGTCTATCTCTGAACTGAAACTCGAATGATGATGCTAAAGATCACCCACTCACCGAACGAGTAGACTTACATATGTTTTATTCCTTGTTATCTACCTGATGCTTGTGAACCATAACCTTCTTAAGGACAAGCATGTTCACCTAAGTAATTGATAAGTATGATATGGTGGATGATATGATCTCTGCTCGATGACTCTCTTGGGAATTTATTTTGAAAACTCAAAACCTCTTGGAAAGGCTCCTCTTTGATATGCCTCGTCCCATTAGAGCCATATGATCTTCATAGGTAAAAACCTTGACTCATATGTCGCTTGTTATTGCATTGAGCCTTGTCAAATTCGTGACCCTTTGCAGAATTCTTCTCATTACTTTCATGATCAAGATTTATGTGCACCCCACCTATTCCCCTGCTATGCTTCTACTGGAAGTTAGCATTGTATCATTCATACCATAAAAATAAAAGCTCCATATGTGGTATGACCGCTCTATCTAAAAGTATCCTTCAAGGAAGATATATGGGCTATGAAATATATATATATATATATATATATATATATATATATATATATATATATATATATATATATATATATATATATATATATATATATATATATATATATATATATATAGAGAGAGAGAGAGAGAGAGAGAGAGAGATAGCTCATATCCAAAATGTTTTGAAAAGAAGGAAAGGATAGCCCATATCCAAAATAAAGAGGCACGGTCATGCAGAGTTCCATAATTTTGATGGTAATAACTAGCCCATTCCGGCTAGTGTCCACCTTACCATCAACCCACACAGTTCTCACCATATATATATGTATGGTAATATCTAGCACCCATTCCGGCCTAGTATCCATCTTACCATACACACCATAGCCATACCTTGATCGATGGTATGATTTGATTTTCTCTGTGGATCTAGTTTTTGACTTTGCAATATATGTGATGCAAGTATGCTTTCTCTTTATCCTACCCTGAGCTCCACATATAGCCATCATTAGATGTAGGATGAAGAAAGGCAACCGTCTTAGTGAGGACATATACACATTGAGCGATCTGAGAGAGTCAAATGAGGAAGCCACCACGAATTTTGCTTATGAAAATTTTTTTGCAAAACCCCAAGGTGTTTATCATCAGGTGCATAAGTGACTTGATTCACAGCTGTTCTACTTTTCAATCACCCAAGGGAACATGATAGCCACTACACAGAGGTTCACAAGGGCAAGGTATGACTTGGAATATCTCTTATGTCTGTTTTACTCCTTGGTATTCATGACCCACTTGGCTTTGTTTCCTTCACTGGACGAGCAAAGGTCAAGTGTGGGGTGTTGTTGACGATATTTGCCATTTTTGTGGCCGTCAACTCCTGCAAATTGGAGCATGAATTGCACATTCACACTATAATAGGAGCTTAAACTCATACTTTCCACCAGTGTCGATGTCTATTCGAATGCAGGTATTTATCATAAGAAATGGGAGAAATCCATGCACTTTCACTCCACTCCAATCCAAGGCACTCAAATGCTTTGGCCAATCGAGGGTGCCACATGGATTCCCTTGGATCCATGATGTCACCAATCCATGTGAGGGACTCTCGACGAATCATACGCTGCCACGTCAGCATCACATGGATCCATGGGCCCACATTGCCAACTAAACCGCCAGGAAACATGCCATGCACGGAGGAGAGGCACTAGGGCCCACATGGAAGCGAGCCAGACGAAGCACACCTCGGATGGAGTGCCGGGGAGCGGCGAGCCCTAGGATCGGCCGACAGGCCTGATCGGTTGATCTCTCCCCTGCACGTGTTGCTTGCTCATTGGTCCTTGGCTGCATTCCCGGGTGTTTTGGAGCACTTGGAGCCTCGGAGCAAGCCTCCTCCTTGTCTATAAATAGGAGGGGAGGGGCTCCATTTCACACACCACCAAGCTCTCAAGTTTCACTTCTCTCTTATGTAGCTCTCTCCCTCTCTCTAATTTCGCCCATGTGAGGTGATTCTCACCTCTATGTGGTAGAATGGTGATGAGAGATCTAGATTATGATTAGTTGAGAGGTAGAGTAGGGGTGAGTAGTGAGTTGATGTCCTCGTGGATACTTGTTCATCATTTAGATCAAAGTGAGTATTTCAGCATTTCTTATTTAGACTATAGTGGACATTATGCATGATTGATTTGTTCTTGTGTTCGTGGCTCGTTCATAAGTTAGAGGTTTGTGTTCTTCATGGCACAAGGCTTCGATCCTTTAGAGCCAGAGCTCTAGTTCATATACTTGTTTGCATGCTCTGATCGTGTTTAGTTAAGTAAGTCCGTTGTATCTCGTTTAGCTGCATCCATAGCTTCCTTCTCGCTCCGTAGTTCAATGAATGATAAGATGATCCGATTCCGATCTTTCCTTGTTCGTGGGACCGTATTTATACGTTGCTATAGTGTAGTTAGCGGGTCGGCACGAACCGCACTATAGTATTTTATCCGAATGTACGCGTGTGTCGGACCTCGGTTTTCCACGAAGACCACGTATGATCGTAGCGTAGATGTAGGTCGTAGTGGTGACATCCTGTTGGACCCTTTGTCAACCCTCTACGTCGCGTACCGAGTTGGACTCGCTTGCCAGCACCTTGATGTGTTGTCGCCCTGGATGACCGAGACGAGAGGCATCTTGAGAGCTAAGTCCCTTAAGGAAGTGCTTCTTGTATCTCGACCTATCCCTAAAGTCGGTGTCCTTGGATAGACCCTCTCGGTTACTCACCGTCCTAGGAACGAAACCCGATGGGAATACTCATTCTCCTAGGAGAAGTGCTACAGGTGTATCCGCTGCGCTATGGATTCGTTCGCACTCGTCAGTGTACCCGAGAGTTTTTTACACGCTCACGCTACCACGGCGCCTAGTGTTGAGATTAAGAAAGCACCGCCTGCTCCACGCCGCGCACCGCTTGTCGCCACGCTGCCGGCCTACCATGAGACAGAGGAGGCTCTCGAAGAAGAACTCCTGTGGGACGACAGAGAGAGAAAGTTGGCGTCGGCGACGTCGACGGAGAGGAGTTCCCGGCGGGGTGGCTTGGAGAGCTCCTAGCCGGCCATGAAGCGCAGCGGTGCTGCGCGCCACGGCCGGACTTCCCATGCCCGAGCTTGATTCGGCACCGTCGAGGCCTCCATGGCCCGAGCTCGATTCGCCGGCTGGGGAGGGAGAAGCAGGTGGCCGGTGGGCGTCGGCGAGAGGACGCGTGTGGATGAGGTCCCCTGCCGCTGGAGTGTTGGACGGCAGAGGGAGCAGGGGAGCCTCTGCCGCCGCCGCCAGCGAGGTCGAGGCCGGAGAGGTCGAGGCCGCCGTCGCTCCTCCAACAGTCGCGCCCCTACTATAGTTGCTCTCGCGACCGGCGTTGGGAGAGCGGCAGCCTGCTCGGTGGGGAAGGGATCCGCTGGCCTCCGCGCCTGTCTCCGCATCATCGAGCTCGCTGAGGGGGAGAAGCCGGGCACACCTCGACGCCGCCGCCGGAGATCCCGTGGAAGATTCGCCGCTCCTCCTTCTCCTCCTCCGTGCCGCCGCCGAATCGAGCCGTTGCCAGCGAACCTTCCTGGCCCGAGCTCGATTCGCCGCCTGCGGGACCTCCATGGCCCAAGCTCGAGCTCGCAGATCCGTTATCAGGGAGCTCACCGACGCGCGGCATCCCGTGCCGCATCCACCTCCGCCGGCGGGACGAGACCAGGTGTGAGCTCTAGGAGGCAGGGACGCGCCACATACCATTTCTCTTTTTCAACCGTTTCGACCTTTTCAATCGTCTAACATATACCATTTCTCTTTTTCGACATTTTCATGTTCCCGTCTTTTCTTATGAGGTTGTACGACCCTCCAAAAATGATCTTTGGTCAAGACATCATCCTATATTTGGATGCTACAACTGATCTATCTTCCGTGTAAGTCACCACAAGGTTGACCCAATTTTTCTCAGTGGTAGCATTAAAATTGCGCGCGCGCACACACACCAATTTGTCCTTGCCAACTACTTTGCAAGGAGTTTGCAACTTACATGAAGGCTATTGAGTTTGGGATTGCACAACTTGCTAAATTAAAGAAAATAGTGAAGTGCCATTTATGTAATCTCCTTTTCTTTATATGTGCGTAGAACTTAGATGAAATGATGAATATACATTTGCGAATGAGGAAGATACCTTTGGTTAAACGCCCCCAAAAGAATTTCAACTTGCTTAAAGCGAAGGTAGCCTTTATACCAAATCTAGAGAATTTTTTCCTTTCATAGTAATGGTAGCACCTTTCTCGCTTACTGTTTATAACTCAAATCCATTCTGCCGCTGCTCCCCCCTCCGGTGGCTTCTTTCTTCCAAAAACTAGAGTATTAGACCATGAGCTAGCCCTCATTCTTCACATAGTATAGATACAAAAAAAAAAAGAATGGTCCTAGGTTCATGCCCGAATCAAATTAAAGCATTCGTACACAAATCGCGTATGACATGGTTCCACGTGACATCAGCGATAGATCATGACACAAATATGAGAATATGACTTCGCACAACATTTTTCCACTCTCACTAGCTGGCATGTCATTTCAAATATTTATTATTCATTTCCTTCTTCTATAAAACAATCATGTACTCCATATAATATGATTGGTGCCCTGGGGTTTTATTGAAAAAGGAGAAGAAGGGGGGAAAAGAGTAAAACGTCAAGGTTTCATTCACGTGGAACGAAGGAACCAAACATCACTCACGGTGATGATCGCGTCACTCCTCCCCTCTGCTCGATCAAAAAGCCTCGAGCTTTACGGGGTGATTGGTAGGCAGCACGAGGCGGTTCTTGCACGGTTTAGGTGGGTGGTTTCGTTCCAACACTATGTTTGGTTCTCGAAGCTGAACCAAATCGATGTATACAACCATGCATTTTAGGTCGTCACGATGCATGTTTTTCATCCGCAGAAATCGAGCTTCCCTCTTCATATAGGACGACTTGATTCATGCAGTATGCAGGGGTCTATGTGTCAGAGACTCGGAACTTTGATCCAAAGGGTGTGTTTAGAGGCCAAAATTGGGATGCAAAATTGGGAGATTTTGCACGGGTTTTGGGTTGAAAAGATTCGAATCGGGCAATGTAACACTTTTCGTTTGTTTGTGGTAAATATTGTCCTACCATGGCCTAACTAGGCTCAAAAGATTCGTCTCGCAAAGTACATCCAAACTGTGTAATTAATTTTTGATTTCATCTACATTTAGTACTCCATGCATGTACCGACATTTTTGATGTGATGTTTGATGTGATGAGGAATCTTCTTTTTGCATAGTGTATTTTGGGGAAGTTGGGCTCCTAAACAGGGCCATACATGCAACCAAACACGATCTTGTTTCGTACTGGAACAAGATCAAAGACAACCAAACACGACAATATGTATGAGGTCAACCTAGCTCCTTTGGTCCTGCATAGCCCAACCATCCTGGATGAAACCATTTTGTGCAACAAATCAACCCCTTATTTGCCGCTCCGAGCTGAGTAACGCTCTGGATGCCTGTTCTCCCGGACAACAAGTCAACTGTTGCAACCTGCACGCACGCGATCCTCCTCCCCGGGCGGCCAGCGATCGACCACCCGCCCGCCTCCCCTGGTTGCGTGTTGCGCATGCCACGCCATCTCGCGTGCATGGCACGGCAGCGAGAGAAAGACGGCAGCGCCAGCCGCAAAAAAAAACACTGCACGTGGCGGAAGCTAGCTGATCCAAAAGGAGAGGGCATGAAGGAGACCGGGGTTCGATTTCTTATTAGAGCGGATTATGAAACTGATTTTTAAATAATTCTCTTACCGGTGAAACTGAGATTCAGAGGTTTTATAGAGCAGGAGGAAACTCCTTCTTTTTAATAACAACTTCGTGAGAAGGTCTTACCTCACCGGGTTTACTTTCAAAAAGGAGGGTACAGTACAGTGCCGGCGCGGCAACCCGGCCGCCTGCTGCCGGATCGCGCGTCCCCCAGACCCCCACCGCCACCGGTTGCTTCCGGGGCAAAACACCCAACCGGCCAACCCCCCCTTTGGCCTTGGCTTCGCTGCGATCCGCTCCGGCTTTGCGCTGGGGGGTCGATCATCGAGTACACGGGGACGACGGGGACGGCCGGCCGGCCGGCTCGTGGTGTTTGGTGTGGGCGAAGGAGGCCATGGAGGAGTCGTGGTTGCTAAATCGGGGGCGCACGTGGTGAGGCGATGGGGCGCTCATCCCCTGCGTGTCAGGCCCGGAGGAGAAACCGCACATGCCACGGTCCATTAAATTTGTCTCTCATCGTATCATCGATCTACTACTACTGAGTACGTACAACAAAAGACGCTAGCTGTGTCTGCTTAGGAGTGGCGCAGGCATAAAATAGGAATTGACGTAGTAGGAGTGCATCATATTGTGAGCATAGTCAATCTTGTCGGCGGTGTCGATCAGCTTTGGGTGCTTTTCATGTAGACCCATCTTCTTCTTCTTTTTTGAAGCGTATTGTAATATTACTTTCATCCTTAAATATATGACTTTTACGACAAATTAATTTATTTTTCAACAAATTAGTTTGTCCTAAATGATATATATTTAAGAACAGAGGAAGTAATTCACACGTCAGACGCGGATGCCTTTTGTGGTAAGGATTGCATATTCAGTAATCTGCACAAAGCTTTTGAAAATAAAAGTCCCGTCTGCCGTCTGCGTGCACGGTACGCTTAGCAACTTGCTAGTTGTAGTAGAAAGACAAAAGAGAAGTGCTTCACGTACAAACACAAAAAGGCACTCCATGTATTAACACGCGCAGCATCGGTTCAACATACAGTATGCATATATGCACACACACATGAAGACTTCTTGGAGTTTATGTTTCGGGGAGCGTAATCTTAGAAAGTATTTTTGCCCCCTCATCATATATTAGTCATATCTCGTACGTACTGAAATTAGCTGGGCTCTGTGTGTGGACCGTGGGGAATTTATTACTGAACGGTAGCTGATGGAACTTCAGTCAGCTGTACTTTGATCTCCTTTTCAGGATTCCAAATTCTAGCACTTTGAAACATAAGCCCTGTTTAGGAGCCCAACTTCCCCCAAAATACACTATGCAAAAAGAAGATTCTCATCACTGGTACAGTGCACTAGTGTATGTACTGATGTGTTTGGAACGAACGAAGCACTGCGTACATTGCTCTTTTCTTGGTGTAACAAGGGCGTATACGCGTTTCCAAGGTCAGAATTAATTCGTGCTAGTCCACACGGTTGTTTCGTACTTGTGCATTGACCGACACGTAGTACGCTGAAATCTCATTCAACCACCATATATCTGCATGCGTGCATGTGAATGAACGACGACTGGCCGGCATCCAGGCGTGCGCCATACGTGCATGCATTTGATGTGTACGCCGGCCTATTACGACGTAGAGGCGACTGGCTATGTCGCATGCAAATCAAGTGGATCATCCATCGATATGAAAGTCCAAGTTGCAGCTCAAAGTAGCAACTTTGTATCCATATCCTTGAATTAAGTCTTTAATGTCTTGCTTGAGGCGAGCAAGAGGTTAGCTTAGTGGAGTTTGTTGAGTGAAATTCACCATTTCCAACCCTCAATATTCTCACATAAATGGGGCATATGCATTATTTAGTAACATTTAGGTTTGAATAATGTAGTTCCACTTATCCTTGGAGATTATTTATATGTAGGTGATTTACCCTTAAAAGAGATGGAAACTCACTTCTATGAAGAAACCATGTCGAGGTGGGCGTGATGAGCTTAAAGACCTATTAGATGGTGTCCAACTATCAAATTCATGTGACTCAGTTAAATGGGTGTTGAAGAAATATGGAGTTTATACAACTGCATCCCTTTACAGGAAACTTACCTTCACAAGCTTCTCTAATAGATGGTTGATGTGTGCCAGGCAAACTAAAATCCCTTTAAAAATTAGAATTTTCTTATGGTAAGTCATTAATGATAAGATACAATCTGCTGACCAGTTGAAAAAGCGAAACTGGCCTGGCCCAATCGAATGCAAGCTGTGTGGGCAACCAAAGTCCTCATCTCACATTATTTTTCAGTGTGCAGTAGATAATTTCTGTTGGTGTGTCTGTCGAGATGTACTAGAGTGGCCTTATACTCCCTCGTGCCCTGAGGACCTCCGTGTTCTTTGTAGAGAGTTATCAAATAAGCAGGCCAGGAGGATTGTGTTCCTTTTTGGCTGCGTTGCGTGGAGTCTTTGGCTGATACGCAATGAACTTGTCTTTCACAACATTGTGGTGACATCGCCTAATGTCGGAATATATCGTGCTACATCATTTTTGCAGAAATGGAAGATATTGAGCAAAGGGACGGATCAACTGTGGATCGGCTCGGTGATACAAAAGCTGAAGCTAGCTTCGACTGTCATCATTAGCACATGAAAATTAAGCGGGGGAACAACACAAGCCTCTAGCTTTTAGCCCTCTCTTCTTCATGGTGCTGGAACCTAGCTAGCTAGCTTCCTTTTGATTTGCATATCTCTGTAATAAGCTAGTTGGAGTTAGTTCATCGTGCACTTTAAATTTCTTTGTCCTTGTTCCTGAACTGGTTGGTGCTTTCTAGAGTGAGGGGTTAGAGTTAGCTTTTCCCAAGTCGTGTATGAGTGTCTGTTACTTTGTAAAACAGGTATCCCCAGTCTTATTTTAGCTTTAATCAAGCAGAGTTTTTGAGCTTTTAAAAAAATATAGAAGAAAAAACTGCACTAGAGAATAATTCGGTACAAAGTTAGAACTAGCTTGTGTCATGCGCGCCGCCTGATAAAGCTTAATTTTGCTGTCAGATAGATGACGAAAGTTCAGAAAAGGATGAAAGCTCTACTTATATATATCAGGCGAGATCGTGCATGCGCGCATTCCATCGTTTCGAATGAATCATCAAGCTGGAAAAGGAGAGGAATTAAAGCAGGAAATAAAGCAGCACGCAACTCATCACATGTATATATATGGCCGGAAACGTACCCAAACCATAGGAAGAGCACACACGCGTCCGTCGTGACCTGCCGAGTTTAGAGCTAGCTATAAGCAGCTAGCTGGCCAAAAGGAACATAATCATCATTCTTAACGTGAAATTTCCAGTGACGACGAAAGTCATGCACGTTTTTGGGTTGACAACAATACGCGTAGAGAGTTTGGCAATAAACCAAACGCATGCATTCATCGCTGGGCGCACACTTCTCTTATTGGCCTTCGATTCTTCGGCTGACAGACCTTGACACGTACGCAAGCATGCATGCACTGACGACGATGCACATCCTTCTTATGTCCGTCGTCGTATGGTATGGCCCGCGGCCCTCTGTGAATGAGGCCGGCCCCCGTTTTCTTTTTCCTACGCCATGCATCAATAATTTCCTCTGATGGCGACCTCGGCCTAGCTCGTCATGCATGCATCCCAATTGCCAAGTGGCCGGCCGGGTTAATTCCAGTCAGATACATACGGATACAGTCAACAGTATACAATATAACAGAAAATGGTAGTATTAATAGTTTGCTAGCAACCCGGAGTTGGAAATTTTGTATAAAATATGTGAGGACCCTGAAGCATTATGGTATGCCTTACGTTTTTTTTAATACACAAAGAATGGTACGTACACAGAAAGAAAAGAGAAACGTGCTATGCGTTCGAGATCTGTAGAAATACTATGTAAATGGGCTGAGCTAGTTATATCAATTCAGCCCACGTGTTGTACACGATTGCCACTTTTGGGCCGATAAACCAACCCACACTGGCCGGCGTCGGCCGGCGGCCCACAGAGCTGCTCTTCTTCGAAATTTTTTTTATATTTTTTTTCTTTGATTTTCCAAAATAAATCGAAAACCAAAATTTCGAGAAATATATCTGCCGCCGTGTCGCACGGCGGCAGCATCCCTCGCCGCCTTGCCCCACGGCGCAAGTCCCCGCCGTGCAGTACGACGCCAGAACTCGCCAGCCACGGCCACGGCAGCCCCCGCGGCCGTGCCACGCGGTAAGGCCATTTTATTTTTTTATTTTTATTTTTAAAACACTTTTAACCTTTTTAAAAAACAACAAACTGATAAGTGTAAGCATAATCACAAGATCATATCATAATTAACGAGTAGATGCAAATAGTTTATACAAAATCATGGTAAAGTACTACTACATCTAAATGCGTGCCTCTTCTACTAATAGCTCTAGCGCCACCAGTGTGGTCCCGGTCGTCAGATGTCGGTCGTGCCCGACCACCCGGTCCGAATCGGGTCGGGAGACGGTGTCGCCATGGCGGCCTGCGACGAGCCTGCAGCATCCGGTGTCGCTCCGCCGGCCGGTGTCGCTCCGCCCAGTGGTCGTGGTTACCGAGTCCCAACCGGTGCTCGTGTCAATCGTGGACGGGCCAACCTCCTTGGCTGCTGCGGGCATCCAAGGTCGCGAGAATGTCGTGCTCATCTCATCCCGTGCCACCGGTCCCTCGGTGGTCGTCGGCCAGCAGAACATAGGCGGGAGTGGGACGAGGAAGGAATATCTGCCATAGAATCGAAAGGCGGTGCGAAACCTCTGGCGGAAAGATCGGCTCTAGGTGCGCCATCTCCTATGCCGAGGCCTCCGTCGGAAAGAGCGATGCGCCTGTATGATTAGAATATAGTATAACCACAAACACACAATAATTGCGTGCATTAGTTGAAAATAAGTCCACCGAAAGTACTGCGCCGGGGAACAAACGGCCGCACGTAGGTGTGCGGCCTGCGCATGGTGCTGCCGTCTTGCCGGGCGAGAAGCCGCCGCAAAGGTGGAAGGCGCTCGCGAAACCGGCTTGTCGAGGCGAGCTCGAGGACGACGCGGGTGGCGCGGAAGGAGAGGAATCTGCGGCCCCGGCGTAGTTCACGACGGCGAGTACCTCGTGGCACATGGAGGATCTGTCGACGTGCGCTAGTGCCGGTGAGGCCCCCGTGTAAAACATCGCCTCCCTCGCGAACGCCGCGAGCCGCACGATCTCAAGCACGTCGTCGCTCACAAAATTAGTAACACATGTTATAATGAAAAGTCATATGAATGTAATATGTTTGCAGCATCGTAGCTTACCGTGGTTTCGGCGTCGGTCTCGGCGCCCAGTCGTGGTGTCCGGCGGGATCTGCCGTGGTCCGGACCGGTGGCGGTGGCGGGTAGCAGCACGACGTCACGTCACCGCCCGTCCCCTGGAGGTACCATCAAGGTACGCTACCCACCGCCGCCATGGCGTGCGGTGACGACGTTCTCCTCGCGCGCCGCGGACGCCCACTCGTCAAGCATAGATGAAACATAAAATTATTGGCAATCGACTATTTGTAACGAAAATAATTATAAGCGACAAATGGTAGCTCACACGTCAGGCGGCGCGTGGCGCTGGTACACGGGCGACTCTGGAAGAGGCGAGCGCCTCATCACCGGTGGACGGCGTACTCCTCGGCGTGAGCGTCGAACCCGTCGTCGTGGCGTCATCCATGCGCTGGTCTCGAGCACAGGGCGAGAGCCCGTGGTGCGCGGCGGCGACCATGGCGAGGCGTCTGGCGTCCACCGGACACGGGCATCGACCATCCGGTCGATCGACTCTGAAGTCCTTGCGCCCTTCGCGCTCCCAACCCAAACGTCTGCAAAAACATGAAAAAGTTAATTGAATCGAACTAAAGAACTCATAGCGAAGAAAAGCGATAAGGGAGGTCATTACCTTCCGGAGGCACCCTGAGAACCCATGGTGGGAGGTCCGGTCGGCGTCTTGCGGCGTCGTACTCGAGAGGTCGGCCTTGGGCCCGATGTCGAACCGCTCGTGGATCCACATCTGCGGCGGGAGAGGGCACCCGTGAGGATCCTCCTTCCTACTCGCCTCGGCCGACCCGCTGAACCTGACCTCACAGTAGGTAGCGAGCAGCGCTGCCCGGTGATCTGGGGCATCTCGTCGAGGGGGTCGGCGATCCCTCGAGCCAGGAGGGAGGCGGTACCTCGACAGAGTCTCCGTGACTCGCTCAGAACATCACCCACGACGGCAGGCGGGTAGACCTCCAAAAACACGGCGTCGGGTCGTCGGCCTCGTCCGCCATGTAGTCAGCCTGCACACACACAAAGGTCCATCGTCACATTCATTTAAAATGCATACAAGCGTTGAAAATAAGAGTTAGAATCACGTCGCTAAAGCTGCGGATCCAAGTCCGGTGGGTGTCGGCGAAGAACGCGTCTGGCGGCGCGCGCGATCGTTCAGAGGCGTTATGACCGAGGAAGTCGGCGTGCCACGTCGCGGGAATGTCGATCGCCCATCGCCTCGCCGGCACTGGCGATCCTCCCAACATCGCGGCGTCCTCGGTGGCGTCATCTCGCCGGCGGGAAGTGGACGATGTGTGTCTCTGGTCGCCCGGTCCATGACGCGGCGATCGGTGGTGTCGTGGCTAAACCGCGTCAACCGCTCACGCGGGAACCTCGGCTCGTAACTTGTGCCCTCGACCCCGCGCAAAGGAGAAGTCTGCGCGTACGTGGCCTAAAAAACAAAATTAATTTACTTAACGCAATTACTATTGTAAAAGCGAAATAAATAATAATTATGAATTACGTGCTTGGAATCCACCGTGGTGTATCGGCATCAAGCGTGCGGGTGGTCCGCGTATGTTCTTGTGACACGTCAAAGCGGTTGAACACGTCTGGCGGTGGTCTCCGCCTCGTCGAACAACTCCTATACGTGCTCCAGCGGTGCGACCATAGCGCAAAAAAATAACATAATTTAATCAATTAGTCGATTATACTAATTAAAACGAATTATGTGAATTTAAACCATTTTCTATGAATTTTATATCAATTTAATCTAATTATGTGAATTATAACCATTTTCTAGAATTTTAAATGAATTAAAACGAATTATGTGAATTTAAACTATTTTCTACAAATTTTATATCAATTTAATCTAATTATGTGAATTATAACCATTTTCAAGGAATTTTAAATGAATTACAACGAATTATGTGAATTTCAACTATTTTCTCAATTTTATATCAATTTAATCTAATTATGTGAATTATAACCATTTTCAAGGAATTTTAAATGAATTACAACGAATTATGTGAATTTCAACTATTTTCTACGAATTTTATATCAATTTAATCTAATTATGTGAATTATAACCATTTTCTAGAAGTTTAAAACCAATTTAAACAAATTATATTAATAATAATTTTTAATACTTTTATATTAATATAATCTAATTATTTAAATTATAACTATTTCTAAAATTTTTGAAATTTCTAAACTAAACTAAACTAAGTTAACTAAACTAACTAAACTAAGTTAACTAAACTAACTAACTAACTAAACTAACTACACTAACTAAACTAAACTAAATTTAGAAACATACCTCAGTCAAAAGTGCTCCGAAGGGTTGAAAGCCGAAGATTTAGAGGAGAGAGGGATGGAGGGGTCGGTGGGGTGACGCCATCAGTGGTGACGCCGAGATCCCCGCCGCCATGGGGCACGGCCGCTAGGGCTCACGCCTTGAGCCACACGCCGCACTGGCGCGGGGTTGGCCAGAATCTGGTTCATCCATTTATTTTTTCGAAAATCAAAGAAAAAAATATATAAAAAAAATTCCTCTTCTTCCAAAGTTCTCCACGTCAGGGTTTTTCTTACCGTGCCTAGCCAAATGTTGTTTCACTCTAGTTGGATCACCTCCTCCTTTCACTGTATTACAATAGTTGCATCGTCATCCGGGGTAAAGATTTTCACAGTGTTCCCATACAACATCTTTATCTCTGTCTGACATTGTGTATCTGCAAAAATGCACAACATAAACACATTGTCGTCGGGGGCTGGGGCGGCGGGTGAGGGAGCAGTTTATTCTCGTCATGCATCATCGTCTATTCAACGTCCTGAGTGAACTGTTTCAAAACCACACCAGTTCTTTCGGCTTTTGTTATCTCATCTCACCATCAGTGAAAAACTACGCCAAATAAACTACTCCCCGTCCCCCGCGTCGCTCCTCTGGGCGACTCAGTGAGCCGAGTCCCCGCGCCGCCCCTCCGCGCCGCCTCGCCACACCGAGCGATCACGGAGGTCCGCGGCGCAAGAAAAGCGGCGGCGGGCCCCACCTCCTCCTTTTCCCTCGCTCGTCTCTCGGCTCCACACCATTGGCGTGGTGGTTGACCCCGGCCGGCCTTGTCCGGATCCGCCCTGGGTGGCCGGATCCGCCTGGGGTCCGGATTCGCCCCTAGGGCCTCGCGAGCCGGCGGCGCGCCGGCGACGGCGTGGGAGCCCGGGCCTGACGGCTCTACCGACGCCCCATGTCTCTTCGGCCGACTATGCGCGCGCGGCGGTCGCGAGGTCGCCGCTTTGTCGGCATGGTGGTCGGGCGCTGGATCCGCCGCCAGCGGCCGATCCGTGCCCTGGTCCCGATCTGCGCGCCCGGCTTTGCTGGACGTCGACGGCGGCGGTGGCGCGGCGGACGGCGCGGGTGTGGGAGTCGGGGCGTGTCGCCCGTTCCCTCGCTTCTCTCCCCGTTCTTCCGCTGGGCTGCGCGCGCAACGTGGGGCTCTGGAGCTCGTGGCCCCGCCATGGTGGCGGGGCTCGGTGGTCTTGGTCGCGCCGGACGCCATGGGGTGTTGCGGGGCACGCCCGAACACCTCTCCGGTGGTGCTTTGCCGCTGCGTTGCCGCCGACGCTGTCGCGGCTTGCACGGACGGGCCGTGGTTTGTGCAGCTTGCTGTGGTTACTCTAGGCGAAAGCCTTGGCGACGGCGCCCTCGGGCGTCGTTCTCCCCGTTGGGGGCGTCTCTGTGGAGTCACTGTACTCGCTGCATGATCCCTGTCCCCGGTGGTCTGCCTGGTGGTGCCGGCCGTGTCTCGGTTCCGCGCCTCGAGGACTTTGCGGGGGTAACCCTTCCCACCTCGGGACAACGTCAGTGGCGCCTCCGGCGTCATGCCCTTCCTGGAGGTGACGTTGAGCGTCCTCGGCGGCGACGGGTGGGTCCTCGCCTTGTGTGCTTGTGTGTGGTCTTTGTGCTTCCTTTTCTTTGTATTATAAAAAAAAAAGAGTAGGCAGTAGAATCTCCTTGAACGGGGGAGAAGAGAGGGTTTGCGTGTGGTGGCTCGTGTCGACGGCGGGTTAGAGTTGTGGAGACCCGGATCGATGTCCCAATCCGACTGGACCGATCCTTTACAGTTGTTTGAGTTGATCGTGTCGATGTCCCAATCCGACTGATGAGTTGTTGAGTTGAGCGGTGCGTGTTGAGGTCCCAATCCGACCGATGAGTTGTTGAGTTGTATGGTCTGCGGACCGGAGTCGTTTGGGGTCCTCTGCTCCCCTAGTTGTGTGGTCGATCGACCAGAGTTGTATGATTTTCGGGTCCGGTTTCCCTTATAAATTGGGTCAACTCTCTTCTTCTAATAAAAATTCGAGAAAGCACAAGCTTTCACCATCCGTTCAAAACAAATAAAAAATAAAAAAAATCTTTCGGCTTTTGTTAAAGTCCAAACCCAAACGTGGTGGTCAAGTTAATCAAGCACGAACCCAAAGATTAGTAATCTGGCCCAGTCCATCCAATAAAGCCCATAATGAAGCAATAGTACATCACCCTACTATTGCAGATGCCGATCATGAACTGCTTGCTCATAAACAGAAGGACCCTTCTCTCCTGTTCACCATTTCACAACTTGATAACTTGGCATGTGCAAGACCACCACCACCAGCATGGATCAGAGATCTCGAAGCCAAGAGATGAGCAGACCAGCCATGCCTTTGTGATGTCAAGATCGAAGTTCATGCCCAGGCTTTTGGAGTTCCATGTCCCAGCCTCCCTGTAGCTCTAGCCCCCCAGGCCAGAGGCAAAGGCGAACAGCACAAGGGCCCATGCGTGAACAGCTGCCTGTGGACCGTCCCCTTCTTTCCCTGATCAAAGTGGTCGAATGCCTCATCGACACCGGGCGTGCCTGCAGCATGCCCCGGCCACCCTCTGCATCGACCGATCCGGCCGGCGCTGCGCTTTGTGAGGAGAGGGGCCGACGGCTACAAAGACGCATGTTCCGTGGCGCTTTTGCTAGCCGGGTAACTTTTATGCCGGTCTCTGTGAAAATGTGGAATGTGTGTGTGGCTGTGTCACTGTGTTGTGTGCTCTTTTGAACACTGCTTGAGCATGATTGTGCACGTAGATCATATGTGTATATGGGTAGGTCTGAAATGTGCTTTTCGGTTTTTGACCAGATTGCTGTTTGCTTGTCATGATACCTAGTTTGATAAAATGGAGTGTTTGTCCACGGGTTTTCCTATCCATTGGTTGGTTTATTTGGGCTTTTCATCTCCAGCAGGAACGCATACTGCAGCAACACACAATTTTATCTCTCTTTTTTCCCCTCTCTCGATCTATCCGATGAGTGTGGCTGCTTTAAGGAACATTCTGATGTCAAGAAAGAAGCTCTTGATCGATGTGCTTTACTGGAGAAGAGAAAGAAAACGACACAAATGCGAGGAGAAAACGAGGCAGCATGCCGATGTCTGATGGTAGCAGGGAGTCTGTTTGATCGAGTTTGACCTCCTCCTGCATTCCCAATCGATTTCTCTGGTGAACGTCGGAGCTCATGGCTAATTTTTTGAAACGCGAGAATAGAAATACAACCAATATTAATCCTTGTCCCTTCTTGCAAATTTGCAATGCGTGAATAATACGGACTCGTACTCCGTTCTTCAAATTACTTGTACAATGAAGGGAGATGGGTGAAACCAAAATAAAGAAGCCTGCGAGTGTGTAGCATGCATCATGCCATCAGGTTTAGCAGTAAAGAAGGTGTTAGAGTGGCGCAGCGGAATCCGGCCCGACCCGCTATACTCACGAGCGGCGCCTCACCCTGGTCCACCGGAGCCCACAACAGCGCTCGCTAACTCAACCAAAAGATTAGCACGATGGGTGAGGACTACACCTATAAGTTGTGCTCCCCCACCATCAATTTCCGATGTGGGACTAAACCCAACAATCTCCCCCGTCACACATTGGGCCCAACTCTTCCATCACAACCATGTGTGATCTCCGAAGGCGTTATCAGGGCCCCGAGTCCAACTCTCCAGTCACAACCATCCGTGTGACCCGGAGATATTTTCCCAGGTTTTTCCGACCTTCGGCTCTGATACCACTTGTAAGAAATTAGCATCCCGCGGCGAGCCGCCACAATCTCCAGCGGCGGGCGGCGATTAGATCTACCAAGGCGAACTTGCACGATCCACGGGCGACAGCGGAGACACGATCTTTGTTAACGAGGTTCAGAAACCTACATCCCGGGGCATGACTACGGGCGCTCCTCCCAACCGCAACACCGGCGCTTTAGGATCCGGCATCGTCGTCGCCTTCCCTGCGAGCACTGCCGCTATGTCGTCATGGTTACAACAACGTCCCCTCTCATATTTATGAGGAGGCTCGGGTTCTGATATGACACGGACTCTACTCTATACTGCTAATACAACTCAAGTCCCATCGTAATGAACTGTACAAATATTCGACACAATATCTAACAGAAGGACATGTCAGTAATTAAGAAATTATTATCCTCGCCCTGGCTCCTGACCCATCCTCATGATGATCCCTAACGGCACGAGCACGATAGCCTTGGCACAAGGCACGAGTGGAATGTTACGGTTTTGCAAGGCATGATGAGGTCACACGCTGCTCACGGAACGGAACGCATGGGAGTCTCTGGCTGCCCTGGTGATTTGTTTAACAGGGCCAGCAAGCAGGCAAGTTAGGTTACTGGAACCAATGCGCTTTTGGGGAAAGTTCAGCACTGAATTTAAGTGGCTATGCTTAGCTCCTGGATTGCTGCCAAGCATGCTTCGCTACCATCATCATCCCTGCCATTACGGTATCTGATGCGTACTATTGCTCTGGATTTCTCAATGGCATCCTGACTCACTGCTTATCTGGTGTTTTCACATTTTTATCTAGTACTTATACTTAAAAAAAGATGCAGCCCGTATTACAAAACTTGTTGGCCACTAAAGGAAAAACTAAAAAGATCCTAAAATTGTTGGCGACGACTGATACAAAACTATCGAAAAATTTAGCATATCTTTGTATTTGCAAATTGCAATGGTATACTGGTATGGTACCAACAACGCAGGCTATGAGAGCATGTAGATCGACTGCATCAACACGTAAGTGTATTACTCCCTCTGTTCTTTTTTATTTGACGTCGGTTAGCTCATTTTTGAGTTGGCCGGCGTCATATAAATGAGAACGGAGGTAGTATATGTGGACTCTTTTACGGTACATCGTACCATTCTATACTACTATTTGAAAAAGACTAGTATGAAAGCATCAGACGATTGAGATAATTATATATCACTGAAATTTGCACTTGTGGTATGTATGTGGTATACATGAATGGTATAGAAGTATTATTAGAAAATTTATCTCGATGGAAAAGTAGAAAACACCGTGCGTGAAAAACGACGTTCATGAGAAGAAGAAAAATTACATACCGAAAATAAATATATTTTTTATAATTACAAATTTACACATTCCTAAAAAGGACTTGTACCTTATACCACCACTAGGTGGTGGTATGTTAGATTTTTTATTTTAACCCTTTTTAATCTAAAATTTTAAAAATAATTCCTCACAAATTAAAATTCCAAGAACTATCTCTTTTGGTCGCGTCAAGCTCCGTGGCGCGACTAATACTTGAGTCATGTCACATGCTGTGGCGCGACTAATGTATCTGTAGTATTGAAAAAGTCACACCTTACGTACCAGACTGTGAGTCGCGCACGGACTAGCGTGACTCCCGTACGAGTCACGCCAAGTGACTCCGCTTTCATTTAGCTGTGTTTCTTTTTTCTTTTAATTAGTAAATGGACTCTTAAATTTGTGAAACTTGAGATGTAAGATCTATAGAGTGCATACGTTCCATTTTAACTATTTGCACTCCAAACCATGGTGTATAAAATGAGAAATCTAATTTCGAAATAGCCTAAGTATTGTTGGATCAACACATCAAATTTGCTAAGTCCGAAAATAAAGTCAACTAGTCAACTTTAGACCTACTTTTTGAGAAATTTTACATTGATACTACAGACATTTTTTTACTACAATTGATTTTGGATGTTCATAGAGAATTTTGGATAAGTTATTTGTCAAAAAAGTAAAGAATTCATAGTTTAAGAGAGGCTTAAAGTTGGAAAGTTGTGTTGTTTTACAAGTGTAGAAAAACAGCACAACTTTCCAACTTTAAGTCTTCCTTAAATTATGAATTCTTTGTTTTTCCTTAAATAGATTTCTCATTTTATACACCATGGTTTAGAGTGCAAATAGTTAAAATGGAACGTACACACTCTATAGATCATACACCTCGAATTTCACAAATTTTGGAGTTCATTTGCTAATTAAAATAATAAATGAAACACAACTAAATGAGAGCTGGAACTCCCAGTTTCACCAAGTGACTTAGTCACGCCACGATTAGTGGCGTGACTCCTTCGTGAGTCACACCAGGTCGTCTTGCGCGACTCCGTCTGCCATGTCAGTTGCGACTTTTTTCCAATGCCACCGTGTACATTAGTCGCGCCACTTAATGTGACGTGACTCAATTATTAGTCGCGCCATGGAGCTTGGCGCGACCAAAAGGGTAGTTCTTGAAAATATAGTTTGAGGTGGGTTATTTTTAAAATTTTAGTTTAAAAAAGGTTAAAATAAAAAAAATCTTGGGTACACCGTAAACGAGTCCTATGTGATCCTAACTTATTGTCAAGTGACAATTGGAGTGCTGGCATCACAAATTGAATCAAGCCGGTGCATTATTACCTGATTTTATTGAAGTCACTGCATTTCCAGTAACCAATCAACGATCCTGATTCTAGACTTCTACTGTATCGTCGTATAGCTGTGTGCAAGTTTGTGCGCGATGAACGGCGCAATGATGCGCACTGAATTCATGATCGAGCGAGGCGCAGCTAGTAGCACGTAGTACTAGTAAAAAAGCGAGGGAGCCTTTCGTGCCCGGCTATTACGTCCCAAAGTGATCGTCACTTGTTTCCTCGCAAAGATCGAGCTGTTACGGCGAAAGGAGGGACATGGATGCATGACAGCGGCTTTCTCCCCTTTCCACAAACTTTCTGCCGTTTTGCTCCTTTTGATCCCTTCTTTAAGCTTGTCAACCTTCCATTTTCCTTTTTCCACAGTTTTTTTTCCCAGTCAAAGCTTGTCGCCATGACGCCATGATGGATCCCCTCTACAGAGAGTAGCTGTAGTGGATAATGCTAGTGAAGCATCGAGGTGATTAACATGCATGCTTCATGCTTCTTCATCGTCACTTCAAGCAAAATACTCTCAGTTTTTCTTCATAATAAATGTGTACATAGTTCTACGGTTGTTACAAATCATTTTATCATCAACAAATACTTTATTTCTAGACGATGTGGTTAAGTACTGTAGAATAATTTGTTGAGAAGATGAACTAGAGAGAGAGGAACTTTGAGGAAGCCAAGCGACACGGTAACAGGAGAATCTTACTCTGGCCCAGGAAGACCGGGCCCATGGGCCGCTGAATAGATACCGTGTGGGCCCAGCGGGCCCCGCCACCTGGGCCCGGCTGCTCCTCCCTCCCGCGGCAGCGCGTGCTCGGCTGTCGGCCGCCTCGCCCTCCGTTCTTCCACCCCGTTCCCCACGCTCCCCACAGGTTGAAAAGACCATTTCTAACCCTACACTACTCTGCTGTTCCAGAAGTGAACTGACATAAGCAAAGGTTTTGCATCTGTTAAGCTATAGTTTTACGCATCTGTTAAGCTGTAGTATTATATAGTTACCTTTGCCTGTAACTTTCTGCAGGCACATACATACGGTGGCCGTCGCACTAGCTAGGTACTAACAAATCAGTTGCAAAAAAGTACTGAAGAGCCTGCGGCTTGCTAGGAAATTGGAGGAGTGATCACTACTCAATACACTCATCTAGGGCACGGTATTAATTGTTTACTTTGCTTCACAGACTCTAACATGGTGCTGCCCTTTCAGCTCATCTTTTCTTGGAACCGCACTTGGCCATGGCAACCTCCTCTAGGCACCCTGCGTGACTGGAGTGTGAGCGACATGATGCCCTGGTACGTGGCTTCAAATGGGAAAAAGGCACTTTCTGCATTGCATGCCGTGTGTTAGTCCTTTTTAACACACAATTTGTCTGGTTCAGCAACCTTTTTCTTCTGCTAACACACTAGATTACTAGTAGCAGACTCTAAAAAGAACACTAGATCACAAGCCTTGCTAGTGCAATTAGGGTAGCAGGAGTGTTTGTACCTCATGTTTGAGGGAGGAACAAGAGGAGCGGCAATGGCTGGGACGCCTGGACCATTTGGCCTGCCCGGCCGGGCCCCCATGGAGCACTGACCGGAGAGTCTCCCAGTCCTTGGCCCGAATCATGCACGATAATGAGCACTGGATGGTCCGTGGCGAATTTGTACACCACCACCAAGTATCTGTTTCTTGCACCATCATGGCCTTCTTACACTAAAAGCGGTCAAATTACAGTCAACCGGCGTGCACTGAGGAGAAGATCTCGATCGCTTGGCTAGCTAATGCTGCATTTCATGCCCTGGCCCCCATGTGTCTGATTAACACATAACATCCATTGATCTGGATTTGACGCATTTACAGCTTCAAGTGGAAAGAACACGGCGGTAAAATTCTCTTGTTCTATCACGCTTGGATCGTAAAATGGTATATACCGGAGCATCCCCTGCTGTACATGCCAAACCCTAACATCGCAATGAAAAACAGGTGCGACGGTAGGGAAAAGGACTGTCCTGTATAAATGATTTAAAGCTGTTGTTGACGCCTTGTTGTATACTGACGTATTGAAAGAATAGAGGTCCACTGACGTATTGCTGTCGTCCAAAAGCTTATCCTCACCGTACATTCGTCTCCAAAAGCTTGCATTCATCACGCTTTTTACCACACACTCTTTCACAGTAATTTTCTATTACGCCCGAATGATTACGCAAATGCAGTGTAATTTAGGTGGTGGCCCATTTCTTTAATCCGTCGCTTGTTTCCCTCTTGTTCCTGGACCTCTCTCTGCAAGAACAGGGGGCCACAGCGATGTAGGAGTATGCTTTTATCGTTCGGCATGCCTATAGTTAAAAATACGGCCACTGTGAAAGGAATCTTACATCATTCGTGTCTTGTCCCCCGCTGCTTTTTTTTTCTTCAGACTTCAGAGAGAGGGAGGAGCTAGCTGCATGCTCTGTTTGCGGAGTGGAGATGGATGTGTATAAAAGGGAAAGCCTCTGGCCTTTGGAGCCATACAATGATCAGGAACTGAGAGTGGCAAGAGCCAACGAGTAGTTAGAGCTCAGTAGGATACAGTTCGTGAGTCACTTCTCTGACATCAAGCAGCTACACTAGGTGAGGAATGCGCTCCTCCTTCCTTTTGGTTCCTCTCTGATTTGCTCATCAATTTTCAATACTCTGTTCAATCATTTTTAAGCTTAGGAGTTGAGCTCGGCATGATTTTTATACCTTTTCAGTCTTAACTAGCCTTCTCATTTATAGTAAGAAAATTTTGGATCAAGACATTCAGATGACAATCACACCTCTTTCAGACTTCTATTTTCAGAAAACCATCAGACAGATTTTGGGCTTACACTGCCGTTCAGTTTTTCCTTCTTTCCTCCACATGAAGTGCTGCATTCTTTGATTCCAGTTTAGAGGCCTCCCTTTTTACAGTTGCATAGTACTCACTTCTTGTTTGAATTCACTTCAGGTCGGAAGAGAGCTAAGAGTTGAAGAACAAAATTCCACAATGCCCATGGAGCAAGTATTCAGGCACTGCGACAAAGACACGCTGAAACTGGCCATGCTGAAGCATGAAGAAACTTTCAGACAGCAAGTAAGCTCAAAGCCTTCGATCACTCCAGTATTCCGATTTGCTTACGAAGCACAATGCACTGATCAGCATATTCTCCCTTGACGTTGCAGGTTAACGAGCTCCATCGCTTATACAGGATCCAGAAGCTTCTGATGCGAGACCTCAAGAGGGAGCTCAAGAGCCAGAGCAACCTGTCGACCTCCCCGAACGGCGGCTTCACCGAGCACGGCAGAGGCGCCCTCGGCATGATGTGCGCCTACGAGCACCGCTACGCCGCCCGCGGCCCCGGCGGCTACGTGGCGGTAGCGACGCCGGCGCCCCGCACGGCGCTCAGCCTCGACGTCGTGGCGCCGGCCGTCGAGTACGTGCGGAGCGCGGAGGAGGAGGACGACGACGAGGCGGAGGAGGAGACCGACGACGACGCGGAGCTGGAGCTCACACTGGCCGTGGGAGGCGGCGGGGCCAAAAAGAGGTACGGCGAGTACCCGTCCGGCGGTGAGAGCCTCTCGTCGTCGTCGACGGAGTCCGACGTGCTCACCGCCGCCGCCTCCGCCGGCCGCGAGTGGCGCCAGGCGCGCGGCACGCCGTTCCGCAAGAGGAGGCCGGCCGCCGGCGGGCTGGACGTGGTGCAGGTGGAGGACGGCGTCGGGATGCAGGCGCCGCCGCCGCTGCTGTTCCACTGGCTCAGCCTCAAGATGGCATGACGGCGACGGGAGGAACCAAAGAAAGAGCCGCATTGTGTTGGTTGCTGCTCCTAGTGTCAGACTATTGACTTGCTACTGTTCTTCAGTTGAATGCTCCGCTGCGTGTTCAGGAGTAGGGACGGATCGAGTCTACTACTAGAAATCAAATAATTGACTAGTCGTTCAGGAGAATGTAGGAGCCACTTTCCAAAACGTATGGAGAATGTAGGGCCTTTTCAGTTTGAGTTATAAGTGTGACTTACTGCAACTACAAGAGCTTCTTCACTTATTTACAGTCAACTATACAAGGCCGCGGGAATGCAAGAGTTCACCAAAAAAAAAAAAAATCGAGCTTTACATGTTGCAATTGCCAGTGTGCTGTTAATGAGTTAATCGAACGCTTGATTCCTTGATCCAGACTTTGTGTCCTACGGACAGTACAGACCGCTTCTGAAATATTGGTGCACGCCAAGTCGACAACTCTTCACATGTTGTCGATAAAAATCGGTTAAGTCTGCAACGCCTCACCCTGACCTTCTCCATCACGGTGCCTCTCGCAAACATCGTCCACCATTCGTCTCTACCACCAATTCCGTCTTTCTTGCCGTTTCGTTTGTGCGTACCTAGACTGTTCCCATTTTTCTAGGTAGAGAAGATGATATCTCATCTCTCATTTGTCGGGACAAATTTTTTTTTTAAAAGGAACAGCAAGAGATTTACCGTAAAATTTATTAGAAGAATGGCGTAAAGAAACACAACGAACAAGAAAAGCAAAACAAAAGATCCAGGGGGTTAATGGGGTGGGAGAAACAACTTGAGCATAAAGCTTATTCCTAGTACCTATTTTCAAGAATCAAATCAGTCTTTCCCCTGATCTCTAGGAACAAGCCTGTACTCTGAACCTTGTGCAATGAAAATGTTCAGACCGGTTTCTTACCGTCGTAAGACCGTCTCCAGCAGTGTCTTCACTTGAGTCTGCATCTTCAAACTGCAGAACCGAACCGAACTGTAGAGGCTCCAGCAATAGCTGCATCGCGTTTTGCAGTTTGCAGCTCGTGTCCGTCCGTGCTCCATATTCGGGATTCTCTCTCCTTTCTTCAAACCAACCGTTCTCCTCCACCCACCTCGCGTCCGTCCTCGCGTCGCTCAGGCGAGCTCCGCCGCCGGCCACCTCGGCGCCCACCTCCTTCCTCCGTTCCTCGGTCCTCCATCCTCACCCCGGCCGAGGGAGTTCATGGAGCCGGGATTGCGCGGTGCCCTTCCTTCCTCCGTCTCTCCCTCGAGTCCGGCCGGGCCGCCGAAGTCCGGTCACGCCGCCTCGTGCTCATCGCCGTGGCCGCCTTTTGCTCCCCCTGCCCGCCCGCTCACCCTCGTCGAGGCCACCGTTCCTCCCTCAGCAGCCGCTTGCTCCCCCGGCCGTTTGCTCCCCGAACCTCCTGCACCCTCCGCACTTCGGGCGCGAGCCTCATCTCCCAGGAAGGCTCAATTCCATGAGTGGCTGCCCGATTCTTCTTGTATTCATTGATTGCTCATGGTTGTATGGTTTGGGTAGATCTAGGGGTATGCGGTGGTCTTGAATGCATTGGAAATTTCAAATTCGATCTTTGTTGCCATCCATGTAAAGATTTGTTGAACCATGTCTTGTTTTTCACTTTGCCACAAAAGTTTTGGACGAGATTGAACCATGCCTTCTTTGCCATGCTGCATGTAAAGTTTCAACGCCCAAAGTTTATATATAAATACAAATAAATGATCGGAACCAAAGTAGTTCAATTTGGAGGATTTCATTCAGATTGGGATGGACATACTCTTGATGTCTTGTAATTTGTAAATGTGTAGGCCGTAGATATGTACAGAAGCAAGATAGAGTCATAGTGTTATATGCCTTCAAAAGCTCGGGAGTTCACCTAGCAATTAATTGACAAATGTACAATTTCAATTCCATTTGAGCATGTGAATCGGTCTGCTTTGGTTCGGACATGAACATATGCATCTCAGTACTTTATGTGAAGGTTAAGCAAATGTGTGTTGGGCTGTTGGCTGTGCTTTATGAACCTCTGTCCTTTATGTGATGAAGACATGTGTGTGATTGCCTATGCATGGAAGGCCTGAACTTGACATGGATAGTTCATGGAAAGAAGACGGATCCGGTGTAGGTTTCACTTACACTCCATGTATTGAAATATTTGATGAACAGAGTCAGGAAACTGAGGTATAATCTGAGGCAATCATCAATTATTCAGTTTTTTTCATTCATGTTTCAATTGCCAACCATGAAGTGTATGTGTGCAGGGATGTTTTCCTACACAATTTGAGAATGGGGCAGCACCAGTTGAGGTTGTCCCACCACAAATTGCTCAGTCTGGGCCATCTCATAGGGTGACCAATGTGAAGAAAGTTCCTAGAAGGGACAAAAAAATTTCAATCAGCGAGGATGAATTGTTGTGCTCTGCCTACATTAATGTCAGCAAGGATCCCATTGCTGGGTGCAACTAGCCAGTGGGGGCGTATTGGGAACGGATTACTCAGTACTACCATGACCACAAGACGATGCCCTCGGCGTAGCAAAGCTAGTTTGATACAGATTGGGAGAAAATTGAGAGGACACATCCAAGTTCTGTGGATTTTATGACAAGATAGAGAGGCTAAATGAGAGTGGGAAAAATGAAGATGATAGGGTATAAACCAACTTTCTAGATTTCTTTGTTACTGTTACAGTTTTACTTCATTTATGTCCTTCCAACACATTTCTCTTTTTATGCAGTTGAAGGATGCATTACAGATGTTCCAAGGCCTAGTGGGTTACTCCTTTCCCTATGCTCCGTTGGTTAATCCTTAGGAAAGAAAAAGTAGAGTGATTGGCTTGCATCTTTGGCGGTGAAAGATAACCAAAGCAAAGGTTACGGTGAAGAGGCGGTAGCCAAAGTTGGCCGATAAGTCTTGAAGAACGGCCAATGGGAGACAGGGGCCAAGAAATTGAAGAGAGCTGCTTAATCCGCTTCCTCAACTGCTTGCCTTGAGGTTCTTCAGAAGATGTCCAATGATAGGTCGGTATTTGAGGAACGTCAGGAGGAGCTCTCAAGGGAACTAGTATCACGTGCAGACCGGAAGTTGGCTGCCCAAGAACGCCTAGTGCTACCCAAGAGCGCCTTTGCAAGAACAAAGGATCATGAGCATCGACATCGACAAAGTTGTACCTTGGCAGCGTGACTACTACTTGAATTTGCAGCAGAAAATAATGCAGAAGCACGCTGGAGGGAGTGGTCCTGCTAACTTGTAGAAGCCATATGTTTGTGTAATAAATTGAGGCAATATGCTTCTGCACTTTTTCCTTACTTGTTTGTTGTGTAAAAATTTGAGACATTTCTGTAGAAGTCTCTGGTTTGTATTAGCTTTGAGACATGTTTGTATCAGATTTGAGAATGTTTGTTTTCAGACAATCTCATTTGTAATGCTGAAATTCAATAAATGTGAGACATGTTTGTTTTTGACAATCTCATTTGTAATGCTGAAATTCAATAAATGTGAAACATGTTGTTGTCATACTGTCCAACAGCAGATGTGCTCCATCAGACACCATACTGTCATTGTCTGAGCGATCCTTGTTCATCTTTGTCCAAACAAGTGACAAAGTTTGATGTTTGAGCCTTGATTATTAATAGTTACTGTCCTTTTTTCTTCCACCAAATTGAACCATGCTAACCTTGACCTTCAAAGTTTAGTTATCATCAACAAAAATAGTTGTCTTTTACAGTAAATCATTCACGAATTAATTGCAAACTCGCAAACAGGTAACTTATGTCAGACAGCCCATACTTAGAAATTTTCTAAGTCTGGCGCCCAGGTTCAACAGAGGTGAGTTCACCTCCTGGAACTTTCCAAAAAATTACATGTATCTAATATCTAGCTCTACAAATGAGTGTATGTTCATAAATATACAAAGAACCCATTTTGCTCTTGTGCTAGCATAGTCCTTAAGAAATTCTCTCATAAATGAATTTGAAAACTATTCGCATATGTTTTCGGACTTATATTTTCAATGCTGAAAGCAAACTGAAATTGAAATAGGTTCAGACATACATATAGGTGGTTCATACATAGCAATAGGTGCTTCAGACATACATATAGGTGCTTGATACATACCTGTAGATGGTCATTACATACATATAGGCTTCGTACATACATAGCTATTGTGATCCCATACCTGCCCACATGCTGCATTAAGTCTTGCTTGATTGGTGATGGCCTGGTTTGCTCTGAATTTGTTGATGCTTCTCTATCGGTTCACGAACATTTGGTACATTTCTATTGCTATCAGCGAGGTTGGATGCCCCTCGTAGTCTTCTATTCTCGGAGGATTCATGTTGCACTCATAGTGTATGCCCATGTTATGAAGGATGACAATGCAATCCATTATGTCTTCTTGACTCCAAAGTCTTCTTTGGACCCTTGCAAATGACATATTGTGCTTGGAGGACACCAAAGGCCCGTTCCACATCTTTTCTATATTCATGATGCTTGCGAGTAAATAATTTTTGATGCCGTGTTTGCGGCCTACTGATATCAGTGATTAGTGTTGCCCATTCGGGGTAAATCCCATCAGCTAGATAGTAACCCATGTTGTACTCTTTGCCATTTACAGTATATGACACTTGAGGTGCATTGCCTGAAGCTAGTGCATCAAACACTGGAGATCGATGTAGCACATTGATATCATTTAGAGACCCCGGGAGCCCAAAAAATGCATGTCATATCCAAAGGTCACTACTAGCGACTGCTTCTAGAATTATTGTTGGTTTCTTGTGATGTCCTCGATATTGGCCATGCAAAGCTACTGGACATTTCTCCCATGACCAGTGCATACAATCAATACTACCTACCATTCCAGGAAATCCACGAGCCTCGGCAATTTACAAAAGTGCAGCGATTTCCTCTTCATTAGATGCCCTCAAGTAACTAGGATCATAGATTTCAACAATTGCCCTAATGAAATGTTTAACTGCCTCTAAAGCTAGACTCGGCTGTCGCAAGTACTCATCTAAAGTATCAGCAGGTCCACCATATGCTAGCATTCTCAATGCAGCTGTTACCTTTTGCAAATGTGAAAAGCCTAGTTGATGGGCAGCATTGTACTTCTGAACAAAATAGTTATCATGTTGCTCCACGACGGTAGCAATGTCCAAAAACATCCTCTTGGTCATTCTGAACCTGAAAATACGGGCACATATGAATGATTAATTTTCACTTCAGCATTTGACAAACCATATATACAACTCATAATTATAGTCATGTACCTACGACGAAAGAAATCATCATCATAAACAGAATTGGGGACAAAATAGTCTTCCATTAAGCGGGCATGACCACTCAGCCTATCTCGAGCAACTACTTGCCTCCCAATCACAGAACCTCTCCTTTGTTTCGATTGTTCTTCCTCCTCAAGTAGTTGAACTACGACAGTGGCTGCTGCAATCTCATCATCATAGTACCTAGCCCTACGCTTGTTAATCGGTTGCCGAAACCAAGACATTGCTACAATCTTCTACAACACAACCAACAAATCAAGAGCAACAATTATTTCCAGTACTCAATATGAAATCTTCAGATCAAGTCCTAACCCTAACCCTACAAAACTAACAACAGAGGTACTAGAATGCGAACCAGAGTCTGGAAACCGGAGGGAGAGGGTTCCAGGCGCGGGCGTTGTTGCACAGGATCCAGTGCCTGGCCGCCGCCGTCTTCTGCCGCGGCTCGATGCCGCCGCGTGCTCGAGGGCAGAAGGATCGATGCGAACGAGTCTGCAAACCGGAGGGAGGGGGTTCAAGGCGCGCAGGAAGTACCTCGCTGCCTGGGTTCAAGACGCGCAGGAAGTACCTCGGTGCCGCCCGTGCTCGAGGCGAAGGATGGCCGCCGGTAGCCCTCGCCCGCGGATCTGTATGACATAGCTATCGGACACACGCGTGCGGTGATGGGGCGGCGGGAGAGAAGCGAGGCCACTTGATTTTGCGATTCCGGCCTGGTCTCTCTCTTTACCGCAAACGGGCCTTTGCAGATTCGTTTTGAGGTACATTGCTGGAGACGGTCTAACCCTTTGAAAGATACAATTCCATTTCCCTAACTGTTCTCAAATTCAATCAGTGTTGCCTTTGTTAGCTCAAATTTTTTCACCCGTTCTAGGATAGTGATACGTTTGGTTTTTCCGTGCCGTCCAGATCATCATCCAACATGGAGAGAAGTGGACAAAATTAGATTCAAAATATGACTGTGATCTAAACATGGCATCTTTTTTTAAATAAAAAATAATCGCCATGGTAGCCTGTTTAGTTGCCAAAATTTTTGGCAAAAATTTTTGGTAATCCCTTCGAAGGTCTATTAGAGGTAAAAAAATGTAGATTAATTACAAAATTAATTACACGAATGGACGGAAAATCGCGAGACGAATCCATTAAACCTAATTAATCCATCATTAGAGATTGTTTACTGTAGGACAATGTTGTCTAATCATAACATAATTAGGCTCGTTAGATTCGTATCGAAAAATTAGGTAGAAGTTATGAAATGAATTTTATCATTAATTCACATTTAATACTCGTCTGAAGATTGATGTGACGAGTAGTTGGGAAAATTTTTGAACTAAACATGGTCGAAAGCGTAAACAGCAACAAAGGTCCGCGAAAGAGAAAACCGCGGGCCCCACGTCAGCGAACAATCGACCTGTCAGCGACGAAAAGCCAGCAGATTCCAGCGGCCGTCCCCCTCCTGACCTCACCTCGTCTATCCCTCCCCTCCTCCGCAAACTTAAATTAAACAACAAAGCCCGACGAGAGATTCGTCTTCCCCCCTTCGAAACCCTAGCCCGTCCCGCCTCGCCGCCGGCGATGGCCGCCGCATGATCGGTGCGCTGCCTTGGAACCGCCTGCCCACCGGCATCGCCAAGCCCGCGGCCGTCGCGGCCGTCGTCGTAGCGGCGCTCGCGTCCTCCTTCCTCGCCGTCCCGCGTCCGCGCGCCGCCTCGGTCGCTGTGGGATCCGGGCTCGTCATGTCGAAGGCGAGGGTTTACACCGACATCAACGTCCAGCGCCCCAAGGAGTACTGGGACTACGAGGCGCTCACCGTTCAATGGGGGTAAGGCGCTTACGTCACGTCCTGAGTCCTGACTCCACTTACGCAGCTTGCACGTTCGCAGTTGAGCTCATGTGATCCGTATGACGTATGTATCTGTATCTCCCTGCGGTTGATTAGGTGGAATCATCGGTACTGGGGAGTTTCTCTTGACTACAGGGC
Source organism: Cenchrus purpureus (assembly GCA_022644695.1). Taxonomy (NCBI): domain Eukaryota; kingdom Viridiplantae; phylum Streptophyta; class Magnoliopsida; order Poales; family Poaceae; genus Cenchrus; species Cenchrus purpureus. The sequence goes on along the minus strand of CP053462.1, from coordinate 111,024,870 downwards.
TTTAGTCGAGCACTCGAGCTGCATGATAATTATCTGGTTTAGCAGGGTACAGCTAAGGCTCTATGAAAATTTAGAAGGGGCAGAAGTTTTTTTTTGTTATTCTAAAAGTAAGGAGTAAAATATAAAAGGCAACAAATGGTGAGGCAATACCACAATAGAGCCCTTATTTTCAATGTTGTAGACTCACAATATCCAACCTTCTCCTAGCTCATTTATCCATTTTTCATAACTTGTATAAGTGGTTCACTCCTTTCTCATCGAGTGTTTAAAGAACCATATGCCAAATTTCATTGGATCTCTATTTCAGTTGTAGGATCAAACTAAAATATTTAATATGTCCTTTGAAAAAGTTGAAATTAGCGTCTATTAAATGTAAATCGGTCCGAGTTTAAGCATTTACTTTTATAATTAAGGCACAACTGAACTTTTCTTCTTATTGAGAATCTGAGTTGAGGATTGCCAGGCATGCTAATTCCAGTAAATTGAAACCCTTGAGGATGTTTCCTAATTTATGCTGCAACACCAAGTATCCATACTGGAAATCATATACCACATGGCACCTAGTGGTAGTTGAGACTTAGTGCAGGACACTTTATTATTTATTGACACCTGAGAAAGCGCACAGTTTTTTTTCTCTTGGTGAACACCTTCTGAAGTGTGTTATCATTTTTTTTCTTCTATATGCTGTTTTCCTAGTGGGTGGTGAGTTTTAACAAGATGTCTTGATAAAAATGCAAATGTAGCTACTTTGTTTGCTGGCTCGTCTCTTCTTTGGAAAGTTATAGAAAAAAGGTGATTGCATTTTCAGTAACTTCACTACAACAATTTTAGTTTAGAATTTGTGTTTTCTATTTCCAAAACAGATCTAAGAATTATCCTTGAACCTTTTGGTTTGCTTATATGTTTTTATCGATATTTCTCAAGCACACCTTTTGCATTTCGATGGAGATAATGCTTTCCTAACCATCATGATATCTTTGACCAGTGAACAAGATGACTATGAAGTTGTTAGAAAAGTTGGAAGAGGTAAATATAGTGAGGTCTTTGAAGGCATCAATGTTAACAATAATGAGAAATGCATCATTAAGATCCTTAAGCCTGTGAAGAAAAAGAAGGTATTAAAGGAATATGTTGGCTGTTCTCCGTAGCATTTCTCTTGCAGTTCCATTTTTATGCTAGGAGCTGGTGCCATAGCATTACTAATAGTCATTTCTTCACTAAAAAAAATGAAATAGTCATTTCTATGCTTTGTTAACATGCCTTTCATATGTTTATGCAGATCAAAAGGGAGATCAAAATACTTCAGAATCTCTGTGGGGGTCCAAATATTATTAAGCTGCTCGATATTGTTAGAGATCAGCATTCAAAGACCCCCAGCTTGATCTTTGAATATGTCAACAACACAGACTTCAAAGTTTTGTACCCCACGTTGACGGATTATGACATCCGCTACTACATATATGAGCTACTCAAGGTTGCCATTAATATTTAATACATTGCACTTTAGATCTTACAATATTGTTCTTGTATAAATATTTTCAGCTAGTTGCTTGCCCCAAAAGACAGTTTCCTGGTATCATACCATAGTTTGATTATGTCAATCTTATTGCTTGAAATGCTTCCTCTACTCAGTTCTTCGAATCTCGGTCAATGAACGTTGCACAGTCACATACTTGCATGTGTTTCTTCCCTGGGATTTCCGAAAACACCATTTTACCAAGTCATGATATTTATTGAAGTGCTGTTGTCAAGAATTAAATCATTGATTGGCATAAATTCATGTATCGAATCTGGCTGATTATTTCTTCTTCTTTAATGTTGCCTACTGAAATTTTGGCTTTTTAAAAATATTTTGGACTTTTGAGTTTTAAAACCCCAAATATAGCTAGCATGCTATCAATCAGCAAACCTCATATAATTTTCACTAGTGGTTCATGCCTTCCTTTTGACATCTCACTTGGGTATTTGTATCTTTCACATTGATTCAGGTATTTCAAGGGACCTGAACTTCTTGTTGATTTACAAGACTATGATTATTCTTTGGACATGTGGAGTCTTGGTTGCATGTTTGCTGGAATGGTATGTATGGCTGTAAAAATGTTGTCCATAGGTTTAATGGTTAATACATTACTATATCTTGAACACAAGGAGCATTGACAATTAGTTATGTGGTTGATGACTGCAGATATTTCGCAAGGAACCCTTCTTCTATGGCCATGACAATCATGACCAACTTGTGAAGATTGCAAAGGTAAGCATAAGTTTGAATCTTCATCTCACGTGTCTCTGGGATAAAGTATTAGGACCTTTTGGTATTACAAGTGCTTATGCACTTCTTACCTTGAAATCAAATGTTACACCCTTTTTATATTTATAATGTTCTTCTCAGAAGCTGATTTTCTTTAAGAAGGAATTCATTTTCTTTAAGAAGCTGATTTTCTCAGAAGCTGATTTTCTTTAAGAAGGAATTCCCTTTTATATGTACTGATTTTCTCCACATTAAAGCAATAGACGAGACAATGAGTTGCTAGTTTTTTACTTTATGAATGTACTTGTTTCTGTAAAATTATTATATGTTTGGTATGTGCTTTATCTGAAATAAATAACCGTACCAGAGTAGGATAAAACTTGTGTGGAGCAAATTCCTTAATACAAATGAGTTTAGAACAGATCAGAATCAGATAAACCTTATACCATCACATCAACTCCTGGTCTATCTCAGCATGAAGCATACCTTATTTATTGTCAATGGCATGTACCAAAACCATCCAATTTGAAACTCAGGACTTCACTCCATTACTCAAGTCAGGTCTGCATGTTGACAGCAAGCCAGTAACTCCTGTGTGGCTGTGTTCTTAGTTTTATGTTATTGATTTTCTGAAAAAAAAATGCACCTGAGCCATCTTTTTATTTGGGGCATGATCTACCTTTTTGTGTTGGAAACATATAATGTTATAATGCTGTGCCTCATGCATAGTGTAGCACTAAGCATCTGCATGCATGAGGTGATATCAGAAAAATCCTCAGGAAGTTTTAAATAGCTTTCAATGTTTGTTTATTTAATGCTTATTTTGTATACAGTATAAGTATGAGTATGAGATTGTCCAGCACGGTATCCAATTCTGCTAACTTTCCCATTGAATTTTTAGGTGCTTGGAACAGATGCGCTGAATGCTTATTTGAACAAGTATCAAATCGAGCTTGATCCTCAACTTGAAGCTCTTGTTGGAAGGTAAATTGTCGTGCTGAGGTGTGGATCCTTGTTTTTTTTAATATGAATTATAACCCTTCCACGTCTATCATATGCAGGCATAGTAGAAAACCCTGGTCAAAGTTCATTAATGCTGATAACCAACATCTAGTATCACCTGAGGTTTGTTAAGCACTAGTAATTTATTGTTTCCAACTGTGGTCGTTTCTTAATATAGCTTTTTTTTATATATTTGCAGGCCATAGATTTTCTCGACCACCTCCTACGCTACGATCACCAAGACAGGTTTACTGCACGTGAAGCTATGGTAAGCCAGACAGATAAGCTACCTTAGCAGATAACAGTTTCGCTTATTTAGATCTGTCCTGTCAACATTGTTATGCTCTGTGTTCTAAGTGATTAATTAAATATGCTCCTCCCTGTGCAACTTCCATTAATTTTGTCTTGCAGTTACATTTCATTTTATCAGTGTCCACTCTTCACATAATTTTCATTTTTTGGCAAAGTATTCTGTAGTTTTACATTTTAACCTAGTAATCTTGAAACGATTTACATAGTATGAGTAATATTCTGTACATCAATTCACATTCATGCAACTAGATATTTGATGCTCAATCTCTTTCATGTTTCTAGGAATAATGTTGTATCAAGTTTAAAAAGAAAAAATGCTATAAACTATGCTTGGACTTGTTGATTTAAATGCTCCGCACATGAATACTTGCAGGCACATCCCTACTTCCTCCAAGTCAGAGCTGCAGAGCACAGCAGGACACGACCGCAGTAATTATAGTGCACACCCTCGAAAGCAAGTCTGAAACCACTATGGTGCACACCCTACTTGCTGAAACATCATCAGCTGAAACCATGTTCAGTAAGCATCTTGCTCCAGGTACCTGGATCTTGACTCCCATGACAGTCGCATCATGTGAGCAACGCTGGCAGAGCTTGATAGTATCTTTAAGCTTGGGAGGACCATGCATACAATCTTTTGTAATGGGAGATGAAATTGTATGTGATTGTAGACTACTTAAAAGAGGATACTGCTTTAATAACATTGCTTGTATTATGGTGTGATATTGTGTATGCAAAATTCATATTTATTTCTGGTGATTGTAGTCATTTGGATGAGATACGCTTATTGATTGGCAGGATACATGTCACAACTCACAACACAATCGTGGCCTGGTCAACTGGTTTGTACTAGTCTCCTTTATTGGGCCTGATTTTTTCGATTCGAGTTCCCCTAACAAATGGTGAGCGTACGTGTACAAACTACGAAGCCACAAAGTTTGTAAGCCAACCCGCTACTTGCATTGAGAGAGATGCCAGAGCGTGACCTGAACAACCCAAATTTCAGTGCCTACCGAGGGTGAATGGCTGACTGTTCCGACTTCCGAGGGCCCTTGTCCAACTATAGCACGCGGTCTATCCATACCCGCTACTTGACCATACTTACATTTAGGTCTATCCATACCCGCTACTTGACCATACTTACATTTAGATTGACCAATTCCACCTTCCGGTTCTCTATCCATCCATCATATAAGTCACATCTTCTCTCATAACACGGTGGTCTAATGCACTATTCAACACTCAATTTGCATCCAATTTGACAATCTAAACATACGGTGAAAACTTGGAAAACGAAAAGTGATTGTGAGGTGTCACTTGTTGTAACTTGTAATGCTATAATTGTATATTGACACAATGCAAACAGAATGGCTGCACTTTCTTTTAACTATTCCATCAATGTCCTCGGCAATTCAACAAATACAAAAGTTGTTAGTATATGTGCGTACGATCTATTTTGGAGGGCGTCTTTAACCCTTGAGCCTCTCGTTCTCTACACTATTGCTTCTAATCCATTTTGTGGCAACCCATTTCTCACCCTTGATCACGGGGCAGCTACCATGAAGAGAAGTCTGCGACATCAATTCAAGCGCAAGTTAGCAGCACAAACTATCCAATGTTAAGATCTGGATTTGTCGTGCACTGAAACTAGTGTTGCAAAGAAAACGAATTTAGAGTCTAAAGCCAACTTTAGCATATATGAGTAGTGCAGATGAAAGAATGAACATGAGTTCGTACTGAAGTGCACTCTTAAGAGAACAGAACACATGACAAATTAGATTGGCTAGCACATACCGGGTCAATGGTTCCATTTACCATAAGGGAGTAAAACAAGAGTCCATCACCCTTCCTTGGTTTTACCTTTAGGCCAATGCAGTCTTCATAGTTATAGCCTATATTCATATTCTCCCCATTCTGCGAAACAGTACAGGATGTAATTATAATCAGCTAGTGAAAATATACAGAGATTTTCTTTGGCACTCACCTCATATGGGAACATTGTTTCTCCCCCTTCTTCGACATCCGTAAGATAAAGCAAGAAAGATGCTACCTGAAAAATTGCATTTCAATAGTTCCTTAGTTACATTGTTTAATCAAATAATTTAAATCAAATTACATTTCTGAAAATCCAGTTTTCTTGTGATTGTGTGAAATCAAAGACAGGCAAAATAGAAATCCAGCAGATAAACATATGTAGGATACATGTGGGGCAAATGGACATGTTATCTAAGCTAGCACTTTTTAATGCCTGTCTTCTTTAAAGAGTTAAATTCAATGTGTGCATCACAACAAATATTCAGGTTTAGCAGAACACAAGCAGAACTGTAACATACCCTTTGATTTTTTTGTGGACCATACTGGGCAGGGTCAAATGCATCATAATGCGAAGCATACCTTTGTCCAATCTCATACCGCAGGACATTAAAGGGCTGCAAGGTACCATAAAAGTAAAATCAATCAATAAAACATTATAGATGCTCATTTTTCATTCGTTTTCTAATGAATTCTGAACGATCCAAAAAATTATGTTATTTTGAATTGGGCAAAAACTCAACAGTTACACAAAAGAATATAACATTCCGTGGAAGGTCAAAACCTACAACCACAAACACTGCGCAAACTTCCCATTAAATGCTACACTGTAAACAAGAGTACTTTTAAAAGTTATATTTGCATATATAAAAGATAATACTTTCATTATTCGTTAAGCAGTTATCCAAATGCCAATTTGAATTACGAAACCAAAGCAAATTTATGCTTCAAGAAAAACCCAGTATGCAACAGATAGAATAATGTCCTTACTTTAGCAGCCAAAGTATGATAGCACTTAGCAGAAATAATAAAATCAACATCTATTATATCTTCAGCTTTTATGTTGGGGATACTGCATATTTCGTTTTCCTCATGTAGATCACAATCTTACTTAATCCCTTGCTATTTTTTATTATAACTATCTGTTAGTTTGAACCCCACTGTGCTGGTTCTCATCAGAAAAAAATAACTCGTTCAAAAAAAGGGAGTGTAAAAAAGGAAAGGGGCACATGCAGATTCCTAGCGACCATCTGTCCCACTCCCACCTGACTGGATCACTGGAACACAAAATGTGGCATACAAATGAAAACATTATGTAGTACCTCTCCATGTTTTCTGGGTATCATGGTAGCCCTTGCAATCTTCTTCTCAACTTCTGCAAGGGTTCCAGTTGGGTCTTCATTGGCACTGAGGAATGTTCCCGAACTGTTTGGCAGAAGAAATCACAATTAGTTCAGTGGGAGTCAGATGATGCTACAAGGGTATAATTATTTTCAAGATTATGTGTGGAAGACAAATTGGGTCTCAAAAGGTCAGCAAAACAAATATCTATCCAACACTTGCTCCTAAAAATAAAGTTCTGATATGATATTGCTCATTGCAGAAGGTGCACAATACACAGAAAAAATTACCGCACAATCTTGCAGTAATAAATGTGTACCAATTTCTTAACCTATTTGACTTTCAAAAAGGGGCCTATTAAGAATCCTTTACTAAAGTTACTCTTGGACTATAATGTTACCTTGTCCTGATTCCTTTGGTACTCTCTGCAGTTTCTCCTTTCCTTAGGGCTAATGTTGATGGCGCAAGTCTTTCCTTTGCAGTTTTTACTATATTTTCACACTGTTCTGATGTCGCAAATTGTGGAAAGTACAATGCACGAGGCTGCCAGCTCAAAATCTGCTAGGAGTTCAGAATACATTAGCAAAGCCACACTCACGTGGTTCCTGAACATAATGACAAAGGGGCAAAAAAAAAATCTAGTGAATGTGAGACTATGGTGTGATGGGTAACAGAAGAAATGAATTTTTACCCTAAAAACCAGATGTATGAGCCATGAGCAAAATGTGAGATGCATGTTAACAGCGAATAATCTAAGGTGTCTAAGTAAATTGTTCACATGGAATCAGATCAATATGTCCATTCTTTACCCAAACCAATTACCTTCAATGTAGCGAATTGCCTATACAATTGTACAATCATATACATATCAGGCATGTAACAGAACCTGAATACACTACATCCGTGCACTGCAACAACTTTTCCTGAGTATCAGGAACTTACATCATCCACACGATGGCCACAAAATTACTGCACACGAAACACAGGTACACTTTGGATTGGTGAGGGTGCCACGAAATTCTTAAACACTCACACCTCTTGCATTTCTTCTTATATCAGGATGTGTACGCAACCTCTCCCTGATTCAAAATGCCAAGTTGCCAACCATGATTCCATCAACAAGCAAGCCCAAGAGACCATGACACTTGTATGCGTGCAACAAACCTTGAACTCCACCACAATCACATGGTAGTTATCAGGGCATCACACTAAAACCGTTGCACACAAGGTACAGTTCAAATTGGGGGAAAATTACACGGAAAAATAAATTCACCCCAAGTGATTCCCTGCGTGAAATATCACAACGAACTACCAACACACCAATTGTGCCAGCCAAAGGAATGAAACCGCCAAAAGCAATCCATTCACCACTTGGCGTAAAATCCACGAAAAAAAGACATGTGCACGCTCGAATGCCCCCCTCGGCACGGATGACATCACGCCGAACGTTGACAAGCAATGGGCAAGCTACGACGGGGCGACCTGGCGACGCGGGACGGAATCGGAAGACATTACCTGATATGGGATCAAGGATGGCGCAGCCTCGCCGGACTCGCCGAAGGGCATCTCGGGCAACGCCGCCTCAAGCAGCCGCTCCCTCCGCAGCGGCATGTCCGCCTCCTCCGGATCCTGCACCGCAGCCAGCGCACTCAGATCAGGAGCGGCGCAAACAACGCAGCAAACGAATCGGAACGCCGCGTACCTCGGTGAAGAGGAGCGAGCCGAAGAAGCCGGCGAGGAAGAAGAGCGAGCACGAGAGGAGCACCACGGGCAGCCGCAGCCGCGTCCGCATCAGCCCCACGCCTCCGCCACCGCCGCCGGCGGCCCTGATGACGCCGCCACCTCCCTTCATTCCGCGCGCTCGCCGCCTCTCGTCTGACGCGTGTGGGTTGGGGATCGGGAGGCGAGGACGAGCCGGCGATGAACGGAGAGGTGTTGCTCGCGTCACGAGAGGAGGCGGGGTCGTCTCCTTCCGCTGATGAATCTCTCTCTAGGGAGCGAGAATTTTTTGGTTCGTCGGGTAGCGGAGCACTGACGGGTGGGACCAAGTCGACGAAAGACGGGCGGAACGTCACGTGTCAGCAAAGAATACTGGTCAGTTACGGTGGGTCCAACCAAAATTTCCGGAAAGGCACACAAGTCACAGGTGCTGCTCCGTGTAATTTGCTAGTTTTTCAACTTTCTCCATCACATCACATTAAATACATCGTTATTACGTATGTCAAGTAGTAAATGTAGGTAAAAAATAACTAATCACACGCTCATTGTATGTCACGAGACGAATCTTTTGAGCCTAGTTAATCCATGATTAGACAATGTTTACCAAATACAAACGAAAGTCTTCTGAGTCTACATGAGTTAGAACAGTGTTTTTTGCTAATTTTTAGCCATCTAAACAAGGCCTAAGTTGTACGACACTTACCTACCTTGTGTACGACACTTACCAACCTTGTGTACAAACGGTTCACAGTTGACACCGAATACTCCCTTCAAATTCAATCTTATTTAAAATATATTATAAATATACAAAAACTAAGCCATGCTAAAATAATATTAATAATAAACAAGTCACACCAATAATATGTTTACATAATACTTTGAATAAGATGGATAATTGACGTATTGTCGAAAAGTTGTTGACAAATATGTAAGGAGAGATAAAATAACTCATAGATTTGGTACCTTAAGTGTATCTTATATATTTATTTCTAGTCATTCACATAAATATTTTGTCAAAAGGACCAAATGATCAACAATTAACTTGTAAGCTAAAAAATGTAATTTATTTGTAAAGGGAGCTTGGACAACCAGTATTACATAAACACGGATGGGACATGCCAAATACCGTTTGCAATACGACATGGGTGGAATACTTGGGGGCAAGTGTAAGCAACACTGACTGAGTACCACATATGTAACCCGGCCCAGTTACTGCAGTGGTAAATTAACAAATGGACGAGGATCAACAGGCAAAGTATGGTTGCCAAGATAGATAACTGACTGTCATAATCTTGGTTTCAGTACTCCAAATGCTTACAAAGGCATCTAAAGAAATGCTTACAAAGGAAAGGCTTCAACTTCACTATTTCCTTTTCCATGACTCCTGTATCCCTCAACGCAGTATTAGAAGAAGAGAACACATTGCTGGAGCCTGGAGGTCTAGAGCAGCTTCAGGTGGCGACCGACCAAACAGATCTGCAGTTGTACACTTGCAGACCTGTGCGGAGAAATATACACAGTTAAGAGAGCGGTTTTCATCAATGAAAACCTAAATTCAGAGAACCGCCATAAACAAATATATCAGCATAGGCATGTACCTCATTAAAAAAAATGGCATGTGCAACTCCAATATACCTACAGGATAGTTCCAAACTACACCTTTCTAAGAAGAGACACAGTTGCAGGTATAAAATGACTTGCTTTTCAAATTATATAAAAGCCCTACCAAAGTCATTCGTGTAAAGTGCTAACAACCACGCCTCAAAAAAAGTTCCAGATAACATGATAGTAGTCCTGAACTTGAAATGCATCTACCTGAACATGTGGATGCCAGCTTGGCAACTTCATGACCTATATGCCCAAATTTTAGCAGGTGCAACCTCCTGCTTTATTGATCCAATGTAAAATCAATATGAATTGGTTCTTCACAAACTCCCTTAAGCTGCACAGTTGCAACAGAAATTTAGATGGCAGAGCATAGTTGTAGTTCAGGAAGGTTTGAATTTATATTCTTACAAACATATAACAGATGTGCAATATATAATATGTGCAATATGGTGGATACCAGATACCATCATCTATGTATAAGTTACCTGCCACTGCTAAACCAGCTAAAACTAATGGTGTAAACTGAATTTAAAGGTGTTGAAATGTAGGGTTCTAGCTATATTACCATCATATCAGCTATTTCATCGCAAGATCCGCAAACAATGCCATCATGCTCCCTATTCAATTGGCAGCACCACAGCAGCCTCAGAAATATGTCCTTTCAGTTATCGTTTCAAGAAAGCTGCGTTATTTCCCAACACTGAACAGTGCAACACTGACAAAGAGCTGCTCAAAGATAGGATGAAACAGAAACAAGGGGTGACACCACAGCTTCAGGCAAGTTGTTAAAGCAAGATAGTGATTCCACAAGCAACTAATGTCATGGTGTCCTCATGTCAATCCCCTTCTCCCCATTTACAATTTTTTTTAACAACTGAAGAATGTGAGATAGCGGCAATTGCAGGAAGTTGCTCATGTTCCATCGTCCTCTTCTAGCATCTTCAAGATCCAAAGATCTGTAAGCAAGAGCAACAAGGTACATTGCTGGATGCAATCTCCTGCAATTTCAGATTGAAAATCTGAATTAAAGATAACATAGTGGATTCACAGCTGTACCACACACAAAGATATCAACCAAATGAGCCAATCTTAGACACTAACTTACTTTTCAGAATGTTCGTTTAAGCCATCCCACTGTCTCTGAGATGGAATTGTCCTCCCTTTCTTGTCTCTCCCATATGTCTCAATATACCACCCACCAGGAGGCTCAAAGAGCCAATACCTGCAAAAGAGGAACTGTACATGAGGACTGGTAGTGATCACCTTCTAGAATGATGTTGGAAAGTTTCTTCATACTGAGATAACTTTTGCATCAGATGTAACGGGTTGCACAGATAAATTGTTGCGTCCCTTAAAGACCCAGGCAATGCATAGTTCGGAGTACTATTGTTTTCTTTAACAAAAAACGGATGGCGTGTTACTTCAACAAGGACAACTGCTCAGGTCCTTTAACCAGAAAGTCTAGGACCATTTGGCAATTTGCATTTACTTGATACAAAGATAGACTTAAAAAAGTTGATTTACGTCCATACCCCTGCCAATCATGTATGTAGCAGGACAAAACATGCTATTCCAGGATATCTTTATATTATGCAAGGAATATATGAACAAATTATTATTGGACTGCATTACATCTTCTAAGTTATCTAACCTAAAGTTTCAACTTAAGCTTGTGCTCATACCCATTGCTTCATCAACATTTCAATCATATTTGGAAAGACTAATTTTCATGGTTCAATCAATACAGAAAAAACATGTGCCTATAGAAAGGAAAGAATACCTGCTAGGTGGCAACCGAGCCCTACTACATCGACACTCACAGGGTGAAACTTTATCTCCAACTTGATACCAGTGCATGTGTTTAACCTGCGTAACATATGGATGCAGCAAACATTTAACACAGCAAGAGCCAAAGATACCGCAAACATGCCAATACATGCATTCATACAACAACAGCACCAGTCTATGTTGCATGAGCATTTGAATAACATAAGCAAATTTTGTACATATAACAATTCGCATAGGTTAGTTGATCTGGAAATGATAGGACAAAACAGAAAATGTGTTTACACCACTGCTTCATCAATGTCCTGTGTTTCATAATTACATGTGTCTTTATGCCTTGGCCATCATAGACACAGCAAGATCCTTCCTCCCCAGTGGTTAACAAATTGTGCCTAACAAGATGCTCTTGAGATAAATCAGGTGCAATTGCAGGAACAAGTTGCTCATGTTCCATGAATGTGATCTTCCCCATCCTAATCTTCAAGATCCAAAGATCTGTTGCAAGAGCCACTACATTGCTGGATGCAATCTCCTGCAATTCCAGATTGAAACACTGAGTTAAATATCATTGTGGATTCACAGCTACCGATCAGCCACATATCAACAGATATCAAGCCACAAGATTTTCAACTTACTTTCTCAGAATGTTGCTGTGTACAGCTCACTTTCAAGCCTATCAAAATAACCTGAACCAGTGGCAACCCGCTTCTTGGTAACAATGTCATCAATGGTGAGCCTATACCATTTCAGCCACTCAACAACATTGCTCTCTCTAGGTACCACAATGCCTGAGCCTGAACCACTTGGATAAACAAACTGAGATGGTCTGGGATGTTATCAGCTTCAGAATGGCGATCGCAGGTAGCTATCATAGTGAGCCCTTCTCCGCGAATCTGATAGGATCTGCAATACACAAGCGTCAAGCCTGCTAATAAGCTGCTTTTCAGTACAAATTGGTGATATTCTGGTTGCTTGGTTGCAACAAGCAAGCTAAGCGTTACTTTAACACCAACAGAATTAGAGCTGGAGAAAAAGAAAATCATCCAGATGTATTATGAACATATAATGATCAGTTTCGCCCTCACTCCAGAATCAATGAGTTTATGGTAAAATTAGAATGCCAAGGTTATAGCTTTGTCAGTCAAATTTCGTTAAATATACCTCATAGGCGGCGAGGATCTGAAGGAAGCGCTGGGAACCGGCGGCAGCGGCGACGTCTGGGTGGGTCTCATTCGCGAGATCATATTTGGAAAACTTGATCTCGGCGTTAACTGGTCTCAACCCCGAGCACCTCGTAGGCGCTCTTCCCGCGAGCTCGTCGTCCGCCGGGGCTGCTAGGTGGCAACCGCCCGCCGGCCGCGCCACGACACCGACGCGGGTGAAACTTTATCGCCGGAGCTCCACCGCGCGAAGCGCCATTGATGAGTTCGCTCTTCGCTGCCGCTGCGGATTCTGTCGAAGTGGGACCCGACTGACGTAGACACCGATGCAACGGCCTTCCTCCAGTGCGGTGGTGGATGCCTGGATGGAACAGGGGAATACACTCGCAGAAGACGATGACGTGGAGGTCTCAGATGCCACTGCCAGCTTCACGGGCCGGCCTAACATCGCATTTGGGTCGCCCACCAAGGGCCCAAATGACGGTATTTTCCTTTATTTTGGAAATGTGTTTACATTTCATACCATCAAGTCTGACTTTCGTGATCCGCAAAACCGGGTATCTGAGGTCCCTCAACTATCGAATCTGTTTATTTTCCTCCCTTGGCTGTTTTGGAAGGTGATTTTAACCCAGCATGAATTGTGCCTAAGAGAAGATGAGGTCCCTCAAATATCAAATCTATTTATTTTAGGTCCAACAAGTTTAGAAGGTGATTTTCCACATAATGTGATGATGAGTCAATGCAATTGCATGTGATGGTGGGTCCCACGTGTCAGTAGCTTCCTTCTTTCTCTATCTCTTGCTCTACCACACGAGCCCGCTCATGTCATATCGCTGCATGCTCCATCATCATCTTCATGCCCGTCTTTCTCCACCGCACGGCTTAACAGGAATTGGACATCGAACTGGATCTTTATAGGGATTTCGAGATTGAGAATAGTGTTGGAGTACAGGGGAAGGAAGAATGAAAAACCAGGGACCGTGTCAGCCACGTGACATAGGTCCCACCTCCATGTACCTAACGTGGTTGACCAAACAGAATATCACCTTCCAATACAATAAAGGGAAAAAATAAATAGATTTGATAGACCAAAATAAACATATTTGATAGTTGAGGGATCTTATATATCCATGCCAACATCAGGGCAAAACCACCTCCACATCAGGGACCAAAAATAACCGGATTTGATAGTTGAGGGACCTCAAATATCCTGTTTTGCATATGAAGGACAAAAGTTAGACTTGGTAATAGATGAGGACGTAAAGGACTTTTTCCTTTATTTTTCGTTTCATTAACATGGAATAACGATTATATGCTCTCTCTAGGTAAATATAAGCATTCCAAGCATTCAAACTCAAGAACAAACTGAGGATGACCTCTATGCTCATTTTACACTACCCACCAACTCTTCACCTACTTACTATCATAGTGAGCCCTTCTCTTGTCGATATGTAGGAATGCTATTTTGACACAAATTTTGAATGCTACAAATGCTTATAAAGAGGTGATATTCTGGAGGGCTTAATAGGTTGTGCATGAAGCAATGAATGTTAACAATACCAACAGAATTTTGAAGAGGAAATGGATGAATCCAGATGTGTATGAATGATATCGTTATGATTATTCGGTGTCCAACAAAACAATGAGTTTACTGCATTTCCTCCCTCCATTTCCCGATTCTTCAGTCAAATTTCGTGAACCCAACCTTCCTCGGCGAGCGATCTGAAGAGGAAGCCATGGGAACCAGCAGCGGCGGCGATGTCGGGCGGGTCCCACATCGTGGAGAACCCATCACCGGACACCGCCTTGATCCCGGGCTAGTCATCCGTGCCGAGGACCTCAAGTCCATCTTCCCCGCGGTGAGCTCGTCGTCCGCCGGGGCGTGCTTTATCTAGTCTCGCGCTAGTTTTTTGTTTCGAGATAGAAACGGTGGATCCGTCGCCGCCGACGCGGGATTTGGTAGGAGGGTCGGCGAAGCGCTTGATTTTGGATCTAGTGTTGCCGCTGCGGATTCTGTCGAAGTGGCGGCGAAGGACAAGATCAACGATGCTCCCTTCCAATCGGTGGTGGATGGAACCTCGCAGAAGACGATGATCGTGCATCTCGATTACACCCATCGCGGAAAGACATTGCGTCCCGGGCCGGCCTAGCCGCCGCTGGGTCTTGTCGCCACCGTAACGCCGCCAACTCCATTTTCCACCACCTCCTAATTTATTAGCCGCTGTGCTAAATAAATAAATCATTAGTCGCACTTTTGTTTCCTGACATGCTTTTGGCATGGATGAGCTCCTGAAGGAAGGAAGAGAGCTCAAATCGTACTAGTTTTCTGCGAGTTTTTGGCCTGCCGTCCGGGCCGAAGATGCAGTTGCTCGGGGCTGCAAATCCACGCGTACTTGCTGCCGATCGTCGCCACGCCATTTCTCCACGTGTCGCTCGACAGTATGGTCTCGAATGCATCGGGAGGGAGGAGAGCGATATTTAGCTCACCTCTCCTCGAAGCTCAAAAATGGTTGCCGCTTTGCCTTCTGAACTCAAGGCCATTGCACCGTGAACCTATTGTGAGATACATGGGTTTGCATATCACTTTGCATGATTGTTGGACTCTTAGAAGAAATCGCAATAATAATTAATCATGTGAGTTTCGCCTGCTTTCGACCCACAATTCAAATGATGTTTGTTAGTTCACTGGAAAGACAAAACATTTAATACTCACATAATTGCGAACTCATCATTGCAATTTTCTCGTTTAGAAGATGCAGAAAAAAGGTCCTTGCGCATACTTGCACAGTGGATCATCGCCATTTGTCCACGATGTGCCGTAACATGTCCATATTGCTGCGAAACCACGCGTAATCTCCTGCGACGCACGACGTACGTTAGCCTTGCTCCGACAAATCCGACGCACCACACACTGCGGCTGATGCCGATTCACCTTGGGTAAAAAAAAAAGGCACGTTTGTTCAACTTCGACACCCGCCGTAATCCTGACGAGGCGTAACAGAATCCAGATAACAAATCTAGGAGTGCGATGCAGCTTTGCGCACGGTACGAACACGGTCTGCCGCGCAGAGGAAAAAGAAATGAGCGAAAAGATGATACGCGAGCGGCGGCCGTGCTCGTCGGGGCCCGAGCTCTGACCACCCGCGTGACCCCTGTCTGCCCGGCCGCGGCCCACGCACGGCTCGCACGCTCGAGCGGTCGGTCACGGACGGGCTCCGGCCGCGTCCACCACTCATCCCCTCCGATCTGACGCAACGCGAGTACGCGCGGCCCAACAAAGCTGCCCGCTGCCCGGCGGAAGGGATGACGCCGCCGCGGTCCCCTGGGCGTACGCCCGGCGCCGTCCGTGTTCACACCGGTGCTCGCGCATTCCGCGTCGAGGTGTTATTGCAGCCGACAAGGCAACGGCGGCATGGATGGCGGCGCCGGTGAAACCATGGCGAGATCGCTAGTCTCTCGGTGGTCGCAAGCCACTATCATTCCAGCAAGCACAAGAAATGACGAGGTTAATACAAAGAGTGATTTTTATATGTGCAAGATCTATAACGGTCGATTAAACTGTGACCACGTATCACGCGACCAATTTAATTTGGGCCCACGCTCCACTTTAGCCCAGTAGCCAGCCATCCGGCCCACTAGTCCCCTCGCTCCGCCTTCTTCCTCGTTCCTCCTTGCACGCCGTTCCCGAAATTCCCGGCTCGGCGCACGTTCCTGGTGTGAACCGTCACGCGGCGAGGGCGGCGGCAAAGCACAGCGCCTTTCCCCAGTCCCCACAGCCCCGCTCGTCCGGTTCGATCTGGACAAGCAGTTGCTTCTGCGATCGTGGACTCGCGGTCGCGCTAGGCAACAGCAAATCCAACATGGGTTCGGCCAGGGATGTTGTTCTCTAGCAGCTCATCACTTCCAGCCGCCGTGCCGCCATCGGCAGCAGGCATCGCCACCACGCCACCATCATCCAGCAGCAGCAGCACCATCATTACGCGAGACATCACCTTGCTAAAGATATCGTTATCTATCTGAAAAGCTTCAACAAATCATTCCTCGCGCCTTTACACAGATTGCGCGGATGTCCGGAGGCATTGCCGGAGGAAACGGAAGGAAGGAACTCACCGCCACGGGCATCAGTTTCTACCTGGTCCTGAGGCAGAGGATAATTCGGGCACCGGCACGGCACCGGACCGCTACTGGGCCAGTAAACGCTTCGGGCACGAGCAAAGCATCTTCGCTCTTGACCGCTACTGGACGCAAGGCGAGTAAACGCTTTCACGGTTCGCGAGCAAGCATCTTTCTTCTTTGGCTCCTGCCTGGAACGATCATCTGGTGGTGATGCCCAACCGAAAAGACGAAAGCGGCCAGGCCATGTGCAGTGCAGGAGCCGATCTCTCCCCACTTCATCCGTCCGTCGTCATGTGGTGGTGATGCCCAACCCGTCTCACCAGGCCACCACACCACCAATCCACACCTTCCTCCTTCCCGTCCGATCGCCGCTGCTGCCGGAGCACAGGTCCGGCCCATCTGTTCCCTTTGTCCGGTTGCAATCATTCGGCCGCGTTCTTGATTCTATAAAGCCACTGTCCCGATCTACCCAACCTCACTGCCATCGCCACTCCCCGTTGGCCTCACTCACACTCGCTCACTCACAATGTGGCGCCAGGGCGAGAGATGCGTGATCCTTGCTGTCGCCGCCGCCGCTTTTGGCGGCGGCGACGGCGCGGCGGCCGGGCGGGACGACCGGCAGACGTACATCGTCCACATGTCCCACTCGGCCATGCCCAGTGACTTCATCGAGCATGCGGAATGGTACGCGGCGTCGCTGCAGGCGGTGTCGGGGGCGGCCACCGTGCTCTACACCTACGACACCCTCCTCCACGGCTACTCGGCGCGGCTGACCCGCGCCGAGGCCGAGGCGCTGGAGTCGCAGCCCGGCGTCCTCGTCGTCAACCCGGAGGTGCGGTACGAGCTGCACACCACCCGGACGCCGGAGTTCCTGGGTCTGGACGGCACGGACGCGCTGTTCCCGCAGTCGAGCACCGGGAGCGACGTCATCATCGGGGTGCTCGACACCGGCGTCTGGCCGGAGAGGCCCAGCTACGACGACACCGGGTTCGGCCCCGTGCCGGCTGGGTGGAAGGGCGAGTGCGAGAAGGGGAACGACTTAAACGCCTCCGCGTGCAACAAGAAGCTCATCGGCGCCAGGTTCTTCCTCACGGGCTACGAGGCGGCCAAGGGCCCCGTGGACACGTCCAAGGAGTCGCGGTCGCCGAGGGACAACGACGGCCACGGGACGCACACGTCCAGTACGGCGGCCGGCGGCGCCGTCCTGGGCGCGGACCTGCTCGGGTACGCCGCAGGGACGGCCAAGGGCATGGCGCCCCGCGCGCGCGTCGCGACGTACAAGGTCTGCTGGATGGGCGGGTGCTTCAGCTCCGACATCCTCAAGGCCATGGAGGCCGCGGTGAACGACGGCGTCGACGTGCTCTCGCTCTCCCTCGGCGGCGGCACGGCGGACTACTACCGCGACAGCATCGCCGTGGGCGCCTTCAGCGCCATGGAGAAGGGGATCTTCGTGTCCTGCTCGGCGGGAAATGCCGGCCCCGGCGCCGCGACGCTGTCGAACGGCGCGCCGTGGATCACCACCGTGGGCGCGGGGACCATCGACCGCGACTTCCCCGCCCATGTCGCGCTCGGCAACGGCAAGAACTACACCGGCGTGTCTCTGTACAGCGGCAAGCCACTGCCCACCACGCCGGTGCCGTTGGTCTACGCGGGGAACGCGTCGAACAGCAGCATGGGCCAGCTCTGCATGTCCGGCAGCCTCATCCCGGAGAAGGTCGCCGGCAAGATCGTCCTTTGCGACCGCGGCACCAATGCCAGGGTCCAGAAGGGCTTCATCGTCAAGGACGTCGGCGGCGCCGGCATGATTCTGGCCAACACCGCCGCGAACGGCGAGGAGCTCGTGGCTGACGCGCACATTCTCCCGGGCTCCGGCGTGGGGGAGAAGGCCGGCAACGCCATTAGGGACTACGCCATGTCCGATCCGAAGGCGACGGCGACCATTGTGTTCGCCGGCACGAAGGTCGGCATCCAGCCGTCTCCCGTGGTCGCGGCCTTCTCGTCGCGAGGGCCGAACACCGTGACGCCCAGCATCCTGAAGCCGGACATCATCGCGCCCGGCGTGAACATTCTCGCGGCGTGGTCGGGCTCCGTCGGCCCCTCCGGGATCCCGGGCGACAGCCGCCGCGTCGGCTTCAACATCATCTCCGGCACCTCCATGTCGTGCCCGCACGTGAGCGGCCTCGCGGCGCTGCTCCGCGCGGCGCACCCGGAGTGGAGCCCGGCGGCGATCCGGTCGGCGCTGATGACGACGGCGTACAACGAGTACCCCAACGGCGACGGCATCCTGGACGTGGCCACGGGCCGCCCCGCGACGCCGCTGGACGTGGGCGCCGGGCACGTGGACCCCGCCAAGGCCGTCGACCCGGGCCTGGTGTACGACCTCACCACCGCCGACTACGTCGACTTCCTGTGCGCCAACAACTACAGCCCGTCGCAGATCGCGACGCTGACGAAGCGGTCCTCCGACGGGTGCGTCGCCAACCGCACGTACGCGGAGTCGGCGCTCAACTACCCGTCCTTCGCCGTGGCGTTCCCGGCCGCCGGCGGCACGGTGAAGCACACCCGCACGGTGACCAACGTGGGGCAGCCCGGAACGTACAAGGTGACCGCCAGCGCCGCCGCGGGAAGCACAGCGGTGAAGGTGTCCGTGGAGCCGTCGACGCTGAGCTTCAGCAAGGCGGGGGAGAAGCTGAGCTACACGGTGAGCTTCACGGCGCCCGCGATGGCGTCGGGCACCAACGGGTTCGGCCGGCTCGTCTGGTCCAGCGACCACCACGTGGTCGCCAGCCCGATCGCGGCGACATGGAACTAACCGGCGGCGGCCGTAGCAGCGCTTGTAGCGAAAAGCGTCCTAGATCTCGAGATAAAAACCAGAGCCGAGATGGCAAAC
The DNA here is from genome assembly GCA_022644695.1 of Cenchrus purpureus. Lineage (NCBI taxonomy): Eukaryota > Viridiplantae > Streptophyta > Magnoliopsida > Poales > Poaceae > Cenchrus > Cenchrus purpureus. The sequence continues at coordinate 111,004,877 of CP053462.1, read as the reverse complement.
GAGGAAAATGAGCGAGCGCCATTCTCGAATGCAGGAGACGGTGGATGTCGTCGTCGTCTCGTCGAAGAGTGTTGTTGTATCAGTCAGTCGATTAGCGTGGCGATTTCCTCTCCGGTGTGTAAGCTGCCTGCCGGTGTAATCTGTAACTGACCCGATTGTGGTGAAGCAGCAATTACAAAAAAATATTGCACTGTATTTAGCTGCCGAGGAAGTGATTATGGCTCCTAAACAACTGTAATTGATACTCTGCTTGTGCGGATGCAGATCAACGCCTCTGGCGATCTGTATGCATTTAGCATTACATATTCATTACATGTTCTTCCTACCAAACACGTTGCTGAACCCACTATTTATCCCCACCCAAGTTGCAGAATCTGAGAATAAGCCACCCCTATTAAATGTTACTTGACCAAAAACTATCTTTGATTACGCAAGATTCTTTCGGTGAAATTTTTTTCCCCATCCAAACACGGGCTAAATATTCCAGCTCCCTGACAGCGGTCGGTCTTAGGTGGACTCTCCAGCACTCGATTTCCAGATTAGGAAAAAACCCTTTCGCTCTTTAAAGGCCAGGAGTAGGTGCCCCAAATTGTCAAGAGTACAGGATCAGTAGCGTAATCACGTCGTATATGCATACCGCGCCGGCAGCCGTGACACTGGCACAGATTATCCTCTCCAAGTTGCAGAATCTGAGGATAATATACTCCAGATCGCTGACAGCGGTCGGTCTTAGGTGGACTCTCCAGCACGGCAGCACTCGATTGCGATTCCCAGATTGTCCTGCAAGAACGGTGACAGGATCAGGAAAAACCTTAGGTCTCTTTTAGGTCCCCTCTGGATCACTGGAATTTCAAAGGAAATTTGGAGGAATATATTCCTCCGGAAAGTTTTCCCGCGGCAGCGTCTGGATCGGGGGAACTGAGGTATCTCATTCCTCCGGAATACTGTAGCTACTATGGGATTTCACATGAATGAAAAACACCACTCCCACCTTTGGTTTTCTCTTCCTGCCGGTGAAGCCTCCATGAGCGCTTGATGAGGGACGAATAGTACGAGCGCTAGCTACCTGAAGTTGTTCCTCGTCGCTGGCGTGGAGGTCAGGCCTTGCGAAGAAGTCAAACGATGCGAAGATGGACGGCCTCACGAGCCAGGCCGGGATCGGCAAAGACGGAGAGGTGATCCCGAGGTCCGGGTGGAGGCTGAACCGCCAAGGACTCAAATTGCAGGGGAAAAGATACTAACATCTTGGAGAAGACAACAGAGGCCGATGGAGAATTAAATGTAACAGATGTGCAAGAGAGACAATGAGCTGTGAATGGATAATGTAGGGAGAGGATAAGATGGAATTGTACAGCTTCCGGCCCACTAGCTTTTTTTTAATTTTGGTTATAGTACTTTGTTTTGAATATTATAATTATTCTTATTTGATCATGTTTTGTTGAACACAAACTTTGGGAGCCTTTGATTTTGCATTCCTTTGTTCCAAACATCACTTTTTATTTCTTTCCTCTGTTTTTCGTTTCTCTGTTTTCTCCTTTCACTCATCCTCCATTCCTGCGGTTCCTACGATTCCTGTGTTTTCAATTCCTCCGTTCCAAACAAGGCCTAGGAGTAGCTGCCCCAAAATTGTCAAGAGTATCAGGAGCGTAATCACGTCGCATTTGCATGCCGCGCAGGTAGCCGTGACACTGGCACGGACTTCCTCAACATGTCAACAACTCAACATCGTCCAAATGGGGCAAAAAAAGATCTCCCGATCCCGTTAGGCCATTAAATTCCGCGCCGCGAGCGGGATGGCATCAGCATCAGCGCCATGGATGGAAACCTCAAACCTCGCCGGATCACGACGGCCGCCCAGCATCACCTGCAGCCGTGTGCTAGTAGCACTGCTCCCATACGGGGCGCTATGCATGTGAGCGGCGAGAGGGAGCCGGGCCGTCTCGCTCGTGGCGTCCGGCGTGCCCGGCATCCATGGCGCGCTGGCCGGACAGGACAGGTGCGGTGCTCGCTTTCTACTACCGGCCACATGCCCGTGCCGCTGCAGCCTCCCCTCACATGCGCGCCCCCCGTGCGGTGGTCACAGGTGTCAGGCGGCCAGCGCGGGGCATGACGACCTCCATGGTGATGGATAGATCACGGGCGGCGGGGCGGGGACGGGTCGTAGATATTTTGGCTTCATTCGGCGTGTTATTTCGAACTTGCGTAGTCTTTCTGCCGTAAAAATCAGCCGAACAATCAGACGTATCTTCCTGCCGAGAAAGAATCTGTCGTACAAATCTGCAAGAACCTGCAGAACGAAGTCTTTCTCGCGTCTCGTGTTGCAGAGATCCGCCGCGTGCGTGACCACTGCCTGGATTGTTGTCTGTTCGTTCGTTCGTCCCCGTTGGGCGCCGCCGTGAAAGTGGCCAAGGGGTCGGCCGTCGGCGTGCGTGGTTCCGGGCGAGCACCGCTGTCGCTCGCGTCGCGTGGTGTGGACATGCTTGGTGCTCGACGGCCGCAGCCATTCTCCGTGCACGAAACGGCCGTGCACTGCTCTGCCGGCGCCGTTCGCCTTTTCGCGATCAGACTAGCCGTTAGGGCATTGGCAAGCGTGATCGGATGCCATGGTGGGCGGCACGGCAGGCCGGCAGCGTGGGCCGCCGCCGCTGCCACCAGCCACCCACCACGCAACCAATCGCCGTCTCCCCGGCGCGGATTTTAATGCGGCGAGCAAGGCAAGGCACAGAGCGCGCGGCGTCCGGACTCCGGAGCGCCGATCTCGTACTACGGTCCAGGGCTCCAGGCTACTACTCCCGCCGCCCGCGCCATGCCCATGCCGGCACAACGCGGCGCCATTATTCTAGCCGTTCGTTCAGTCGTCTTTGCCTCGAATCTAAGCAACGGCCACCGCGGACCGCGGTGTTATTATGTTAGCACTCCAAGGACGGCCGTGGTCATCACTTTACTCTACAGAAGATGCCTAATGCACATGAATTTCACAAGAATTCCGCAAATCGTCCATATTAGTGTGAAATTGTTACACAGAAATGCACCGCATATTTGGCACAATGTTTTTTGGAACACTGGAATTATGTCTAAAGTTAAAGTCTGAACATTAGATTCTCACATTATTTATATCGGTAGCAAAAAATATCAGATATATTGACTGTCAGAGCTGAACTATACTGCACACATATTTGGCAAATAAAAAAAATTCTTTCCAACATATTATCTTTAAAATCCTCTGAATTTAATTACAGCTAAATTTCCCTAAGGCTCAGTGATGTACAATCATACTGGACCGAAAGCACAAGCTGTTGAATTTTACACCAGAATTACAGATGCAAGACCATCAGTAATCAAACATATAAGCCATATCACAATTGACAACCACTTACTTGGCAACTTATTCAACATCAAATCATTATTCAATACCAATTGGTTTCCCAAGGAAAGGGAAAAAGAGAGAACATGATGCATAGTTTGTCTCATGGAACAGTGAAAAATCAGTTCAGTAGGAAAAACATTAGCAATTCATTTTGTTTACCTTTCTTATCTACACAGGAACACCAAACATGAAATCCACAGCCTTCTAGAGAATGTCTCATTTTGGAAGGGAAGCAGCAACTTCAACAGCATGGAGCCACTAGTATTGCTTGTAAGTGCAACTACATCCATCATTTTAAATACTGGAGCAACACGGTGCCCCTGCCCACGGACCAAAGTGCTCAGAGACTAGTGTCAATTTCGAAGTATTAGTGTCCTGTTCCTGAACATGTTGTCACAAAGCTCTCAGGTTCAGAACACAGACACTTGTGGCTGACACCGTTCTTGCAGGATTCATGCACCTAACAGGTCCGCTTGATCTGTGGATCACATGCAATTTATATCTTTTAGAGGACTCAAGTCTGTGTCTTACACTACAACAAGTTGCCAGTGAGCTAATTCGGGCATGATGTGTTTGATTGTAATGATCGAGCGAGATGTCAATAACAAGGCCAGTGCTTGGATGGGAATCCTGTCTTCCTTCAACTGGGAAATTTTATCCATAAACCTAAACAGTAACTGCATATGCTCAGCAGCTGGACTGGCACATTAAAAACCTGAAGTCCTGAACCCTGAAGAATATCAGCAACAGAACACAGATGTAGATTTACAAATAGCATTGCAAATTAAGAATGAAGAAACAAAAGCAAGCATTTGGAGCATTAATCCCTAGCCTAATCACGTGTATCAGAATGGATGACAGGTGCAAGCATTCATACCAGTGGAGAAGTGATGGATCAGGATCAATCAAACAAAGGTTCTTGAATGAGGATCTTCATTTTCTCAACAAGAAAGTCAAGAACATCCTTCCTTCCTTCTTTCAAAAGCAGCTGCCTCAACTTGCCAAATGTCGAACCAGGAGGTCTAATGCCCTTCTCTATCATATCTTCAAGCAGGACACAAGCTTGGCTAACCTCACCCTTGTCACACAGACCATTGATCAGCACAGAGAATGTGTGCATGCTTGGAAGAAACTGCTTCAACCTCATGTACTTCCATACCTTCAGTGCCATCTCTATTTTATCATTCCCACAGAACATCTTTATCATCATGGTGTAAGTATCAGAGTCTGGTTGGCAGCGTTTAATCATGCTGCGGAAAACCCTGTATGCCTCATCATCCTTCCCATGGCTAATCAGAGTATTTAGGATGATGTTCCAGGTCCTTGAATTCGGTGCGATTCCATGGCCCTCCATGTCATCCATGACTCGAAAGGCATTGTCAAACTTCTTCACTTTGCAGAAGGCAGTGACGAGCGCATTGTACACAACAACATCAGGCATGATCCCATCCTTTTCCATATCCAAAAATGTTGCAACAGCATCCTCGATCCTCATCTCAACTCCATAAGTATGCACTAAGACACTGTATATGAAGGTCGTCGGTTGGCATCCCCTGGAGCTCATGTCATGCACGACATGGACAGCCTCCTCAATTCTGCCCGTCTTGCAGAGTGCATCAACCATGATTCCATACGTGACTATGTCAGGTTGGCAACCAGATTCAAGCATCTCATTGTAAACCTCCCGCATCTTTGGGAGGTTTGGTGCTCTCCCCCAGCCCTCAAGCAAGATGCTATAGGTCTTGGCATCAGGAGTGAACTGTTTATTCATCTTTTCAAAGATCTCCTGGGCCTTGCGGACATTCTTAGATTTGCACAGCGCGCAAAGCAAGCTGTTGAAGGCAGCAAGGTTGGGGGCAACACCGTACTTCTCCATGACATTGAACGTGTAAACAGCCTCATCGAACTTCTGCGCCCGGGCATATTTGCGCATGATGATGCAGAACGTCTCGACATTGGTCACACCCTCCTTGCGCATGATGGTCACGACATCCCACATGAGCTGGTACTGCCTGATCTTGGCGAGGGAAGCAACCACCGTGTGGAAGGAGCGCACGGTGTGTGCACACCCACCACGCTTCTGCCTCCGTGCCCATTCAAAGAAGCGGTATGCAAGCATACCGGCATTGTCAAGGCGCTCCAGGACGCATTCCGCGACCTCCGGTGTGACGCGGAAGCCACTGTGGTCGAGCTCGTGCTCCAGAGCTGAGGCCTTCCGGCAGGAGATGATGAGCTTGCAGAGGCGCTTGGCTGGGTCTAATGCATCCACCGGAACATCGCCACTAACGCTGGCCGCGCCTCCACTGCTAAGCATTCTTACGAACACCTTGCGTGCCTCCAAACAGGTGTGGCGGAGGCCACCCATTTCGCTTCTGGCACCCACCCAAGGCGCTGGGGGCGATGAAGCGATGGCGCCTCACGTACAGGCTGCACCTACCGCGCGCGCGGTGCGTTCCTGGCCCACCGCACCCGCGGCTCCCGTGCCCGGGCGCCCTGGAAGGCTGGAACCACGCGCGCGGCGCGCCCGCGACAGTCGACAGTGTGCGGCAGGAGAGCGCGCCTCCCTCCCGGAGCCGCGCCGTCAGCCCGTCACCGTCCGCGTAGCTAGGCTGCTAGGGACGCCGGTGTGCAGCAGGTGGCGCGGTGGCTGTGTGGATCGAGCGAGAGGGAGTGGCCGACGTCGCTGTTTCAACTGCTTGCGTCTGGTTGGGTGGGGGTGCGGCGGCTAGGTGTGTGGTGGGACTGGACCGGTGAACTGAACGGGCCCAGTTAGGCCTAGTTATAGAAATCAAAAGGCCCAAAGCTCGTGAGGGGAAACCCCCAGAGAGAGCGAGAAAGGGGAAAACTCCACTGCTCGTCTGCTCGACCGGTCGACCCAAAAAAAAAAATGGCGGCGGCGCCGGAGAGCAAGGAGGGCAAGTCCCCGGAGGAGCTGCTCCGCGCGGCGGCGAAGTCCGGGGACGAGGATGAAGTCGCTAGACTCCTTGCTTCAGGAGCTGACGCGACCCACTTTGATGCAGCCGGCTTGACCCCCCTCATGCACGCGGCCGCGGGGGGTCATGCCGCCGTTGCGCGCCTCCTCCTCGAGTGCGGTGCGCCATGGAACGCGCTCTCCCCCTCGGGCCTCTCTGCGGGGGACCTCGCATCCGAGCCCGACACCTACGACCTCCTCCTCGACCACGCGCTCCGCTCCGAGCTCATCCTCGGCACCGTCGCGCGGCGTCAGGCGGCCCCCGCGAACGCCTCCGACGGTGCCCCCGCTGAGAGCTACCTCGAATCCAGGGTCTCGTTCAGCGAGGACAGGGTGATGGACGCGGAGAGCAAGGCGGTGATGATGGCGTGGGAGCGGCCGCTGATGGAGGCGCACGCGCGGGCGGTGTGCCAAGGCGGCGGCAAGGTGCTCAACATTGGGTTCGGGATGGGGCTCGTGGACGAGGCCATACAGCAGTACGAGCCTGAGGAGCACACCATCGTCGAGGCCCACCCTGAGGTGTACGCGCGAATGCTCAAGCTCGGGTGGGGCGAGAAGAAAAACGTCAGGATCGTGCTCGGGCGATGGCAGGACGTGATGCCGCAGCTCGGATCTTATGACGGTATGAGTTTAAAAAAAACTGTGCTTATTCAGTTCATTTGTGTCATGTTTGATATCTGATGTTACAAGTTTGGCGATAAATTTCCATGTTGAGGAATGTTGTAGTTGTAGGTGACTCTTCAGTAACATTTCCATGAGTTTCGTTATCTTGGCATGATGATCGTGGAAGTTGGGAAAAGGATGAAACATAGAAGATTGTTAGAGACCCAGAGTATCTAGCAATAACTGTTTTATCCGTTTTTGTGGCCTTTCTAGAATGTCATAGGATTTGGTTAGATTCACATTTTTTTCATGCAAGGCAAAAGCAGCTTTAATTTTCCAGTTGGTTTTGATGCTTGGTTTGTCATACAAGTCAGTTAGAATTTAGGATAAAGAGGTGTTTAGAAAACTACAGTAATACAGTGAAAGCTTTCAAATTAGTGCTGCTAAAAGTTTTCGGAGTAGGTTAATTTGGACCTTTCACAGCAGAATTGTGTATATGTTTGCATTGTACATCTTTACAGGCTCCGTGGCACCAGGAAGCCTTTTTTAGCTTCAAGTCCATTTGAGTAGTTTTCAACACTATATATAAAGCTATTATTTTCTTCAGTGAATTTATTTTAAGGTGGGTTCTTGTGTAAGCATGTCAAACTAGAGGTAGACTTTCTCATTATCTTTTCCAATGAAATAATAATTGTGGTGGTGTAGTCTTCAATCATCGTTGTACATTAGTTTCTCATTAGAGGTAGACTGAATGAGAAAAGCAGTTTGCAAGCGCTTAGGCCATAGGGCCTATTTGTAATGCATGAATGTAATGGAAAAGGGATGACAAAAACACTGGAAAATGGAAAGGCACAGCCCCTGTCCTGAACCCAAGCCAATGTGACCATGCCAACGAACTGTGGCCACACCAACAAGGGCGGGGATAAAGGGAGACAGAAAATTCTTGATCTAGTTCTTGCTTAATCAGAAAAGAAATAATCTCAGCCGTATATAGATGGGGGTGACTCCTGAGAAATCAATCTCTAGATTTAAGGAATGAACTCAATCTAATCCTGTATCTAAATAACAAATCTTATCTGGTCAGGGGTCTGCACAAAACAAAGGAACAGATAGAGGATTTTTTGGGGGGTATAGATTAGTTGAGAAAGTGCATGAACTTAGAAGATACAACAATAAAGCCACAGCCCTAGAGGATTGTAGTATAAAGCATGGGAGAAAAAAAAATGAATCGGTGCTTGGATTGATGAGTTGCAAAAACACAGGAACTTAGAAGATACTACAATACTATTAAATAAATGTGATATTTGATATGCATTTTACTCAACATGTAATCGTGTGAAAACAAAGATCTGTATCTGTCTGTTTTATTAATTTGCTTTGTCCATATCTCTTTCTCCATTCTCCCGTCATAGCCCTTGTTAGGCGGGGAACACAAGCACCTGGACTAGCATTCATTCCCACCAAACAGCACAACACCCAAATTTTACATAGAACAGAAACCTTTGTCTTCCCATATTTTTAGTCCTTTCTAAAAGTGTCATACAGTGGATTATTGTAGCAAACCTGTTCAAAATAAGTAATTTGGGCTTTCTGAATTCAGTTGAGGCTTCTATCTCGACTATATGGATGCTTGCTTTTACATCATGCATTTTTATACTTTGTTTATCAGCAGAGATAGCAATGTCATCAAAGATTTAAATCATGCTTGTCAGTTCAGTCATCATTTTGAATAGAAGATGTCAAGTGCGTGTCAATTCACTGAATCCAAGCGCTAGTCAGCATCCTTTATGGATAAAGTGTTGAATTATAAGCACATGGTTCCTCAATAAAAATCTTTAGTTTTGGGTATGTCAAACCATGTGTAGTTTGCATCTTTGAGACTTTGACTTACGCATACATTACTAGTTGTTTTTTATTATTTTAAAGCATCAACAGAAAGCAACAAAGGAACCTGCAAGTCTGCAATCAACTATGCTGAAAGTGTTTTTGGTTGGTAGCTGAAAACGATATGTAATTGCTGACGTGATGACGCCTCCTTTGATCTTTTCAGGCATAAGTTCTTATCTGTTTTATGAATCAGAAACTGAATATGAATCCACACTCAGAATAGAAACAACCATCAAATAGACTTCCATTGCAATTTGTTTTATTCTGTTAAATTGCAACTGACGGACGAGGAATCATCAGTAGCATTGCTGTAAAGTCTAAAAAAGCCAATACTCTCTTCAAACAGTACTTTTGGTAATGTATATTGACATGTTAAACTTTAACGGAGTTAGCCCAGATTGTTTCACTGGTTAGTAAAAGTACATCGAGATGCTAAAGGTATGCATTCACAGCTGGGACATCTTCTCTAATACATTCATTTTGGACTATACCACAGGTATATTTTTCGACACTTACGGGGAATACTACGAGGACATGAGGGAGTTCCACCAACACCTTCCTAAGCTACTGAAGCCCGGGGGGATCTACTCGTACTTCAACGGCCTCTGCGGCGACAACGCCTTCTTCCACGTGGTGTATTGCCAGCTCGTCGCGTTGGAGCTGGTGAACCTGGGGTATTCGACTCAGTTCATCCCTCTCCCCGTGAAAGATTGCCTGGCCGATGAAGTCTGGAAGGGCGTGAAGCAGAAGTACTGGCAGCTGGACACCTACCACCTCCCCGTTTGCCAGTCGGAATCAGAGGCTGAGTGAACCTGAAAGCCGCCGGGGTATATCTCTAATTTGGGCCTGATGTTTGGGAACTGCCTTTCGCTACATTTGTTCAAGCATGCTGTGTTACAAAAATAGGACATTCTGTCTCAGTTAAGGAGCTGAACTTTCTTTCGGCGTGTGATGGTTTCCCTTTGGCATGTTCTTGATGTGTGCATTTGGGTTGGGTCGACGGAAGTGAACTCTCGTGGAAGGTGGAAATTCTTTTTTTTTTTGAAACTTAAAGGTGGAAATTCAGTCAGTCAGTCCCCGGCGATCATTATCCACGTCACGTTCGAGAAACGTGGTTCCAGACTTCCGGTGCACCTATTGCAGTCGAGGGGGCACTGTCAGTTGTGGTATTCCACGGTCACTCTTCGCGAATCCGGTGAAGAGGATCGACTGGGCGGTCAGGGAAAGCCCCCAAAGCTGGGATGGTCGTGATTGCGTGACGTGGTGGTGGCCTCGCCAAGTCACCCGGGTAGATGTCGTTGGTGAGTGACTGCTGAGCAATGCACGTCGTTGTTCCGAAACGTTTAGTTCTTTGAATTTTTCACTAAAATTCTCACCTAGAGTGTCAGTTTATTTCTTCACCTTATGTGTGCTTCTCAAGCGTCAAAATTTCACCACTCACTGAAATTAAACAGGGCCTTATCTTGGATTTCTGCTGCTGGTTTTTCAGGCTTTTCCTTGTTATTCTTCGATCTGGACGCTGCCTTTTTCCGCTAACGATGTGCTCGGGCGGGTGAACACAGGCCTCGGGCGGAGAGGTTCTTCCTGTACAGTCGACTGCAAAGTGTAGCCGTCACTACACGCGGGCCCTAGCACCCGTCGGGCCCACGCAGCAGCCTCCGCAAAGGATCTCAATCCGGCGGCCTCGGGCGGCCTTCACGACCTCGCTGTAGGAGTAGCTACTGCCGGTGGCGAAGCCAGCAGCAGCGCCTAGGGGGGGCTCCTGCTGCCTTCTTCTTCCTCCAGCCCACCTTTCCCTCTTCATCTTCCACTGCAGCTTAGGAGGGGCTCTGGAGAGGCTCCATGGAGGCACCGGCGGTTGGGGGGGCTCCAGCCCCACCCGCCCCACCGGTGGCTCCGCCACTGGCTACTGCCAGAGCAAGAAGAAATGTGGGCGTGGATGCTCCCCCTGGGCGCATCAACACGGAATTGCCGTAGAACACAAGCGGTCGCTCGTTTCCACCTCTGTGGACGGGCGGAGGCTCGCGCGGCAGCCTTGATCTGGATGTCGACGGAACACGTTCACATCGGAGCGGCGGGTGAAAGACACATTTCCTCCCTCCGTTCACGCGTGAAACCAGGCATGAACGCTCACCGTCCCAAGCAAGTGCAATGGGCTGTTTGCGTACCAAGATATTTTTCCAACTTCTTCTCGAGTATTTTTTTCTCAGAACAAATCTGCCGTACAAGTTAGTTAGCACGCAGTATTTTTCTCTACGCCACAAAGGGATACTAAGCAAAAAACGACCCTCGCGTCGTCCTCGAGGCGACTGAGGAGCCCCCGCCCGCCTCAGGCCCCCGCAGCATACGCCACGCTGCCGCCAGCCTCCCCTCGGCGGCGGCATCGGCACCACAACCGCCCGCCGCCTCATCCTCCTCCTCCTCTCTCTCGCCCTCCCGCACCACCACCGTTCGAGGTCGCGCCACAGGTCGCCGGCGGGTGAGCCCCTCCGATGCGGTTCGCTCGGCGCTCCATGTTCGGCGGACTCCTCCTCGCTCCGTCCTTCCTCGTCGCCCGCCGCGCCTAAGCCCTAGATCCGGGCCGCCGCTCCTCGCTGCTCTCCGGCGCTGTGGCAGTGGTGGAGGAGGCGCCACGGCTGGACTGCTGACCGGCCGGGGTGGGCGCAGCGCCGGCGGGTTGACGCGACGCAACAACGTCGCCGTGGTGGTCGGGTGGCGGCGGCCGCCGCCGCCGCGCCATCGGCCTTCTCTCCGTCGGTGGCGTGCTCCTTGGCGCAGGGGCTTGCCGCTTCGCCCTCGAGGAGCTCGCGCGTGATCGTCCGCCGGCATCACCGCCGTCCGCTCTCCCCCGGCCCTGCGGCCCGGTGGGGCCCGCCCGGGCCGCCTCGTCGCCTCGCCGCTCGGCTCCCGCCGCCCTCCTCTCGCTGCGGCGGGCTGCGAGGCGGGCGGGCCGCCGAACCCTAGATCTGGGTTGGCGGCCCGGTGGCGTGGGCTTCCGCCCCTGTCTGCGTGGGCCTCCCTCCTCCTCCACTGCCGGCGGCGCCGCCGGGTGCTCCACCCCACCGGCGACGCTTTCGCGCCGTGCGTTCGCCACCTCGTCGGTGTTACGGCCCGGCTACTGGCCGGCGCCTCGGCGACGCCGTCGATCCCCTCCGCGTCCGGTCCGGCCGCCCCTGTTGACATCCTGCGGCGCTGTGACACCCCGACCTCGGCGTCGCGACTCTCCCTCGCCGGCCGTTCTGAGCCACCTCGCCGCCGACCTCGTTATCGCGCCACGCCGTCCCCGCCCGGCCGCCTCCTCGGGCGGGCGTCCCCTTCTCCGGTGGCGGCGACCCCTCCCGTGCCGGCGTTGCCCCTCTCTGCTGGTGGCCGCTGCCCTCTTCTGTCGGCACAGCCCTCCTCCGCCGGGCTCGAGGTCGACGGCCGGTTCGCGACCTGTCTTGCCGGGTGGCGCTCGGTATGGTGGTTCGGTCGGTCTCGTTTGGTCCCGGGGGCGTTGTTCCTGTCGTCTTCGTTGTGGTGGTGACCTGCACCTGTCCTCCGTTGCCTTCGCCGAGGCTACCCGCTGCGTTCTCCATCGCCTTGCTCCCACCTTGATTTCGGTGGCCGGTTGTGGTTTGGTGGTCGAGGCCTGGGCGAAAGCCCTGTCTAGCGTTTGCTAGGCCGACAATGGTTGCGCTCCTTCCGTGACTGACCCTGCTGGGGGCATTGTCGCGCCTCCGTCATACTGGTTTGCGGTGAAGACTGGCCCGCCTCGTGGGTGGGCGGACGAGGGCGGCGGCGTCGTCGCTACCTTCCTGAAGGCATCGTCTTGCGGAACCTCCACTTCGGCCACCACTCTTTCAAGTTGTTTGTCAAGCGATGATGTGCGGATCTTCTCGGCGTTCGTCTGTGCAGGCCCCGGTTTCCGTGGAGTTGTACCCCTCTTTGCTCCCTCGGGGTTGTCCTTCTCGTGATGGTGGTGTGGGTTCTTTTCTCTGTTAGTTTCAGTTGTAACCTCTTGTTTCCTCGCTCTTTGGGGGTTCTCCCATTGCGGCGTTTTGTACCTCTCTCTTCTCTTAATGAAAAACGTGATTTGCACGTCTTAAAAAAAAGTATTTTTCTCTACGAACAATTCTGCCGCAGAAATTAGCCTAATATCTGCCGAACACAGTCTTGTCATTGAGGAAGTGGTCTATACGGCATGTTAGTGGATCAAAAAATATAATTTAGATACATCAAATAGCACGATGTTTTAATTACATTTGGCGGGGCTCGGCTCCTCCAAAAGCGGCTCCTTGGTGGAGCGGCTTTTCGATGGTGGCGGTTTTAAAAACGTTTGGCAAAACAGCTTCACCTGTTGTATTGAGGTGGTAAAATGTCTAAATTGCCCCTTTTTCTTTTTTCTATTTTCTTTTTCCCCTTCTCTTTATTTTCATTTTCCACTTCTTTCTTCCTCTCTTTTTCCCCCTTCCTCTCCCTGACTCCCTTATCCATTCGTCTTCATCATCGCCGCCACGCCTCGCTTCGCTGCTCCTTCCGCCCAGCAGCCGTGCGCCGAAACTCCCGCCGCCAGCCGGCGTCCCACCCGCCCGCCCTGCGCCTCCTCCCTGCCCCAACCGCCGCTCCCCGCCTCGGCCGGGTGCTCCTCGACCGCCTCCCTGCCTCGGCCGCGTGCTCCTCAGTGAGCCCACCCCAGGCGGTGGAAAGGGCGAGGCCGGGCGAGCCACGCGTTTTGTGGCTCGCCTCGCCCGGCAGCTCCGATCCCGGGTTTTCGGGACTTGGAGCCGGAGCCACCCATGGAGCACCTCGCCTCAACCTCTTTGGCAGGGCTCCTTGTGAAGCCGGAGCCGTGGGAGAAGCCCTCCCAAACAGGCCCTTACTCTTATTAAGCATTGTTTAGTTTCGCAACTTTTTACTATTCACTCATCATATCGAATGAATGAATACTAATTAGCAGTATCAACCGTGCATTAATGACAAAATCTATTTCATAATCTCGAGTGAAATTGCAAGACGAATCTATTGAATCTAATTAGATCGTGATTAAACAATAACGTGCTATAATAAAAAAACATCTAATAATTTTGTTAATTAGATTTAATATATCCGTCTCGCGATTTTCAGTCCATTCGTGTAATTAATTTTATAATTAGATCCTATTTAGTCCGTCTAATCTTTGATTTACAATTCTCAGTAAATTTACGCAAGTTCTCACCGAACTAAACAAGTTCTTATTAACATTTCAGGCCAGGCAGCAACCAAGGGGCTTTGTTCGTATTTGCATGACCAGACAAAAAAACATCAACTTTTCAGACAATTCTCAGGCAACACTTTTTCTCAAACAGAATTTATTCGGAAAGAAAAGTATTGTTAGGCTGGAAGCTGGTGGTTGATTTATTTGGAGAGAAAAGTAAGCTGGCAAGTGACAAGTGACACGAACAAAATGCTTATGTCTCCTCGGTCCTCGCACAACGCACAACCTTGAAACACATCCACTCGGTCGTCACGAGTAGGCCGAGCAGTGGCTCTGAACTTTGCACGCCTACTCTGGTGCTGTTCACATCTACAGTAGTGAACACTGATAAGGGATGAAGCACTAGAGGTATGGATGAACCCGCTAATTTCTGCACCGAGGAATTCGTAAGAGCAACTCCAGCAATAGTCTCTATTTTAGCCTTCTATTTTTTTGAGTAGGGGCTCCCCCAACTTGTTGGGGCTGTTGATTTTACCCTCAACTCCAGCAATACCTCCTACTTTGAAGCCCCTACTTTCATATGACATGTGGGACCCGTTAAATCGATGAGTCTCTCCCACTTCCCAGTGTCTTCTCCTTCCCCACCCTTTCTCCTCTCTCTCGATTATTTGCTTTGCCCAGGCGGCTGGTGACGGGCGGGCGTGGCGGTCATGCCGCGGTCGGGCAGCAGCGGCCGGCGGCAGGCCAGCGGCGTGCCGCGGCCGGCCCTGCGGCGATGGTGCAGAGGAGGCGGCGCGCGCGGCCCTGCGGCGGCGGCGCGGGCACGGGGCGAGGCTCGCCCCCGCGGCCCGGCCCTCGGCGGCGGCGGCACGTGAGCAAGATGGCGGCGAGCAGCGGGCAACGGCGGCCGAATCGAGCTCCGGCGGAGAGAATCGATCTCGCTCGATTTGACTCGGTGAGCTCGATTGACTCCACCCGAGCTCGATTTGCGGTGCCGGTGCTCGATTCGATGGTGGGTGAGCTCTGCTGGCCGGCGGGGGTGCTCGATTTGATATGGTGGGTGAGCTATGTGGAGGTGCGGAGGAGCTCTCACGGCGGTCATGGATGAGCGAGCTCGAGCTACACGGCAGCGGCGAAGAGCTCAAGGTCATCGGAGCCAAGCTTGCGGGCGTGAGGAGGCGAGCTGCCCGGCCTCGTCCTAGGCGGTGCTGTGGGGAGCCCCGAGCTCCAGGGCGGCGGCGGGGGAGCCAAGGTCCAAGATCCAGCGGCGGGCTCCTCCGGCTTCCATTCGTGCGCGCGAGAAGAAAACGGCACAACGTCCGAGTAGGGGCTCCTTTCCACCCGCAGGAGAAGGGGCCGGAGGGGGGTATTTGGGTGCCCAGCTATAGTAGGGGGCTGAGTAGGTCTGTGGGTGTATTTTTACTTTCGGCCCCTATTTTTGGAGTTGGGCTCAAATAGGGGTCTGCTGGAGTTGCTCTAACACTGATAAACTTCCGTCGAATCTGCTGCAGGCGGCAGACTGGTGCTTGTTCACATCAACCACGTGAGTCGCTGACGAGTGGCCGTGTTTAGATTCCTCTCCAAAAATTTTCGGAGAAAGGAATTGTGTCATACTAAATGAAGTTTATTTATAAAACCTTTTCACATATGAGTATAACTTTGCGTGCTGAATGTAATGAGCATAATTAATTTAATAATCACTACAGTAATACTACAGTAATCATCCTCTAATCCTGTGGTCGAAGTGCTCATTAGATTCCTCTCGGAAATTTACATACGGGTGTGGAAGTAATTTTATAAACTGCCTTTATTTAATACTCTTAATTAGTGGTCAAAGTCGCATTTAATACTTTAAAAATTTTACTAAACACGACCATCACTGTTACAGCTTGGGTCAGTGGATTGGAACGGCTGTCAAACTGTCAAAGTTGGAACGGTCGCGCTCGTCGATGACGCGCCGGTGCGTGTCGTTGTTCCGGGGGACTTGCTGCCGGTGAGTTTTCCACGTAACGATCAGCTTGCCCGGCAAGTTTTTGCCTGGGACGACGACCAGACCCTGCGCGAGACTTTTCATCCTCTGCTCGCTGTCAGTAACGAGAAACATGTTGGTCCGAGCAAAAACAGCTCTCGGCTCTTATCATTCCTGTGGTCATGGGTTCAGCACAGTGCCTGCTCCAATTCCTCCAGCTCGTGAGCGGCGACGGACGGTCGTCTGATGGGGCCAGGAAGCCGACGCGGAACGCGTCCACTCACACTCGGTCACGGTCAGTGAAGAAGGGCAGTCCACCACAACACGGCCGGTTGCGCCTCCCCGTGATGGCAGCCGAGGTCGAGGACTCCCCCTTTGATGGCAGCCGGTTGCAACTAGAGTAGGTTCGTCCAAGACAACCGCGGTTCGCACACGACGGGGACGCAACGGAACGGTACCAACAAAGGGTGCCTTTGGCACAGCTTCATGCGCAGCTCCGACATCAAATTCTTGCGGAGCTGTGCCAAAGGGACATCTAAAACAACTCCGGGATAGAAGCAGCCGAAAAACCCGGTCTCTGGAGCACTTGCGCGGAGGCGCAACCGAAAATACTAGCTTCGCCCCCGCTCCCTCTCCGTCCGTGTCAGACGTTACGAAATTGCCCCTATACTTCGTGGTAATTACATCCAAAATGCCACCGCCATCTACCGTCGTCATCCCCCACCAGAGGATTGTACGCCCGCCCTGCGCTGCCGATGGGCACGGAGAGAGGGAGCCGCGGTGGTGCTGCAGGTCGTCCGGGCGGCGCGGAGGTGCTGCAAGAGCTCGGGGCGGCGCGGAGGGCGTTGCTCGGGGCGGCGCAGAGGAGGTGGCGGACAGCAACGCAGAGGATTTGGTGGCGACCCTGGCGCGGGCAGGGTCGGTGGAGAGCGAGCTCCGCGCAGGCTACCTCCATGGCCGGCCGGTGAGCTCCACCCGGGCCGCCTCCATGGCCGTCGGGTGAGCTTCGCGTGGGGCCGCCTCCATGGCCGGCGGAGTTCTCGCGGCTCCCCGCCACGCTGGGAGAGGCGGTGGAGGCGGCCCTCGGCAGTGAGGATGCAGCTCCGGCACGGTGATGACGGGCAGCCCCGACGTCGGCGACCTGCGGCTCTTGGAGGCGGAGCTGCTGCTCCCTTCACCGCTCAGCCAAGCAAAGTAGCTCCCCACCCAGCCAGATTGCTGCTGCCGAGTCAAACCCTCAAATCAAAACCCAGGCAGAGGGCAGGAATCGCCGGTGGTGAGGGCGAAGCATCACCATCCCAGGATCGGATCCCCAACCCGTCCATGGCGGAGCATGACGCAGCACTCTCCGAGGTCCGAGCGGCGGCCGTCCTTCTCCAATTAAGGAGATAAGGCTGCGGGTAAAAAAAAGAAATAAAGAGAATGACCAGTGGTCCGATAGAGAGGATAAGGGAAGAAAGAACTGGAGGATGACATGTAGGTCCCACTAAAAAATACAATCTAATAAAGAGAGATAAAATAAAGGAAAAAGGTGAAGTAATAAATAGAAAAGGAAAAATAAAAAACAAGGGCATTATGAGTATTTCACTCTTTTATCCATGTGACACAGCCAGGAGAAGCTGTTTTGCCAAACGTTTTTCCAGAACGGATTCAGCTCTACTAAATAATCCGCTCCACCGCCTGACACGTAGGAGCGAGCCGTGCAAAGCGCACCAAAGCGATTGCATCGCCGTTCTCACGCCCTCGCGGCGAAGGCATACTCGTCGGTCGTCGTCGTACTCGTAGCCAATGCCAAGTTGTGCCCTGACTCCCTCCGTTGTCCTGGAATTTTTCACAATGGCCCTTCTCGAAAACCATTTCTGCGGATAGACCCCCGGCGAAACTAATTCCAAAGCGGACCACGACCTCGGTGAGGGGGCAAGCGCCGAGTCGATTACGGCGTTAGGGGCTCTAGCGCCGAGCCCCTGCCACGTCAGAGCCTAGCTGGCCCCTCTTGCCTGCGTGGCAGGGACCTCGGCGCGATGCTCTTAAGCGCCGAGCCTTCTGACCTCGGCGCTGCCGCCTCTATGAAGAGTATCATGGCCTCCTAAGTGGGTTTTGGTGATTTAATGACTAACCATTAAGCTACTAATGATGTATTGAGTATATGAGCAGGTACTAAAATTCTAAGATGGCATCTAAGCGCTTCATTGCTATATAAAAAGGAAGTGATGCTAAAAGAAGGATTCCTTGGAGGTTTATTTATTTTATATTTTGAATTTGAGTCCTAGGAATGCCGTACTATTAAGAGGGACATGAATTGTATCTTCCAAGAGTTGAAAAGGTGCTCTAGATGACTAACCAAAATCCTATGAGAGACACCTTGCCTTGCCACGATCAAGGTATACTTAAGTGTGCTAACTCGGAAGGCGGACACTCGGGTTTATCCCGGACAGTCCGGACTTCCGAGTCTCGGGCCTAGTCAGGATACTCGTCTTAGAGCTATGTGACTCTTTTCTGTGAGGAGAGGTATTTATACCCCCTCAACCCTATCCACTCTCTCTCTCTTGCCCATTTCGACCTGCAACACTCAGAACTCATTCACTCCTCCTCTTTACTCCCCTTGGCCTTGGTTTGTGAGATTTGTAGGGGATTAAAGGAGGGATTGAGAGCAAGAGCTTGGAGAGTGCTAGTGAGCTGATTTCCCATCTCTAGAGCACATCTTTCTTCGCTTGGTTGGTAATCTCGTGTTTGTTACTCTTGGAGCTTTGAACTCCTAGCCGGCTAGGTGTTGCCTTGGAGCATCCAAAGGATTGTGGCTGCCCAAAGAAGTTTGTATTACCCCGTGATTGAGTAAGTAAACCTAGCTCGATCTTTGTGGTCGCTAGGAGGAGGAAAGTGACTTAGGTGTAAAGGTCCACCCTTTGTGGGTTCCTCAACGGAGACGTAGAGCTTAAGGTGTGAGCTTGAACTCCGGTAACAAATCCCTTATGTGATTGTGTCTCTTGTGCTTGTTGCTCTTGTTGTATGCTTGAAATCCTCGAGTACATTTCTAGGGTTTGTGGTCGATCTACTCCGTGGTGAGGTTCCTACTGTTTCTAAGTGGTGGAACAGGCTTGTATCTCTGTATTGCATATCCTATATTCACAGATTTGAGTTTGGCTAAGTTTGGTTGCAGCTGATTTAGTCGTCTCCTCAAGAGCCCGGACAATCCGGACATTTTCCCGGATACTACGGACTTCCCGGAGTATCCGAAAAAATATCCGGAGACTCGGACTGGTCGATAATTTGTTTTAAGTTGTGATTTTGAGAGCGACTATTCACCCCCTCTAGTCGATCTCTAGATCCTTTCAATTGGTATCAGAGCCGGTTGCTCCGTTTGAAGCTTAACCGCTTGGAGAAAAGAGATGTCGACCCCAACTAATTAAGCAACGCCGCCCGAAGGTAACTTGACCAACCCCGGTGGTAACCAACCCCCCGTGAACACACCCGAGGCTCCTACGGGTGCAGCAGGAGGTACCGGTGGAGCAAGCACAAGTCATCATCCAAGAAATGAAGATGGTGGATCATCATCATCAAGTGATGATGACTTTGATGATGCAAGATCAAACCGCTCCACTCGTCGGCCTTCGGGAAGGGAGTTTTCTAGAATCCCTTACGATTACTCTAATTTAATCTTTGATAAACCATCGAGTTCCCACCACATTGGAAAGATACCCCAATTTGATGGAACCGGCTATTCCAAGTGGAAGAACTCGATGGAGGAGTATTTGATGACGGTAAACCCCGCACTTTGGACTGTTGTGAACAGGGGAATCACCTTTACAAGTGGAGATGCTACTTTGACACAAGCTCAAGCGAATGAAATTCAACGCAACTATCAAGCCATTCGCATCATCAAGAGCTCTCTCACCGCCAAAGAGTATGACAAGGTTGATGGCTTGAAGTCCGCCAAAGATGTGTGGGACACTCTCTTTATCAACCATGAAGGAACAAGGCAAGTTAGAGAAGGAAGAATCCGAGCTCTTGAAAGTGAGCTCAACCGCTTCGTCATCAAAGAAGATGAATCTCCACAAGACATGTACAACCGCTTGAACAAGATCATCAACAAGATCAAGTCTCTTGGAAGCACAAGATGGGGAAGAAAAGAAGTAGTTGATAAGATCCTCTCCGCTTACATGGCTAGGGATGTTCAACTCCCTACACTTATTAGAGAGAAGAGAGGCTTCAAGAAGTTCACTCCGGCGGATGTGATTGGTAGAATTGAAGAACATCTTATCACCGTCAAGGAGTCAAAGCTCTCACAAGAAATATCAAAGATGCATGAACAAATTGAGAAGAACAAAGGAGTAGCTCTCAAAGCTTCAAGCAAAGACAAAGAGAAGAGGGCGAGCTCATCATCCTCCAAGACCGTAGTCAAGGAAGATAGTGATGACACATTGACTCCCGAGCAAATGGCTCTATTTGTGAAGAGGTTCACCAAGGTGATGAAGAAGGGTGGCTTCTTCAACAAGAACAAAGATAACGACAAGATCAAGACCAAGAGAACATCCAAGAGGCCATGCTTTGGGTGTGGCAAGGAGGGTCATTTCATTGCGGAATGCCCTAACATCAAGGTGAGAAGAAGAGACACCAACAAGTATGACAAGAACAAGAATAAGGAAGTTGGTGAAGCTCATTTGGGTGAAGAATGAGATTCAAATGATGATAGCTCCGACTCCGATGATAAAGTGGGGCTTGCTACAATATCCATTGCTCAACCCATTGACAAGCTATCACTCTTTGGGGATCTCACCGATGATGAAGATGACTTCACTCACACATGCCTCATGGCTAGGGGTACTAAGGTAGACACCAAACCTTCTCCCCTAGATGTTGATGATGATAATGATAGTGATGATGAATTTGAAAAAATGATCACTAGTTTTGGCAAGAAAGCAACTAAAAGAATTATGAACCTTCTAAATGAGATCAAGAATAGAGAAGAGACTCTTGAGGTGCAAGAAGAACTCTTTAGACTTGAGCGAGAGAAAACCATTACCATTGAGGATGCCCTTGTAATTGAAAAGAATGATTTTAAGGTGCAAGAGGGCTTGCTCAAGGAAAAAGAGGAAGAAATTCTTAGCATCAAGAACTCTCAAGCTAAAGAGGTCGTTATAGTAGATGAATTAACTAGGAAGTCTTTCCTAGCTAAGGATGCTTGCACTAGACTTGAGAGTGAAAAGGTTGAACTTCAAGAGAGCTTAAAACGCTTGAAAGCTAGTCACATTGCAATTGAAGTTCAACTTGACAATCTTAAGAATAGTGCTAAAACAACCTCTAATGATGCTACCTCTAACTTAAATACTTCTACAAGTAATGGTTGTTCTAGATGCTATAAACTTGATATAAATGCTTATGCCACTAACATTACCGAGATGAATGCAATGAAGAAAGAGATTGTTCGGTTGTCAAACTCTCTTGTTGAGGAAAGGAATAAGGAACCTAAGAGAGAAAAGTTTGAGAACCATACCAAAGGCTTTGGTTCCAACTACATGAAGAAGTTTGGTTTTGAGAATGGGAAGGGGCTAGGTAAGAATGAGCATGGCTCCAAGGACCCTATCCCATTCATCAAGAACAACCGCACAAGAGGTGTGGGAACAAGAAATGTGGTGCATGAGATGAAGCAATTGGGTGCCAAGGTTGAAGGTAAACAACCTAGGCTCAACACTCCCATCAAGTTCAAGAGCTCCAAAGGCACATCCTATGAACCACAAGTCAAAACCAATGTGGTACAAGCCAAGCAAACCAAGAAGCCCAAGGCACATGCTTCACAAGACAACTTCTATGCTGATTATGTGTTGACTTGGAACCACAAGGGTAAGGTAGTGGCCAAGTAGGTGGGACCCCGCACACAAGGTTCTATGATCAAAAGGAATGTGTGGGTGCCCAAAGTTCTTGTGACTAACGTAAAAGGACCCAACTCTAATTGGGTACCTAAAAACCAAGCATAATTTGTTTTGTAGGCATACTCCTCCGGTGGAGCCAAATGAGTGATTGATAGTGGATGCACTAATCACATGACCGGGGAGAAGAGGATGTTTATGTCTTGTGAAATGATTGAACATCCTACGGAAAAGATTGCTTTTGGAGGCAATGGTGGTGGAACGGTTGTTGGTCTAGTTAAAATTGCTATCCCAACCAATCATTCAATTTTCGATGTTTATTTGGTTGAATCTTTGGACTACAATTTGTTGTTTGTGTCACAACTTTGTGAGATGGGCTACAATTATTTGTTCACCAATGAGGGTGTCACCGTCTTTAGAAGAGGCGATGACTCCGTTGCCTTTAAGGGTGAACTCAAGGGAAGGCTTTATTTGGTGGACTTTACATCAGAGAAAGCCCAACTTGATACATGCTTAATGGCAAAGTCTAGCTTGGGTTGGCTTTGGTATCGCCGGCTAGCCCATGTTGGGATGAATAATCTCAACAAACTTCTAAAGGGGGAACACATCTTAAGACTAACAAAAGTTCATTTTGAGAAAGATAGAATTTGTAGTGCTTGTCAAGCCGGAAAGGAAGTTGGTGCTCCTCACCCCTCCAAGAATGTACTCACAACTATAAGACCATTGGAATTGCGTCACATGGATATCTTTGGTCCCGTAGCTTATGTTAGTATTGGTGGGAACAAGTATGGATTTGTCATTGTTGATGATTACTCTCGGTATACATGGGTTTTCTTTTTGCGTGACAAGAGCAAGGTTCATGATGTATTCAATAAGTTTGCAACTAGAGCCCAAAATGAGTTTGATGTGAAGATCAAGAGAGTAAGAAGTGACAATGGCTCCGAGTTCAAGAACACCAACATTGAAGAGTATCTTGATGGTGAAGGCATTGGTCATGAATTCTCCGTCCCATACACTCCTCAACAAAACGGGATTGTGGAGAGGAAGAATAGGACTCTCATAGAAGCCGCAAGAACTATGCTTGATGAGTACAAGACTTCAGATAGTTTTGGGCGGAAGCGGTCAACACGGCTTGTCATGCTATCAACCGTTTGTATCTTCACAAGCTTCGACACAAGACCGCCTATGAACTCCTAACCGGTAAGAAGCCTAATGTGTCTTACTTTAGAGTTTTTGGTCGTAAGTGCTTCATTCTCAACAAGAAGCCCAAGAACTCTAAGTTTGCACCTAAAGTTGATGATGGTATTTTTCTTGGTTACATCTCAAATGCTCACGGCTATCGCGTTCTCAACAAGACCACCGGTAGTGTTGATATAGCGTGTGACGTGACATTTGATGAATCTAATGGCTCTCAAGTAGAGTAAGTTGATGAAGTGTGTGTAGGCAAGGAAAAGACATCTACAAATGACATCAAGAAGATGGCCATTGGCGAAATCAAGCCTCAAGAAGAAGATGAAGACGATGAAGTCATTGAAGCATCACCAAACCTCACTGCCGCTGCAAAACCTAGAGACTCCAGAGAAAAGTCCGGAGAATCCGGAAATTCCGGAGACTCCGGACCTAATCCCGGAGAGTCCGGGCCCTCTGAAGATGATGCTCAAGACATTTGAGAAAATGAGGATTTGATTCAACAAAAAGCTTCTGAGCCACATCCAAGAGTTCGTCAGAATGTTCAAAGAGACCACCCCGTTGACAACATTCTTGGAAGCATAAGAAGAGTAGTTATCACAAGATCAAGATTGGCAAACTTTTGTGGACACTACTCTTTCGTGTCCATGATTGAACCTCTCTCCGTTAAAGAAGCATTACAAGACGCTGATTGGGTGATAGCCATGCTAGAAGAGTTGAACAACTTCACTCGGAATGAAGTCTGGTCCCTATTGGAACGCCCTAAACAAAATGTGATTGGAACAAAGTGGGTATACCGCAACAAACATGATGAGGATGGGGCAGTGACTAAGAACAAGTCAAGGTTGGTTGCCAAGGGATATACTCAGGTTGAAGGTTTGAACTTTGGAGAAACCTATGCACCGGTAGCAAGACTTGAAGCAATCCGCATCTTGTTGGCATTTGCTACTCATCATGATTTCAAGCTCTTTCAAATGGATGTCAAGAGTGCATTCTTGAATGGCCCAATCTCCGAAGAAGTCTATGTTGAGCAACCACCGGGCTTTGAAGACCCTCAATTCCCCAACCACGTCTACAAGCTCCATAAGGCGCTCTATGGTCTTAAGCAAGCACCTAGAGCATGGTATGAATGCCTTAAGGAATTTATCTTAAGGAAAGGCTTTGAAATAGGCAAAGCCGATCCTACTCTTTTCACTCGCAAAGAAGGGAATGATTTATTTGTATGCCAAATATATGTCGATGACATCATATTTGGTTCTACTAACAAAGCTTGGGCGGATGAATTTAGTAGGATTATGACTATGAGATTCGAGATGTCCATGATGGGAGAGTTGAAGTTTTTTCTTGGATTTCAAATCAAGCAACTCAAGGAAGGCACATTCATAAGTCAAACAAAGTACACTCATGACATGCTCAAAAGGTTTGACATGGACAAGGCCAAACCCATCAAGACCCCAATGCCATCCAATGGACATCTTGACCTAAATAAAGATGGAAAAAGCGTCGATCAAAAGGTATATCGCTCCATGATTGGATCTTTGCTTTACCTTTGTGCATCTAGGCCCGATATTATGCTTAGTGTGTGCATGTGTGCAAGGTTTCAAGCCAATCCTAAGGAATGTCATCTCATGGCTTAAGAGAATCTTTAGGTATTTAGTACACACCTAACCTTGGTTTATGGTACCCAAAGGGCTCCACTTTCAATCTACTTGGCTATTCCGATTCGGACTATGCCGGTTGCAAGGTAGATAGAAAGAGTACATCTGGGACTTGCCAATTCCTTGGAAGATCCTTGGTGTCTTGGAGTTCCAAGAAATAAAATTCTGTTGCCTTATCCACCGCCGAGTAGTATGTTGCAGGCTTGTTGTGCTCAACTACTTTGGATGAGGTTCACTTTGAGGGACTTTGGTTGTACATTTAGTAAGGTGCCACTCTTGTGTGACAATGAGAGTGCCATCAAGCTAGCGAACAACCCCGTAAACCACTCAAGAACAAAGCACATAGACATAAGACACCATTTCTTGAGAGACCACGAAGACAAAAGAGATATCGCTTTAAGTCATGTGAGCACCGAAAAGTAACTAGCCGATATCTTCACAAAGCCTCTTGATGAACTAAGATTTTGTGCTTTGAGGAGTGAATTGAATATCTTGGATTCTCGTAACTTGGCTTGAGATCATGCACATGTTTGATTGTCATAGGCTAGATCTTTACAAAAGAAAAGGATTTGAAAATTTGGTATGGATTTACTTTGAAAAATATTCAGATTTTTCTCTAGGTACAACACTTGGACTATAGTTCTCATTGTATGTTTGTGGCTAGTATCAAGTGTTGGAACCTCTCTAGCTCACATTAGTTTCACTCATAATCATCTTTATGCATCTCAGATCTCAATTCCTTGAAAATCTGTTGCCCAGTCTCGGGAGTCGGAGACTCCGGGGTTTTCCCCGGATACTCCGGATTTCCCGGAGAGTCCGGGTTCAGCCCGGATACTCCAGACCTTAACTCTTATAAAAACGTTTTAACCGCAGTCAAAACCCTAGTCTTCACCTTTTTCACTGCGTGGACCGTTTTTACTCCCTCTCCCTGTGCTCCCCCGTGCCCCTCTCCTCCATCCCTTGGTTCCTCCATAGAACCTAGGGTTTCCACCCTCCAAATCTTGAGAGTGTGAGGGATTGAAGCCTCTAAGGTGTGGGAAGCAAGGTGCTGCCCTCGATTTGAAGATTTGAAGGACCTCTCCCTCGGTTCCCTCTCTTCCCTAAGGTATTCAAAGGCTCCTTTGCCCGATCTCCTTTTCTAGGTCATATCTTGCGAAATCTCTTGGATAGGAATGTTCTTTAGACTCTAGACGTAGTGGATCTGCAATATCTCAAGTTTTCCATGGTGGATTTGTGAGGCATTGTGATTTAGGGTTTCGCTAGGAAAACCCAGAGACTCCGGACTTTTAGGAGACTGATTTCAGTGTCAGGAATTTTCCGGAGACTCGGATTTTCTTCTTTGAAACTCCAAATCACCGTGTCACACACCTTTTCCATGGATGCATTCTTATGTACTCCTTGCTACTCATCTCCAGATCATGAGGAAGAAGTACAAGCAAGACGAGCCGGCCACCCAAAGGAGGACTAAGGCTAGGCACGACCCTCAAACCTTGGGGGTAGTGCATGAGACCTTGGGGCTTGGCTCCTCTCAGTGGTCCACTCGTGCTCGTGCCCTTGTCTACACCGAGCAAGAGATTGAAGAAGAGGAAGAACAACAAGTTGTTGGTGAGGAAGAGGAGGAGGAGGAAGAAGACGCTGATCAGTATAGGGTTGCTCCTAGGCGTCACGGGAAAGGTCCAGCTCAGCCATCAAGGAAATCCCGTGAGGCCCTCTACATCTTCCGTTCTAGGCCCGTACCTCATCCTTCCATGCCAAAGAACCGTCCCACTCCCTACTCCCAAATCTGTCCCAGAACTCCACCCTGTCTCACCGTGACTTTTCCATCAAATGTGAGGGTGGTGACTACTCCTGTCAACCTAAGGGACCCCGGGGCTGTGCAAGGGTTTGCCCAACAAATGGTGAGAGACTATGCTAGGAATGCTCTTGCTGTCAGAGAACAAAGAGAGGAGGATGTCTACATGTATATCTCTAGTGAGGCACTTGAGTCGAGGTTTTGGTGTGACTTCCATAGGGACTTCTATCAGACAGTGATAAGGAGTTCACAGATGAAGGCCAAGAACAAGTCACCAATTGTGGAGATGAAGTACATTGATTGGGCATACTATGAGAAGTTGGAGAATCCCACCTTTGATGCCGTCATTGATAGGTGCAAGGAACTTGGACTATATGAGATCATGGGCTTTCTCTATGGATGGAATAGAGAGATTCTTGCTCAATTCCATTGCTCCTACTTCTATAACTCTCATCAAAACACTATCACTTGGACCACTCAAGGCGAGAAGTACACCATTGACTACATGACTTTCTCTCGCTTGCTTGGTCTTGGCTCAAAGGATGAAGCTCGCACTCCAATCCATAATGAAGACAAGTACAAGCCCAAGGACATGACATATATGTTCCCCTCCGCCTTTCTTGCTCATGAGGGAAAAGCTGACAATCTCATTCCTTACTATTACTACTTCAATTAGTTTTTCCGTGCCACCATTGATCCAAAGATGGGAGATATCACAGCTCTTAGGCACTATGCCGTCAATCTCCTCAACCGTGTGGCTCCTGAAGAGGAAGGATTTTGCATCTTTGACTTCATTTGGAATGAACTCATTGCTATGTGTGACCCCATGAAGCATCTCCCATATGCTCCATACATCATGTACATGATTAAGAGGGTCACCAATACCTAATTTCCAAAGGATGTCACTCATGAGCACCTTAGGCATCTTCGTGCTAGAGACAAGAGAACCCCCATGAAGAAGAGCACAAGATTTGCCGGATCCTCTAGTGCTGCCCCTCGCCATGATGATGAGCCCCTTCCTCACCCTTCACACTCTTCCAAATCTTCTCGCAAGGTTAAGGGCTCCATGGTCAAAAGGGCATTCAAGAGCATCTTCTTCATGTGCAAGCGCATCGTCACCGAGACTAATGAAAATTGTCGTGACATCATTGAGATCAAGTCTCATCTTGGGCTTCCTACGGACACTTATCACGAGCTCCCCGAGTTTGATGACCCGTTTGCGGAGTGGGATGCCCATGATGCCGCTGCTGCTGCACAAGAGGAAGAAGGAGGAGAAGAAGAAGAGGAAGAGGAGGAGGAGGACAATAATGAAGAAGAAGAAGAAGACGACGACGACGACGAGTGATCACTGCTGCTGCTCCAACACTTCCTTTTTGGCGCTTGATGCCAAAGGGGGAGTGAGTATCTTTAAGTTTCATGTCTAAGACTTGGAGAATTTGAGAACTATGGTCTGTAATAACTTTTATGTGTGAGACTATGTGATGTGAGCTTGAGACTATTTGATTGTGTGCTTGTGATGCTAGATATCTAGGTTGCATTTTATTTGTCTAAGGATGCGTTTGATAGTTTGAAAATTTTCTGTGATGAATTGATTTCTGCTGAGTCTTCAAAGTCCGGACACTCCGGATTTTTCTCCGGACTCTCCGGGTTTCTCGGATTGTCCGGGATGGATCCGGACACTCCGGGCTTTGACACTACAACCTCTTTTATCCTTCATTGAGTGTATAAACTGTCATACGCATCACATATATCTTGTTTGCACAAACACAAGCTCCCCACTGTTGATCATCTTGTCACACTCTCTTATTTCTCTCTCTTGTGCAAAATTTGGTGCTTAAAGCACCTTTGAGATTCAAACTCCATATGCACAAATTAAGGGGGAGTGTTGCAAGATAGATTAAAAGCTCTTTACTGAATTTATTTATCTCTCTTTTAAAAGCTTAAAGGTGTTGTCATTAATCACCAAAAAGGGGGAGATTGAAGAGTATCATGGCCCCCTAAGTGGGTTTTGGTGATTTAATGACGGACCATTAAGCTACTAATGATGTATTGAGTATATGAGCAGGTACTAAAATTCTAATATGGCATCTAAGCGCTTCATTGCTATATAAAAAGGAAGTGATGCTAAAAGAAGGATTCCTTGGAGGTTTATTTATTTTATATTTTGAATTTGAGTCCTAGGAATGTCGTACTATTAAGAGGGACATGAATTGTATCTTCCAAGAGTTGAAAAGGTGCTCTAGATGACTAACCAAAATCCTATGAGAGACACCTTGCACTGCAGGATCACCGAGGTATCCTTAAGTGTGCTAACTCGGAAGGACACTCGGGTTTATCCGGACAGTCCGGACTTCCCGGAGTCTCCGGGCCTAGTCCGGATACTCCGGGTCTTAGAGCTGTAACGGCTCTTTTTCTGGGTGAGGAGGTATTTATACCCCCCCAACCCTATCCACTCCCTCTCTCTTGCCCATTTCGACCTGCAACACTTTTCGAGAACTCATTCACTCCTCCTCTTTACTCCCCTTGGCCTTGGTTTGGTGAGATTTGTTGGGGATTAAAGGAGGGATTGAGAGCAAGAGCTTGGAGAGTGCTAGTGAGCTGATTTCCCATCTCTAGAGCACCTCGTTCTTCGCTTGGTTGGCAATCTCGTGTTTGTTACTCTTGGAGCTTTGAGCTCCTAGCCTAGGCGTTGCCTTGGAGCATCCAAAGGATTGTGGCTGCCCAAGGAAGTTTGTATTACCCCGTGATTGAGTAAGTAACCCTAGCTCGATCTTTGTGGTCGCTAGGGGGAGGAAAGTGACCTAGGTGTAAAGGTCCACCCTTTGTGGGTTCCTCAACGGAGACGTAGAGCTCAAGGTGTGAGCTTGAACTCGGTAACAAATCCCTTGTGTCTCTTGTCTTGTTGCTCTTGTTGTATGCTTGAAATCCTCTTGAGTACATTTCTAGGGTTTGTGGCCGATCTACTCGTGGTGAGGTTCCTCTGCATTTCTAAGTGGTGGAACAGGCTTGTATCTCTGTTGCATATCCTATATTCACATTTGAGTTTGGCCAAGTTTGGTTGCGGTGATTGATTTAGTCGTCTCCTCAAGAGCACGGACAATCGGACATTTTCCGGATACTCGGACTTCGGAGTATCGGAAAAATATCTGGAGACTCGGGACTTTAGTGCGATAATTTGTTTTAAGTTGTGATTTTTCAGGAGCGACTATTCACCCCCCCTCTAGTCGACCTCTAGATCCTTTCACTCTAGCACCGAGGTCTGGGGCTCTGGGCACTTATAGCCCGCAGAGCCTTCTTCCTCCTCCTCCCTCCCATTCTTTTCAACCTGATAGCTCTCTGTTCCTTCCCTCTGCGGCGGTGGGGCAACCCTTAGACCTTGGAGACGAGTGTAGAGGTGGTTCCCTTCGGATTCAAGTCGCCCCCAAGGTAATGTGGCTCTCCTCTTTCAATTTGTCCAAGTAGTTTTGTTTGAATTGGTGGTTAGGTTAGGGTTTGAAGGTTGGTTAGGGTTTGCATTTAGGGTTAGGAATGGTTAGTGTCTAGGGTTTTAATTCTTGTTTTCTTTCTATTTTTGAAGAAATCACTATGGCATCTCGCCCTACGGAGATAACATTGGTGGGTAAGAGGAGCTCAATGACCATTCCTAAAGGGGTGGAGGTGCCCATGTGCTTTTGTGGTGATTGGTGCAAGTTTGTGAAGTCGGAGTTGTTAGGTAGCTGCTACGGCATGAGGTGGTTCATGTGCGCCAACTACGAATATGAGCCACCCAAGGCTGTCGGATACGAGATACACGAGGTTGTGCATCAGTCCGTGTCGATCTTGTTTTTGTTTTAGTTGTGTTTGTTAACATTGTATCTAACTCCGAGGGTTGCGGACTCCTCCTCTATGTGGTTTTGCTCAGTGGCTTGACACGGAGCAGTCGGAGACGGACAAGTGGTGGGTCGAGAAACAATTTCAATGGAGGGAGGAAAGCAGGAGGCAGTTGCAGTATGAGAAAGCACAGGAGGAGAAGCACCAAAAGTTTCAAGAGGAGTTCCGCGCAAGGTGCGAGCGTGTTGACCGTGAGGCTAAGGAGAAAATGGAGGCCGAAAGAGAGCGCAAGAAAGCACGTGCTGCGTGCGGAGGAAGCGATGGGCGAATCGAGATGCATTGAGGAAGGAAGTGGCCTCGCGCACTTTCGATGAGTTTGGTCTTGGTAGTGGCACTAGTGTGTTAGTGAAGAGGATTTTAGTATGGACTTGTATCGGTTGCTATGGCAAAACCAATGTCGCCTTTGTTTTTATCATGAAATTGGAAACAAAATCTGATTCTGTGTGTGACAAAACCACCCAAAATAATTCCGGATTATCACCTAAGCCGGTCCACGTGGCTCATAGCGATAACGGAGCTATTTTGTCGCCTTTGGGTCAAGCCGGTAAATCACTTTAACGTAATCGAAGAATTGTACATTAAAACTCACACGACGGCGAGTCTAGAGATAACATTTCACAGATTATTACATCAAGCTCCATAAGGTTTTAATATTACAAACCAAGTCTTTTGCATAAGGTAAAATAGTTCAGAGTTCGAAACACAACGGAAATGAAATACTACACGTCATAAGTACGTCATAGGAGGCCATCCATGACGTCACTAAGCACTGTCATCCTCCCACTCCACTTCCCAACCGGGTGGGAGAGAACCAGACCACGGGAAACCATCATCATTCATATCACCTGAAAACAACATCAAAAGCAAGGCTGAGTATACTAATACTCAGCAAGACTTAACCGGCGGGTGATGGTAAATCACCAACTCTCTAGACATGCAAGGCTCTTTGGCTAGTGGGTTGTTTTGCTAAAAAGCAACAAAGAGTATGTCCTTTCTTTCAAGTTTTAGCTCAAAATTCTAGTTGATTATCCATTACTAAGTAAGCAACTATTGCAAGCATAAGTTGTGCAAACAATTAAGCATATATCCAAATTACTTCTCAATTCCATCATTGAGAGACATAGAGTGTATGGTTAAGCAATCTCGGGTAACGGTGAGAGGCCGACGATCGATCGATTATTAACCTTGCAAGGGAAACCCAAACATACGGAAGAATGCACACCCCAAAAACAATCCAACTAGAAACCAACTGTCCTCGACTTAGGATCCATTTCTACAGTCTTTGGTACAAGGTATACTGGCCACGGAGACACACGCCACTTGACTTCACATGCACCACTCTGCAGGCGAGAGGACTCTTCCCAGTTAGTGGTTATAGATCCCTTCAGGATCAAGAAGGTACTAGGCTTACCGGTCCCATTCCCGGCAAATGTTTAGTACGTTCAAACGCTTAACCACAGACCTACTGGCCGGAGCCTCTCCCATGCTCTTACCACATGAGCATATCCATTTACCAAAATCTTATGATTCCAACACAAGAGACCTATAGCTCGCGGTGGCAGAACATCACTCGACTTTTCTGGTGTCCTTAGAGCATGACGACTAGCGACCTTATCATGCTAGTATTTGAGCATAGGAACCTATGAACATGCATCTAGGGTTTCAATTCAAATCCTGAAACGTAAATGCACAAACATTGCATATCATAAATGTAAGAGTTAGAAAACTGGGTTATGCTCCGGGGCTTGCCTTCACTAGCAAAGTCAGTGATGAAATCCTCCGAACTTTGGTTCGGGTCTTGCTGCACTTCCACCACGTTCACTTCTCCTTCAGTGAGATCTCTCTCGGATTCCGGCACCAACTCGTAGTTTCCGTCCGAAAGTTCTACACGACATGCATATGCATTAACTTCATGTATTTATAAATGAGGAGTGAGAACGTAGCTTAGATTTGAAGGGTAAACATGGGGTGCATGGGTGACCACATTCACCTGGATAAGAATATATCCAGCATACTCTTCCTCTCAAAGATAGGGGTATGTGTGCGTGGTTTAACTTCTCATTTGATGGTGATTACGTGCACATCTATAAAGATTAATTAATTTTTATTCACCAAGTTATGGGGTGCTGTTCATGGTGATGTTTTGGTGAGGCTTCATCCAAAAGATTTGAAAAGAAACAAAGGTGATTTCTCTCTTTCTTTTATTTCTTGGATTAAACTTGATTTACTTTGAAAATTCATTCTGGAAGAAATGCAATCAATATGACAATGAAACTTTGCAGAGAGGCACATCATACTACACATGAGCTACTGCCAAAAATTTAGGTCAATGCAAGCTATATATCTAGCATGAAAAATACAACTAGATTCATTCATTTAAATCAAGAATAAATCATACAAAAATAAATATACCACATATTGAGCTAGAAATTCATGTGGAAGCACAAAACACCTAATCATGAAGAGATATGCACTTACTCAGCAAAGAAAATTTAAATTAATTTAAATTTATGAACGAGGGTTAAACTTGCACAAAAATTACTTGACCCTATAAAACATGATGAAAACACCTCTACTATTTATCATGGGTGCAAAACCATGAAACAGGAGCAATGCTGAAAACAAACTTTAATTCATAATTAAAGATCTACTCAATAACTTTGTGCCAAATTTGAACCAGAAGACAAACATGACATGGCAAACAACATATCCAAAAATTAGATTCAGATCATGCAAATAATTTGAATTATTTCAGATCTAGCCAAAATGGTAAATTCAAAATTATTTACAAACTAACCCAAAATTTGAAAACTTCCTTTGTAGAAAAGTTAGGGTTCTTTACCAGGATTCCAGAACAGTTGAGTTTGCATTTTTATGATTTTTATGTGATTTTATATGCATTTTACAAGATTCAGAGGATTTAAAAACATAAAGGAAGAATCTTTTCGCCGATAGACCCCTGGATAGATTTTGTTTTCACAGTTATGCCCTCGCCTTTACAGAAAAGACCTGGGTTATACGGTTTCGACCCTAGAAAGAGCTGGGAGCTCGCAATGTGGTCCCTGGCGGCGCGGCGAGCTCGCCGGCGGCGATGTGGGGCCGGACTTGGCCGGGCAAGCGACGGGGGAGGACCAGATGCTCACCAAGATGCGATTCACGGTCTCGGACGGCATGGAGGGAGCTCCGGCAAGGCGGCGGGCGTGGCGAGGCAAGCGGCATGGCTCTGCCCATGAAATGGTCAGCTAGGGCAACAAGCGGCACGGGAAGCTCAGGTGAGGTCTAGTGGTGGCCCTGGGCTGCTTGGACGGGCACGAGAGGGTTGGGACAGGGGAGCTCCACGGCGGGGCTTCAATGGCGGCCGCGGCGGGCTCTGCCCCAGGCCCAGGCTCGGCGCCGGATTCGGGAGTCACAAGTGGGGCTGTGGGCCGGCGCTAGTGTGTTTGGACCGGCGCGAGATGCTTCGGAGGTGTGAGCTCAGCGGCGGGGCTCCAATGGTGGCCGGCGAGGGTGAAGCAGGCGTGGTCGGCGCTTGCTCCTTTTATAAGTGGTGGTGCGGCGGGAAGTGGCGCGGGAAAACGACCTCCGGCACACGCGTGCAAAAAGGCGGCGCGCCAGCCTTGCACCGAGCACGTCGCAGGGCGCCGCAGCGCTGGCGGCGCCAGCGTAAGCGCGCAGCGGCTCGGCCGGCCGGCGGGAGCCTGGGGAGGTTCAAGCGGGTGAAGGAACTGGCGACGCAGGGTGGGGCCCAGGCGTGCACGGTACGGACGCCAGAGCGGCGCACGGTCGGCGTCCGGTGTGACGGCGAGAGGCGGCCCAGGCCGCTCCAAATCGTTTTGCCGAAGCCTGTTTGACCAGCCGGTTCTCCAAAATTTTGATCTAAACTCAAAAATCTCCAATTAGCAAAATTGTAGAGCAACAAACCAGCTACAAATTTTGCAAAGGCCGACCTATGGAAAAGTCCATGGATTAGGAGATACAGTGGCTGGAAGTTTCTGTTTTTCTTGATTTGGTCAAGGCGTGACTCTGAGCTTTGACCAACTTTTAGAGGCTTTTCCACTTCGAATTTGAAATGCCGCCAATTGAGAGAAGTGTGTCCCATGTGATAATGAACAACTTTCGTATTGGCCGATTTTGAAGTTGATATATGAAAAGTGGAGAACGCGCTAGATTATCGATGAAAGGGCATAGAGCTCTAGGGTTTTGACTTGGGTTTGAAGGGGTTTGACCTTGGGTTAGGGGCTTGACCAAGTCAACTATGACAAGTACCATGCTTAGCCTTTTAATGAGGGTGATCACTGTTCCTTAAACATCCGGGATGTTACACTGTGTGAATTGCCTGTTTTTTTCTGTTATGAACATGTTGCGTGAAGGAGATGTGGGACTTGAGAAAAGTTTACATTTTTTGACATGATTGCTGTGGCTAATGCCTTTAGCGCCGGTACTAGCTCGGCTCTAAAGCCATTGGCGCGAGGCACCTCGGCACTAATGGCTTTAGAGCCGAAGCTTTGGTACCTCGGCTAAAGGCATTAGCCGAGCACCTGCTGTCGGCGAAACTTCTCAATTTTCTCAAGTCCTCACATTTCACATTTTCATCACATTCATAGAGAAATCATCACATCCACAATGAAATAGATAATCATCACATCCATAAGAACACAAGTCCACAAGTTCCGGGGTAAGGAGGTCAAGCTCGTTCGTGTACTGAATGTACGAGCTACGCGTGATAGCGTAGGCACCCGCCGCTCTCTCGTACAAATGCCCAACTGTGGGGGCAACGACCTCGTCGTTCTATGGAAACTAGGCCGGCGGCTCGTGTACAACGTATGGCCTCCCACCGAAGCCTCTCCCACATCCACACCGGAGGAGTGCGTGCAGCCCGTGTGGCGTACGCCCCTCTCACCCGGCAAGCCTCGCAGAGCTGCCGGTACAAGGCGAGCACATGGCCGAAACTGTACTCGCCGGCGTCGTCCCAGTCCTGAAGGCACGGCAAGTACATCTACGACACCGTGTCCCCGGTGCCGTCAGGGAATAGGACCGAACCAAACATGTGCAGCACCCAAGCCCTGAAAATGACAATATGACAAAAAAACTGTAGTTAGAAATTTATTAGCATTAAGTAAGAGTCATGCAAAAAAGGTAAAAAGACCGAAAGCGATAAGTTACCTACGTAAAAGTTCTGAGCCTCACCGGCCGGGTGGGCATCAAAACTACCCTCGCAGCCACCTCAAAGGGACACCACTGGAGCGTCGTCTCGAATACAGTGCGACCTCCGGCAGAGGCCTACCAAGAAACTCCTGCACTCGAGCCTCCCAACCTGCCAACACCACGTCTCTAGTCATACTGTCCTCGATCCAAGCCCCATGATCATGCGTCGAGCGTGATCGTCACCTCACCACAGGGTAGGTGGAAGCTGTGGGTCTCCGGTCGCCAGCGGTCGATCAACACCGTGAGAGCAGCAGGGTTGAAAGGTGGTATGCCACGGCTGACAAGTCTCGCAACCGTGGCAAGTCCCGCGCGGCGCAGCAAGAGGGTGTAGCGCTCGTCGTAACGCAAAACGGTACCACCGTCGTGAGTCATCGGCCTGAGCGTGTGCAGAACCTGAAACAAAAAAACTTGTGTCAACAGAAGATATGAAAAATCATAAATTAACCCTGACAAAACAAACAATCAGTACCTGCTCGCCGGTCGCCTAGCACGGTGCTTGCAGCAGCATCGTCATCGTCAAGAAGCCTATACCTGCCCGCCATCCTGCAACACAAACATAAGTAGGGTTAGTACATAGAATTTAAATTAATAGAAAGTAGGACGGTAAAAACAAATTAGTAAGTAAGAAATTTCAATTATACTAGTGCACAAATTACTATCTACCTGCACTTCCTCTCGTAAGGGGCAACGTCGTATATTATGCTTTGATTGGTGACATTTTGAGCATAGGGACTGTTGTGTGTCCTCCACAAAGTGTGTACCAACCACTTTTTCGTGGACCTTCCCATCACTGTTTGGTCCATGTCCATCTGGTACCTCTTCCTTTTTCTAGTTCCACGCCCTGTAACCCTCAATCTCTTGTCAGCGATATACTTTGGTCCCTCATAAACCGGCCACTCGTTCTCATCACGGAATGGGTGGAATAACGGTGCCCAAGTGTTAATCAATGCTTGCAATGAGAACTCCACTCCAACTCTGGAAGGGGCTTCCACGTCCAACCTTCGCACTCTGCAAGCGGTCACCATGTGGGAACAAGGCAAGTGGAAGCTAGTAGGCCTACCACACGTGCACGTGTTCTCGCTAAGCACCACTATGTGTTTCCTTGCCTCACAATCCTCACCTCCAACGTTGGTTCCCCCTGCCTCAGTCACTTCATATGTGTGTGTGGTGCGGTCAAAACAAACTGCCTTTTGCCCCTTAGAAATTAGCTCTACCTTTCTAATTCTGCGTGCAACCTTTTTAGGATATATATGGTGGTTGTCTCGAAGTGACATAGCAAGACTGCGGTACTTCACAAACCAAGCATTGCACTTGTAAAAGGTGAACGAAAGAATAGCAGTCACAGGAAGGCAACGACATCCTCTAAGCAAACTGTTAAATATTTCTGCCATGTTGCTTGTCATAAAACCATACCTAGCACCACCTTCGTCAAATGCTCGAGTCCACTTCTCCTTTGAGATCATCAACTCATCAAGAAATTGTCTACCACGATCGTCAGTCTTTTCTCTAAGCGCAGCTAACTTCTCCTCAAACTTCCGGGGCTCTGTCTGCCTACAAACCTCCTCAAACAACTCAAAATTATCCTTAATACCATCATGCTTGATAAGGTACTGTGCTAGGTGCCTTGTGCACCAACGATGATGCAAACGCCCATGTCCCGGAATGATGTTCTGCACAACATTAAGTATCCCAGCATGACGGTCCGAAATCACACAAATATCACGCCGGGCCCAACAACAACTCGCCGAACACGATCCAAGAACCAAGACCAAGTAGAAGTTTCCTCCTTGTTCACCAAGGCAAAGGCCAAACGGAAGAGCATGTTCTCCGAATCATTTGCAATGGCAATCAACAATGTACCCTTGTATTTACCCGTGAGGAAGGTACCATCAATGGAGAATACGGGCCTACAATGCTTGAAGCCTTCAATGTCTTGTGGAAATGTCCAGAAAGCGAGAGAACACCTCTCGCCCATTAACCCGAACGTTATCCTTTGGCACATACTCATAATACATGCCGAGTTTGCGCTTTCATTACGTTCAACATTACGGAAGCCTCTCATAAGCTTCTTCCCAATCTCCAAATGCTTGCTTTAGAGCCATTGCTTTGCCCTCCGGGCTTTGCCATACTTGATCTCATAATTGTACATCTTCAAAACCATACATTGAAGTGCAGCGAGATGTTTGGGCTATGCTTCACCACACCGCACAACGCTTGCAATGTATTTTGAATTCAATTGGAGGTGTTTCTCTTCTGCCTCTGTTGTACCACAAGTATGAGGCTCAATCACCGTTGTTATCTTCCATTGAGCATCTTGGTCACCTGCAACAAACCCTCCAAGCGCAACCCTCTTGTTTGCACTTAGCGTATCTGAGTCTCTTGATGCAGATACCACCTTGAAAGGGCGGTGGTGCATCAGTATCCGCAACCAAGTCTTCAAGTCATCCATATTCGGAAATACCATACCCTTTCGAACGATACTTTCTCGATGCAACTCAGGACCATCATCATCACTGCAACCCCCATCAGCAACTGCCATGTGGCTCGGCCCAAGGTCTACACACTCCGGAACCAAAGGGTCACGGTCCGGAAAGATAGACTGCAAGATTTTTTTTCTCCTCTTCAGACAATCGAGAAATGGGCCGATCATTTTCCGAGCCACAAGCTTTGTCATCTTCATAATTGTCATCGTCCCCGCTTACCTCCACATCCACACGGTTAGATGCTTTGGCATCACCGTCAAACGAAGCAAATGTGTCTACATAATCACCAAAATCAGCATGATATGTATAAACTCCATCATCATCCGAGTACTTAGCCTCGGCCTTTCGACATCTGCGGTGATCGGGACACACTCTCAGGCTCACAAAACTTTGCTTCCTCAACAGGTGGCTTGTTCAGGTCGAACCCGACATTGCAGTCGAGCAAAGGAACCTTAGTCACCACTATAAAGAGAGAATGCACCGACTCCATAACAATATCCTGTAAATCTCCCATTACGCTGTAGATCCAAAGGTACAAGCATCTTTGTACGAGGACCTTTCGATGAGCCAACATCAACTACACCATTCATTTGCATACGCAGACAACTATCAGACCAATCCAATTTCCCCTTCACTCTATCAACCAATTCAACCAACGAGGGGAAACTAGGAAACATCAAGACTATCTCTACCATATTCTCATACTCCACTGTGTCATCTTTGTTCTTCTTAACAATCCCACCATGAACAATCCTCACTAAACGATCCATCTACATCAAAAATTCCATTAACCCAAATACATGAGAAAAATGCATTACCATTCATGCCTTAGACTAAAAAAATTGCTAAATTCCAATGTTCTTCCTACAAGTATCCAAACATGATAACCGTCTATAATTAGTCATGTTCTCTAAAAATCATGACCACAAATGTTCGCTTAGGTGAACTAACTCAATTACAAAACAAAACTTAAATCATCTTCAGTCTCAACTTTCTACAAAACAAAACTTAAATCATACAAAACCTACAACCTAACTTTCTACAATTTGCGAGTTTTCTAACATAAACATGACCAATTTCTATGTTTTATTAACAAACATAAATTCTAATGATTTCTAACACTCAACTTTGATATTTTCTTAACAAACAAAACTTCTAATGTTTTCTAATTGTTCATATCAATTTTCGGATGCAAGAAAAAAAATGGACATATACCTTGCCGTCGCTCGAGCGCACTCGCCAGCCTGGGCACGTGAGCCCACGCCGCCAGAAGACCCGCTGCCGCCGGCCGCCTCACGGCTAAGCCCCCACCGCCCGGAACGAAGGCGCAGGGACGCCGCCGGCCCGCTGCTGCCCACCTAGCTGCCGGTTGCCCCGCCTTGGCCCGCTGCAAGCCCTCCGCGCCGCCCAACAAAGGTTGGGTTCGTGAAGGGAAAAGAGTGGTTTGACGAAGAAGAAGGCCTCCACGGGCCTTAAGTCCCCTGACCTCGGCGCTAGATGCGTGCGCGCCGAGGTCAGAAGGCTCGGCGCTTAAGGGCCTCGCGCCGAGGTCCCGGCCACGCTGGCACGAAACGCCAGCGCGGCTCTGACGTGGCAGGGGCTCGGCGCTAGAGCCCCTAACGCCGAGTAACTAACCTCGGTGCGCTTGCCCCTCACGCCGAGGTCAGGGTCTATTTTTGGAATTAGTTTTGCCGAGGTCTATCCGCAGAAATAGTTTTCGGGAAGGATCATTTTGAAGAAATAGTTTCTCCGTTGTCCCCGTGGCGAGGCCGCACCTCACTGCCCTCGTCACGCCGTCGTCGGCTTTCACGTTCCTGGGCTCTCATTCGCTTTCTAGAAGCCACCAGCACGCGACGCCTGTCCGTCCCCTCGGCCACCGAACACCACTCGGCTGACCACCCAACCACCTATCAGAGCGGCGCGCCGGAGAGTCCGCTTATCATCACAGCTAGCTGTGACCTGCTCCGGGATCAACGGTTTTTCTTAGACTAATCCCGGTTTATTCCACTGATTGCCGTAGCGCCAGATGCCCAGATTAGCAGGCCGATACGTACCACGATCCGTGTCCACCGTCACCACCACACCTCGCACGCTCAGCACCGCCGCGCCGTCCTAGCTAGCTACTCGTACCAGCAATAAAACAGGGTTACGTGTCATCAATTTCAGTTGCGTACGGCCATGTGCCACTTTACTTAATTGCTGTCACGTTGCCATGCCACCAACGCAACGCACGTACGTAATTCGTTACCATATATTCAAACTCTGTACGTAGGGAACAGTAAGGGTACTGGGGAAAAAACAAGAGGGAGCGAGCAGCCAATTTACTCTTTCTAGAACCTTTGAACATTGAGCTGATATATTTTACAAATGCTTTTAGCAACACCACGGTATGACGGTAGAGACTAGAGAATATGTCATAGGAGAAGGCGTGGCGTGTACCATAAAGGTCAATAAGAAGTATATGTTAACCAACAAGTTCTCTACATCTCATGGGATCTGCTACAATTTTGCAACGGAGTTCTCTAACAATATTTTCACACCCGTGGTTAACATCAGTACTACAGTTCAGATGAATTCTGCTAGAAACTTCTTTTTTTTTTGCAACGGAGACAAGATTTTCATCTTCCTCAGTTACTCTGAGGCGGAATATTGACACTTCTCTGGACTTCTTTAAAATTGGATGGAGGTACACGACGTATAGGAGAGATTTTTTTTTGCAACGCGTGGACCATTATTCTGCATCATTCTGTCGCCACTAATAATGTCAGGCCCACATATCCATCAACAACCAACCTACCTACATGCCACGACGGCACCACCAACTAACAATTTTTGTGACTAACTAAATCCAACGTCAAATCAACCAATCCTAGCAAGCTACATGCTGATTTGTCAAATTGCAACGCATTGCGCCTTGTACTTCAATGTATATAAATACGCTAAATGTTCACTCCGGTATACTAAATTCTTAGGCAAGCAACAACCATATGCTTCCTGTCACACTTGATTACTTGTTGTGTATAATAGTTGATTGATGTGCGTCGTTAGTTCCGTGAAATTTTGGTAAAAGTGGTGAACTTTTTGCATTAGGAAACGTGTTCTGTGAGACGTAGCACGGTTTGCAATGCGAAAATTTTAGGAACTTTTGAGAACTAAACAGAGCCTGAGAAATTTACACAAACTGAAATTAAGTTGGTTATTTTCGATGTCTTAACAACAAAGAGTACGTAGTGCTTGTTCCTGTCCAAAGTTAGGTCATCCCAACGCCTTCTGACCGGTGACGATGTCCACATCAAAAGTAGGAGTAGCCACAATCTATCACTAGCCGGAAAAATCGTTGGCGCCGGTCCAGAATTTCCACCGCACGCACGTCTACGGCACACGGACGGACGAGTGGAGGGGACCGGCGGCCACGGACGACGACGGAACCTTTTTCCCAAGTCGGAATGGTCGCGACTGCACACGGCGTTGCGCTGATGCGTGTCATCGAAGACGTGCAGTGCGCGCACGCAGAGCAGAGGTGTCGCTGTTGTTCGTGGAAACTGATTTTTCCCGCAAATAAATAAAGCTGTTTCTCCTGCAGCGACGACACGTATTACGCGTGCGTGCCCTGCCGGCGAACACGACGATATAGCTAGGATCGTGACCTCACAGGCACCGTGCAACGGTGCAAGTGCCAGCTCTCTCTCGCTGCTCGATCGCAGGGAAACGTCGTCCGTCCTCCCCACCACTCCGATCCACGGCCGGCCGGCGACAATCGTCTCCACGCACGCAACCCGGCACGTCGCCCATGTACAGTAGTACTCGTGA
The DNA here is from genome assembly GCA_022644695.1 of Cenchrus purpureus. Taxonomy (NCBI): domain Eukaryota; kingdom Viridiplantae; phylum Streptophyta; class Magnoliopsida; order Poales; family Poaceae; genus Cenchrus; species Cenchrus purpureus. Next base: position 110,963,034 of record CP053462.1, on the reverse strand, counting down.
GCTAGTGCCCGTGTCCCTCTGTTCCTTGCCCTCCTCGGACTCGTGATCGAACGGCGACCGACCAACTAACTGGCGCTGTCGCACGTCGGAGGCGACACGTAACGCGCATCTATCGCACTCGGTCGCACAGCAGCGGCACAAGTGGCAACACCGTACCTCCCCGTGATACACGTACGCCTAGGATCGCAGTCAAGTTGCTGTGTACTTTATTTCCGGGTCGGAACGATCGCCCCTCCGTCTCCGTGTCCTGACCTGGGTGTTGGGCTAAAAACAGCTACAGGATTACAGCTAGAGCTAGTGGAGCAATGCAGAAACCCGACTACCCGAGTCCAATCCCGGGGGCAATGCAATGCAAAAACCGGCTTCCGGTGCAGCGGATTACGGGTTACGGCTGCCGGCTCCGGCTAGCTGGATCCCCCACCCATCGGCCATCGCCACCGGCGATCGCCGACGTGCCTGCCTTCGTCACGAGGCCGTGCGGCACGTCAGCGGCGACGTCGCCGTCGGCGGTGATGTTTGCTCGGTGATAAATTAACGCACTTGCGCTTTTACTTACGTTTGTCTGGAAGCACCGGTAGTGCGCAATAACTTTCTCCGCGGGCCGATCGAGTACATGTGCTCATCATGTGCCGCCAGCTCCTCGCCTTGCGACTTCCGCCGGCCTATCAGAAAAAAGTCAGCTTATCACGACACAGCTGTCCGGGTTCACGGGGTTCTGGAAAAGCTTAATCGCGCTTTTATCTACTATATATTTAATTATAAAAGTTATCGTGCTAGATTAGCAAGCAGATACGTTTCGGTGAGCCTAGATCGTCAATTCAAAAACACTAGTGGCAGTAGCTGACCTGAGCAGCAGCAGGACAACGTCGCTGTCGAGTTAAATTTAACCTCCCATCTCCCAAATTTCTACGCACGCCGGACACGCTGCTGATGCGCTCACCTTTGCTACTTGTCGTTTGCAGCGCTGAGAACGAGCTGTAGCTCGGTTGATAGGCGTCGTAGATGGGCACGCCGCCGGTCTGAGTTCGAATCCCATTGTCGGTGCAATGAACCGTCAGTCCACCACGGGGGTAGGCTATGGTGGCAGATTGTTTGGTGGGGATCGCCGAGACTAGAGCTAGATGGTGAACAAAGGACACGGTGGTTTATCCGAGTTCGTGCCGTCGGCAGGCGTAATACCCTACGTCATGTGCTCGGTGTGTTGTATTGATGGTTCCACGATTGGGAATCAGACTGAGTTCCTTCTGAGGGGGGTCCATGCCGCCCTTATATAGCACAGGGGGCGGGGGTTCTGATCTCGTGGAATCTATAGCTAACCGATTACATAAGATTTGGCCGGCTCAAGCAATATCTTTCCTAACTAACCGATTTTCGTTCATGGGATGATATCTCCTCGAGCGCCCGCCTCATCGTCGATGGCCGTAGGTATCTCCACACGGGTGGGCCCATATCGTCATGAAGCCCTCCGTGTGGATCCGTATATCCCACAGCAGATCCCCCGAGCGCTTCTTAACGGACACAACTTCGATCTTCAGCTCCGTGTACTTTTTTGCGCACCCTCGCCATTTAGCCGAGTGCTTAACGCCTGTCGTCCGAGCGCTTTGAATGTTGTCGGATCGATCTTGATCTTGACTGAGTAGTCTTTGAAACCCGAACTCGTGGTTGCCGGGTGGTTGAGGAGAGCTCTTCACCATGTTTGTGATTTGTTCAGATCATCCGGGATTGAAAATTGTACACTTTCGTCGAAGACGAAGTGTACACACTTAGTCCCCGAGCCTAGATAAAGATTGAAAAGGTTTATCTAGGGTCAAAAGAGAATCAAAGCGACCGCTCCCTGATGTCTTCTATAATGGGTGCCCCTTTGGAAAAAAGGTACCTCTATTCGCCTACCGTATCCCCGACTCTGACTTTAGTCAACGAGACTTTGTCTTGGTATGATCCCGGGTGATCGTGTTGTCGGGTTTTAGCGGCTCCCCGAGGTTCGGAATAGTTAAAGTAACTATTTCGAAGCTCTAAAAAGGATTTAGTTCGGTATTACCATCATCCCATTTGGGAGAGTACCACTGGATCGTGTTTGGTTAGAGCTCCAGCCTATGCCAAATTTGTCAGATGCCCACCGTGTTCTCACGGAGCACTCACGAGGTCACTGTCCTAGTCATCATATTCGTGACTTCAACAGCTTTGGCACAAGATGCCTCCTCGGGAGAACACTCATGAGCTAGCAGATTTTTGAAACTCTCTTAGGAGTTAAAAACGAATTTTCGAGGGCGGGTTATCTCGATAACTGGCAAGACGTGAACCGAAAGTGCTTTAAGCCGACCAATGATTTTGGAAGGCCCTTTTTAATTTTAAGGGTGTCTTCCGAGAAGGAAGGTTTTAACCCTTTGGCCCGTTTGGAACCACGACTCCAAGAAGGCCCAATGACCTAATCTAAGCGTCACGGATAAGGCTTGAGTCAGGCTGTGTGACGCGAGTCGCATTGCAAGTTTCTCATGAGAAGAATCTCTCAAGTGCTGACGCTGACGCCGGGTGGTGGGGCCCGCCACGACCACCGCCTGGCCGTCGCCGCAATTAAAGCCCAGGCGTGGCTCGCCACGCCTCCCTCATCGCCGCCCGCTTCCCATAGAAACACACCGGCCCTTCGCTTCTTCCTTCTCCGCCGCCCTACGGATTCGTCACAGACAGCTCGATCTTCACCGGATTTGGCTCCCATGAGGTCAGCAGATCCGCATCCGCCACATCCGCCTGATCTAAGCCGCAGCCTCCGGAGTCCCCGAGCGAACGAGGGTGTAGACCACTCCCCGCCCGAGTCCCCGAGCATGCGAGATGCTGCTTGTGGATCCCGCAGACCGAAGAAGTCGAGGCACGGCGCCCGAGGCGTAGGCGCCGCCGCCTCCGCTGCCGCCGCCCCCGCCCGCCGGGATGCGGAGCGAGGAGTGGGCACGCCTGCCTCCACGAGGGAGCGCCACCACGTTGGGCGTCGCTCGAGTCCGTCGAGGGGTGGCGGCTCTGCGGGGAGGAGTTCCCCACGTCGGCCGACGACGATCGTCTTCGAGTCGTCCTACCTCCGCGAGTTCACTGCGCGCGCACCCTTCTTCCTCGGCTGCTCTACTACTACGGTTTGGGTGTGCCATCTCAACTAACTCCATTTTGCACATATCAATCTTTGTGCATCATGCGAGGCGTTTTCTTGGAATCGCCCGCATTTCGATCTTGTTCGTTATTTCTTGGGTGAAGCCCCACCGAACGCCAAAAGAAGCCTCGAGTGGTGGGCGGCGGCGATTCCGGCTCAGCGAGAGGCACTCTGCGAGTACATTCGTGCCGCTCGTCGGCTCAACAAGGGTGGCACTCGGGTGGTTCTACACCACCAACCATGCTCCGGCGGTGCCAATGTCGACGGGCGATCCTCTCCCATCCGGGATGAAGAACTTGGAGCCAAGGAGATGGGGCAAGTGTCCGTCTTCTGGAGCATATCCAGGCTGAAGAGAGGGCTCGGGCGTCGCGGTAATGGCGAAGCTTGGCCGTCACGGTGCAGCCGCTCCGGGATAATGCGCCCGTACGAGTATCTTGGGTGACCACGACACGCAGCGGTGGCGGCGAGGCCGGGAGGCGATGGGCGAAGGGCGTGTCCGTCGATTCCCGTTCCGCGCGTCATCTCAACCGCCAGCGGGCCGTTCAACACGGTGAACTATCCGCTGAGGTAACGGTTTTTCTTTATAGGGCGCCCATTAGGGCATGAACATGTGCCCCATCGGATGTTTGATGAAATGGTTCTTTGTTTGTCTCGTGAAATTGTAGGATCGCAGGCTCATTGGCGGTGGTCCTCTGGTCGCCTTTGGCGGCTGCAGCGGATGGGCGCGCGGGGCTCACGTCGCGGGTGGCGGTGAGGCGATCCGGCTGAGCCGTCGGCCCGCAACCCTGCCCGAGGAGAAGCATGCCGCACCGGCCCGGCAAGGGCAAGGAGCGCAAGGGCAGCCGGAATCTTTGGCGCGGCGTCGCGCCTGGTCGCTCAAGATCGACGAACCAGAGGTGCGCCGGCGGCTTGCTGTCGGAGGAGGAGGAGGAGGAGGAGGAGGAGGAGGTGCCCCTCACGCTTTGACATCGTGAGCTCCCTCGGTGACGATGGCTCAGCGGTGCGGCGCCTCCGGTCACTTCTCTTCTTCTTCCTTCTCATCATCGGGCCTAGTGCCACCGGTGTGGCGCCTGCGACCCATCCTCGATCAGTTGCCCGGCTGCAACACCGTCACCAGACTCGGCGGCGTGGGGTGAAGCATCCGCTCCTCTAGCTCCAGATTTTATCGCCGTGTCCGCGTGTCCTCCGAGTAAGTTTTCTTGAAATCGTCCATCCTTGTTTTCTTTTTGTTCATAGGGTTGAAGCGATCTTTATGTCTTGTTTGTTCGGCGGGGTCCTGCAACCTCCCTTCAAAGTTGACGAGTCATCCTGCCCGCCTCGATGTCGCTGCCCGAGTGCTTGATGGGCACCGGCGTCGGGGTTCACATCTGCCGCTATCAGCGATCTGCTGTTCGTGGCTCCGGTCCCAGTGGCTGGACACGTTGCGACTCCGGCTTCGCGGTGAAGCCTCGGCATCGAGGAGATCGGCGGAGCTCCTCGATCGCGTCTCGGCCATGCCTCGGACGCGTTGCCTAGGTGCATGGCACTTTTCGTGTGGATGAAGTGCTTGGGGATCCGTGATCGACACGAGAATCGCGGAGCTTGTCACCATTGCACGGAGGACCCTCCAGCCGAGGTAATTCTTTCTTCCTCTTGTTGTTGTGAGCTTGCTAGGCTGTAGTTGGTTGATCTCTTCTTTGTGTCTTGACAGATTGGCCTCGAAGTCTGCACGCAAAAGCGCCGTGCTCGGCGTATTGGCACGGCTTCGATCCGAACGCCACTCTCGCGGCGGTTGGGCGTCTCGGCGCAAAGCGATCGCTTAGTGAGACCAGCAACCGGGAGGTGGAGAGGCTGCGGCGGAGAAGGCGGCTACCGGCGGCGGCTGACGCTCGGCGGCGGAGGAAAACCAAAGGTATGTTGATTATGTTTTGCTTTTGTTTCGCCGTTGCGAGTACTTGTGTTGATCATCTCTTGGCAATTTCGGGCCAAAGCGGAGGAGGAGCTCAAATCCTGTGGGGCCGCATGAAGAAGCTCCGGCAGACGGCCAAGAGGTGTGCGAGCGGTATGCGGCGAGAAAAGTCGGGTTGGTTACCTTGCACTCCGTGTTATCCACGAATGTTTGTCGATAAGTGCTCTGACGTTGAGGCAGATTTCCGGCAAAACAATTTGCCCAATATGCAGATCTCGAGGCGCATCGCACGGAGAGGGCTCAATTCAAAGCTCTCGGAGGCGCCGCCCATCTTGGACAAGCTTGCGCCCCTTGCCGAGTCCTCCTCCGTGCGATAGTTCGGGGATCTGGTGGTGCGCCCGCCAACCATTCTGGAGCGTGCCCGGGCGGCGTGCGCTCTCGGCTTCGCGAGGTCGGCGTGGCGTGCCACTACCTCGCCATCTTCCGCCCCTTCTACCCCTCGATCAGCGTGGATCGCTTCCGCGGTGGCTTTGCTCGCGGAACGTCACCACAGCAGGCTGAGCTACTGCTGGAGGAGGTGAAGGACACGGCGGAGCAGCTTGCGACGCGTCGTGGCGGCGGCCGATGAAGAAGGCGATGGTGATGCCCTCGGTCGACCATAAAAACTTTAAAAGTTAAAAGTTGTAATATTTTGTGGTGCTGTGTGTGCACCGGTACTTTGATTCGTTGACATTCGGAACTTTTAAGTAGGCGCTTTACTTTGTCGGTATCTTTGTCATTAATTTCTCTAGTAGTTAGTCTATTACGGGAAGTCGTAGGCTCGTTGGCCTTAGTTTCCTAGCGCAGAGGGCGTACTCTCATACACGCATACTACCTTAGCTTGGCGAAAACCTCGACCCACGATTTAAGACGTATGCTACCAAGTACTTTATGAGTCGTAAGATCCGTGTTAGATGAGCGTTTATTTAGTTTTAACATGGAAAACTTTGTTGTATGTAAAGCAGTCCCCAGGTTTCAGAATTGAAACTTGGGTGAGAAAGGGCATGTAAGCAGATGTAAGAGCGAAGTAGAAAAACTTCATGAGACATGAAACCGAATTCATTGCCATAGCGCTAACATGGATAAAGTACGAAGAACTTTGAGGAAAATGATACATAGCTTTATTATGGGTAGAAGCGGCGTAGGTGCTCGATGTTCCATGAATTGGGCACATCAGAGCCGTCCTCCCGCATCAGCCGATAAGCACTCGGCCTGCTGATTTCCTTCACTATGAATGGCCCTTCCCATGGGGCTGCTAACTTGTGCATGTCCTTCTTGCTTTGGATCCTGCGCAGGACTAGATCTCCGACGCAGAAAGCTCTCTCCTGCACGTTTTTATCATGATAACACCGTAAGGCTTGGGCGCACTGCGTCGCTGAATCGTTGCATGAGCCGTCCTTCCTCGATCTGTCGATATCCTCAATCCGCGCCTTCTCACCCGTTTTGGTAGATACTTCAACTCTTGGTGCATTGAACATGAGGTCGGTGGGGAGCACGCCTCGATCCATATACCGGGAAGAAAGGAGTCGACGGTGCACGACTCGGTGTGTCCGCATCCCAGTCTGCGCAGGAGTTCGCGTAGCCAGCGGGTCGCGTACTTTTTCAGGCGATCGAAGATGCGCTTCTTGAGTGCCTCGAGCACCGCTCCGTTAGCTCGCTCGACTTGGCCATTGGCACGTGGGTGCGCGACTGAGGCGCGTGCCACCTTGATGAGGAGTTCGTCGCAATATTCCTGGAACTCCCTTCCTGTGAAGTTAGTACCCAAGTCGGTTATTATCCTGTTAGGGACACCGAATCTATGCACAATTTCTCCTATGAACTCGGCTGCCTTGGCAGCCGTGAGTGCCTTGATTGGCTTGACCTCTATCCATTTGGTGAACTTGTCGACTACCACCAGGATGTGGTCGTACCCTCCGGATGCTTTCTTGAAGGGCCCGATCATGTCGAGTCCCTAGCACACGAAGGGCCATGAAACAGGTATCGTCTGCAGAGCTTGGGCTGGAACGTATATTTGTTTCGAAGAACCGGCATCCTCAACGTTTCACCAAGATCTCGGCGTCTGCGATGGTACGTGGGCGAAGAAGCCGACCGGAAAGCTTTCCCAACAATGGTTCTTGCTCCGGCGTGGTTGGCACACATGCCTCCATGAATCTCCGCTAGGAGTTGTCGTCCTTCTTCCTCCCAGATGCACGGAGTACTCGGGATCTGTCCCGTCAGCGATACAGGTTGTTGCCGACCAGGACATAGTTCTTGCTCCTGCGACTGATCCGTTCGTGCAGCGCTCGTGTCTCCCTTTCCTGACCTGGTAAAGGATTCGGGAGCGTGCCGTCCTTGATGTACTCGACCATCTCTGAGATCCACTCGGGTTGTGGCTCAATCATTAGGACTTCGCCGAGTCCTTCTGATGGATTGACTTGCGTATCAGGGTTCTTGATGGAGGGCTTGATCAGGTCTTGAACAAAGACGCCGGGTGGTACCTGGGCTCTCGTGGATCCCATGTTTTCCAACTCATCAGCCGCCTTGTTATCGTCGTGAGTACGTGCTGAAACTCTAGGCCGTAGAACTTGCCTTCGAGTTTGCGGATCTCCGCGCAATACGCGTCCATCTTCTCGCTGGTCCGATTCCACTTCTTGTTAACCTGGTTTACCACCAGGGCAGAGTCGCCCTTGACCATCAAGTATTTTATCCCGAGCGATACGGCGATACGGAGCCCGTGGAGGGCCACCTCATATTCGGCCGTGTTGTTCGAAACCTTGAACATGACCTGCAGCACGTATCGCAGTTTCTCTCCTGTTGGGGAGATGAAAATTATGCTGGCCTCGCCTCCTTTAATCCTGAGTGATCCATCAAAGTACATGGTCCAGTACTCAGGTTCAGCGGCAGTGGATGGCATCTGGATCTCCGTGTACTCTGCCATGAAGTCTGCGAGTACCTGCGACTTGATCGTGTTGCACGGTACGAAAGTTATGTCGTGTGCGGCCAGCTTTCGATGGACCACTTCACGATCCTTCCCATGGCATCTCACAGTGAGGATGTCGCCTATGGGGTAGTCGGAAACTACAACGATTTTATGGGCTTCGAAGTAGTGCTTCAACTTGCGTGCGGTGATCAGCGGTCGTGAGCAGTTCTGCGCTGATTGTACCGCACCTTAGAGTCGGTCAACACCTCGCTTATGAAGTAGACCGGCCTCTGGACGGCATAAGCATGTCCTTCCTCTTTGTGCTCCACAACTAGTAGTGCTTACCGCGTGCGTGGTAGCCGAGATGTAGAGGTAGAGAGTTTCCCGCCTGGTCTTTGTGAGGATGGGGCCTTTTGCAGATAGCTCACGAGTTCCGGGAAAGACTTGGGCCTCCTCATCCCACTTGAAATCATCGCTTTGATGTTTGAGGCGTGACGCCGAGTCGTGAGATGAACCGGTGAGCCGCCATGCACCCGGCTAGTTTCGGTACATCCTTCTGGCATTTGGGGGGCTTCATCCGAGTGATCGCGTGGATCTTCTCTGGGTTTGCCTCTATGCCGCGGTTGCTGACAAGGAATCCGAGTAGTTTTCCTGAGGGAACACCAAAAACGCACTTTTCTGGGTTAAGTTTCCACCGGTAAACCCTCAGGTTAGCGAAGGTCTCAGCTAAGTCCTTGATAAGATTATCGTGGTCTCGAATGACCGTGACATCATCTCACGTATGCTTGCCACGCGATTTGCGTCTTTAGGCATGCCTGGATGGCACGCTGGTACGTCGCACCGGCGTTCTTCAGACCAAAGGACATTGTCAAGTAACAGTACGCACCATGGGGCGTAATGAACGACGTCTTGATCTGGTCTTCGACCTTCAGGCTAATCTGGTGGTAGCTGAATAGCGATCGAGAACAGAGTGAGCCACGGCCGTGGAATCAACGACTTGGTCTATTCACGGGAGGGTGAAGGGGTCTTTGGGTCAGTGTTTGTTGAGATCGGTATAATCAATGCACATTCTCCATTGCTTATTCTTTTTGGATACAAGAATTGGATTAGCCAGCCAGTCTGGGTGATACAACTCTTTGATAAACTTGGCAACACTTGACCGTAACCTCTACCCTATTGCCTCCTTGCGGTCACCGCGAACCGACAAAGCTTTGCTTGATCGGCTTAGCATTCGGGTCAACCTTCAAGGAGTGCTCGGCGAGCTCTCTGGGCACTCCTGGCATATCCGCTGGTTTCCAGGCGAATATGTCGGAGTTGGCACGTAGGAACTCGACGAGCACGCTTTCCTATTTAGGGTCCAGGTTGGCCCCTATAGTCGCCGTCTTTGAGGGATCCTCGAGGTTGAGCGACACCTTCTTCACGGCCTCTTTCTCCCGTTGGATCGCCTCCATCCTTCTTGGCCGGGATCTCGGATCTGGGTCGAGCTTCCGGCACCGCCGGGACTTGACGATCGTCTGGAAAGATCCAGTGGCGGCGATGTGGAGGTTCTCCTTCTCGCACCTTGGCCGTGTTGGAGTCACCTTTGAGGGTAATGACCCCGTTTGGCGTGAGCATCTTCACCATGTAGGTATAGTGGGCACCGCCATGAATTTGGCTAGCCTACCGCCGAGTATGCCATGATAGGTCGTCTCAAGTCCGCCACTATGAAGTGGACGACTCCTCGGTAGTTCTCGATCGTGCCAAAGGTGGTGGCGAGAGATCGACCGAGTGGCATCAAGGATCTCCTGCACGATCCCAAGAAAGGCTTGTCGGTCGGGCTCAAGTCCAAGGGAGTGAGGCCCAACTTTGAGCGTGCTAGCGAACAATATGTCGAGGCCACCGCCTCCGTCCACCAAGATCTTGCAAAGTCCCAATGCCAGAATCGAGGCTTCAACACGAGGGGTACCGCCCGAGCTTGACGACGCCTCCGGTGGTCCTCCCATCAAGGTGATCGGGACTTTCGACCACCGCAGAACTGGGCGCTGCCGGGCCGCGTACACCAAGAAGTCTGTGAGCTTAGCTTTGCGCTTCCCTCGATCCGGTCCGGCCAGAGATCATGTTGACTCGTCTTGTCGGCGACCGGAAGTCTTCCTAGTCATCATCCGGGGGGAGCGCGCTTTCCTTGCCCTTGTCGTTCTTGGAGGGACCCTTGAGCGCCCTTGCCGGAGAAGTGGTTCTTCGTGAAGCAACATGCCGAGTGCTTATGGTTCTTGTGGTATGGGCATTGCATGTCCAAAGATCTTCGAACTCGACGGGTCCATGCGCCTCGGGGCGGACTCTACGGCCGCCACGACCTTAGTCGGCTTGCACCTCCTGTTGCGCCGCTGCACCACTGGGGAGGTCTCCTCTCCCCGGATCGTGGCGTGGCCGACGCGACGGGGAATCATCGCCTTCCCAATGAGACTTGATGTGCTTCACCGTCGCTCGCCTCTTCACCGCCGCCCTCCTTGTTGGCTATGGCGAAGAGATCGTTCTGATCCCCTGGGCTTATGGGCCCACCTATTCACCGCTTGTCAGAAGCCATCCCATGCTGGAAGGCGCTGATGATGTCGTGCTCCTCAACGAAAGGAAGAGAGTTCTTCTTCTCGGAGAGGCGTCGAATGTACGAGCGCAACGACTCGTTCTTGCGCTGTCGGATCTGGTCCAGCATCCTCCTGTTCCCCGCCTCTCCATGTGCCGGAGTATTGGCTCGTGAAGAACTTGCGAGGTCATCCCAGACGTAATGGAGTTCCTTGGGAGCCCCGCAAGCCGCCGCACCCCTTCGTGAGCATTATGGTAGTTTGCCATCACGTCGGCGTTTCCTCCCGCGGCCTTGACCGCGGTGGAGTAGATCTGGAGTCATTGCGTGCGGTCCGACGTGCCATCGTATTTGTCGACGTCAGACAATTTGAAACCTCGGGGCCATGTCACCCAACGTAGCCTTTTCGAGAGGGAGAGGAAGCCGTCGTAGGACGGGACACCCTCTCGACCTCCGCGTCCGTCGGCCGCCGCCGTCAGGAGTGTAGCTATCCCCGGACTCCTCGTAGGAATCCGAGTAGTAGTCTTCGTACCCGCTCTGTGAGTCGCCACGTCTTTCCCAGCGATGGGGAGCCCCATGCTCCCTGTCGTAGTCGCGCGTCGCTGGATTCTGGCGGCGGCCTCGCGGCGGTTGATTGTGGTCCTCGTGATCGCGGCGGCGAGCCGTCGCAAGTCTTCACCTCGCGTCGTGCTCTTTTGTGGCGCGAGCCGTACCCTCCGTCTCCCCGCCTGACCGGGCGGGGAGGGATCGACACGGGTCCGGGTCGCATGGGCTCGCACCAGGGCCCGTATGCGCCCAATGTCTGGAGTAGTTGGAGGCAGCCTCTCAACCGCCTCATTTAGCACAATGAGATTTGCTTTGGGGTCACAGACCTTGTGCCCATCGTACTCGAGGGTGAAGTCATCCTCGAGTCTTCGGGTGAACTCGCCGCGGCGGGTGCGACGCCGGCTGTTGCGGCGGGCGGTCGAGCTTTGAAGGTCCTCGCCCACCTCCTCGCCTGGCCTCTCGGCGCCGTCGGCGCGGGTCCGCATTCTTCCAGAACTGCTCGCCTTTTGTGCGGCCGTCCTCGTTATCCTCGAGTGCGCTCGTCCTGAGATTGCGGGGCCCCTGTGCTGCCAGCGTAGACAAAGGCGGTGACCGGCCCGCCGACATCCGGGGTGAGCTTGTAGAGCTGATCGGGACCGTGTCGTCGAACCCACGGGAGGGAGAGCTTTCGTCCAGGCCGAGAGCCGCCTCGAGGGACGCAAAGGACCCATTCGAGACGTACTCGGGGCCAGATAGCCCAGCAGATCGGCCTGAGCGGCGCTCACCCTCTGACTCATCCGTGGTCCAGTCGCAGAGTTGACCGTCCTCTTCCTCTTCCAGTATGGGGAGGAGGGACGCGTCGCGGTTCACCTCTCATATGGGGGAGAGAACCACGTTCACGAACCGTGGTGAATCGTCGTCTGAGTGGTATTCAATCGGCTCAAAAGTGTGGTTCACCACCAGGTTTCGCTTCATCCTCTCCGTGATTACGGAGGCGGTGCTCTTCAACCCGAAGGAAAGCACTCCTGCGCGGGTACCTGTGGTTGCCTCGCAGATGGCGATGGTGTCAGCCATGTGACTAATGACCCGGTCGAAAGATTCAACCAGATCGTCCGCGGGAGGGTTTGATGACCCTGCGACCGTCAGATCTTGAACCGGGAGGGTTGGCCTCCGGGCTTGCTGCGGCGTGCCGAAAAGGACTCGGCAGGCTTTGGGCTTGTCCAGATTGGATCTGGCAGCCGGTCTTCTCCTTGCGGGCGGTGTGGAAACCGCTCCGGAAGGCTTTTCCGTGGTGATCACGGTGTCGGAGAGAACGCATGGGATCTCTCTGATGATGATGTGACCCTGAGGAGGAGTCACGTAGCCAGTCGCCTGCTCGTCGACTATGGGGACGGGATCGAAGCTCCCGAAAGGGATTCCCGCTCCCAACGCGGCGAGGGCAAGGCAACTAGCAGGGATCTTGACTGCAGCCATCAAGCTCGCCAATTATCACGGCGAACCCCTACCTGGCGCGCTAACTGTCGGTGCAATGAACCGGCAGTCCACCATGGGGGTAGGCTATGGTGGTAGATTGTTTGGTGGGGATCGCCGAGACTAGAGCTAGATGGTGAACAAAGGACATGTGGTTTATCCGAGTTCAAAGCCACGGAGGCGTAACACCCTACGTCCTGTGCTCGATGTGTTGTATTGATGGTTCCACGATTGGGAATCAGATTGAGTTCCTTCGAGGGGGTCCTCGCCGCCTTATATAGCCCTGGGGGGGTTTATAGATCTCGTGGAATCTATAGCTAAGCGACATTAAGATTTGGCCTTCCTACCAAGCAATATCTTTCCTAACTAACCGATCTTCATGGGATGATATCTCCTCAGCGCCGCCTCATCCTCGATCCGGCGCCTGCATCAGATCTCCACACGGTGGGCCCATATACGCTATGAAGCCCTCCGTAGGGATCCGGGGGGTATATCCCCCACACCCATCGAACGCAGAGGAGACTTTCTTCTCTTAATGAAAACCGGGGGGCAGTCTTTACCCCAACCGGCTTAGTTTTTTGTCGTTTGCAGCGCTCGAGGAAAGAGAGTGCTCCAAGAAAAATTCCGAAATCGACGGAACTCCCTTGCTGGCACCGATCCCGACCGGACGTGACATGCTGAGTAGGAGTAGTCCCTAGCATAGACCCCCACCCCGCTGCTGCCTCCAGGGGCGACGCGCCGCCACCGCCGAGGCTCCCCTTCCAAGTCTGAGGGCGAGGCCGCCATCCACCTGGCGGTGGCCCAATCCCTCCCTCCCTTCCTTCCTCTTGCAACGTCCCTCTCCTTCCTTCCTCTCCCGTTCGGCACCACACCACACCACGGTTGTTCCCCTGGTCGCCCGCCGCCGCCCACCTCCTCCGCCCCGGCTGGTGCCGACTTCTTTCTGCCTCCCAAGACCTCTCTGCGGCGCCTTCCTCCCCTCTCTTTCCTTCCACTCCTTCTGGGCACCCAGTGAACCCTAGATCTGGGTTGGTCCTCCTCTGCTACGCCCCGCCTCCTCCCCTCCGAGTCTGCCGCCACCTCTCCGCCTCAGCCGCCGCCGCTATGCTTCCTCCCCTCTGTTCCTCCTCCCCACCTCCAACCCTAGACTGCGTGTCCGGGATCGCTCCGCCCGGGCCAAGACCGCCACCGCCTCCTCCCCGACGGGCCCGGCCCGTCGCGCGATTACTAGTTTTCTCGCCGCTGCGGCCGCTTCCTTCGCCGACACCGCTGGGCTACCGCCTTTCATCCTCCTCTTCGCGCGAACGGACGCCCACGCCCGCCGCCGTCTGCCCTTCTTCGACGCGGCACGGACGGGCGCTTGGTCGCCTGGGGCGACCCCCGCCTCGAAGCCGGTTCAC